>QANY01007723.1:112520-488611 GCA_003255025.1 Datisca glomerata
CCCCCCCCCCCCCCCAACCCCCTCAGTCTATAACCTATTGAACAAAAATCACCGTGTTTTGTGTTGTTTTATAGCATTTTAGTGTTAGATTTGTATCTGTGACAACAATGATGATAAGAATTTCCACAGGATTAGAACTTGAACATGAAAAGATATGACGTTGGATTCTATTTGCTGCATTAGTGAGTATATGTATACTTCTACCTCATTTTTTACTAGCGAGTCTCTTTATATATGTTCATAATTTTTTACTAGTAAGGAATCTATTTGCTGCATTAGAATTTTACTTTTTCCTAATTTTAAATTCACATGACATTGGGTTCAATTCATTGTAATTGTAGTGTATATTAGTTGCGAGAAATTTAAATAAGTACACTAACTATATATTTTCTTTAAAATGCAAGACCTACAATTCCTGGAACATTTAGATGCTTTTTAGTTTTTGAAATGAATGATGATTCTATAGTATTAGTAGACTAAGTACTAATATTTTTAGATGATACTTTTGGATAATATTTTATGAAAATGAAATGATGTATGAATGACTTTTAGTCAAGTAATGTATTAATTTTGCATGCTTAAATAAGTATGGAAACATGTGCATATAAATTGATTGGAAAAATATAGCATTTATAAAATGCCAGGAAAATCTCTTTATAAGAAGTATAATTTATAACTAAAAATTATTTCAATGAGGTTTAAAAAAGTTTATGGTACTTGATTTAATGGGATACTAAAATACATGTGAATATTAATTCACAAGAATGAAAAACACATGTTGAATAAAAGTAACAGGAGTTGTAAAACCTCATTAAACAACGTTCTACAGGAGTAAAAAAATCTTGTAAAAATAGAGATACCACAGGGATCTTCACAGGAGGCGTTGCGCCTCACGAAAAATACGAACTTTTAATACGATGGGCTGTCACAAGCGCCGCATGATCCCTGTGGATTATTTTTCACAGGTATATCTGTCTCTTATAGAATGTCATATTTCTTATAGTGTCATGTCCTTAAGGGTTCTGTTTCATCTCTCAGCAATATCATTCATGTTAGTTGAACCATGCATGGTGTATTGTGGGACTATTCCACATTCCTCTAGGAATTAGGCAAATGGCCCTGGATGTTGTTCTCCTGAACCATCAGATCTACAATAAATTCACCACCACAGTCAGATCTAACACTCTTAATCCTTTTGCTGAGCTGATTTATCATGAATAAGAAATAGGTAACCATATCTCGAGTAGTTGTCTATGAACGTTATAAAATATTGTTGACCATCCATGAAACCTTAGAGAATGGCACACAAATATTTGTATGAATCAATTCTAAGACGTATGTTGCTCTATTGGCACCTACTTTCTTTTGTTTGGTCATTTTCCATTGATACACTCAATACAAACATTAAAGTCTGAAAAATCAAGGGATCCTAAAATGCCTTCTGACACAAGCCTCTGAATTCTCATTTTGGAGATATGACTTAAGCGCTTGTACTAAATTGTGGTTGAATTTTCTTCATTAATTTTTTTTATTGCCTCGTGATTCCACTTGCAAGGCTTCATTATAAGATGTATTAATATCAAGAAAATATAAGCTATCATAAACATTAATAAAATTAGTAACAACAAGATTTGAATTTATTGATAAATTAAACTTATTGTCTCCAAATGAACAATAATAACCTGATTTGTTCAACTTAGAATCAGAAACCGAATTTCATCTAAATGACGGTGCAACACAAGTATAAAATAAATTCAAATAAAATCCAGTTTTCAATAACAACTTAAAATGCCCAATAGCCTCTTCTTCTACTGATTCTCCATCTCCTAAATAGATGTATATTTCAGCATCAGTTGGATTTTAATAGTTCAGGCAACCCTTTCTTTATACGCCAAGCGTGATATTTGGCACAATCCTCTTTACATGTACAGGCTTCCCACAAAAGAAACAAACATAATTGTCCTTACGCTGTTTCTTTTCTGTTGGACCTTTAGCAGCTTCTTTATCCTTCTTTCTCTTTTTGTCTTTACTCTTAAAGGTGCTAACCAAATGAGCACTTTCAGTCTGTTTATGCTTCATTATCTCTTCCTCTTGCACACAATATGAAATGAGCTCGTTGAGAGTCTATTTCTCCTTCTGACAGTTATAACTGAATTGAAATTGATTGTATTGTACAGGAAGAGAGATCAATACCAAACACACGAGCAAGTCATCTGACAGCTCAAGCTTGAGTGCCTTAAGTTTTAAAGCAATATTAGACATTTCCATAATTCCCTTATGTTCCCTTTTCATTTATAGTTCATGCGAATCAAGCATCGTAAAAGTGTGCTTGTTTCCACCTTATCGTTTTTGGCAAAACACTTTTCAATTTTAGTAAGGAACTCTTAGGCATTGGTTATCTCTACAGATATTGCACCCCTCAATGCCTCCAAAATGCCGCGCTTTATGATCATCAAACTCTTACGGTTTGAACGATCCCACCTCTCAAAATTTTTCCTAGCATTAGAAGAACTTCCATCCGTAAGATGGGCAGGTTTGTCTATTTTGAGTGCCAGGTCCAGATCCATGCAGTCAAGAACAATTAACATGTTCTCTTTTCAATCCTTAAAGTTGGTCCCGGTCAAAATGGGAATGTTGTTAATGTTGACAGATATCGTAGTTACATCAACTATAAACAGAATAAAAGAATTATCCAAATATACTCATATCAAAAGCCAATCGTGGTATTCAATCAATTTAAATAATTAATCAGTGCATTTTCAAGATACCTAGCACAACATTAATATCAAGTCTTTGGATAGTAATATAAACTGTAAATGGTACTCTTGTTGTAATGATCAAACACTGACAATAATTCATGTCAAATAATAAATTTATCTTTGGATCAAATTATTATCCGCATGTAAAACCTTATAATCGTCATGTGTTTTCCATCACAAATGTATGTATAATTCGGTCAAATATTAGTCTTCCTTCGGGTCAGCTAATACCCGTATGAATTTAGACACACATAAAAATCAAACACCTTCATGAATAATCTGCACAAAAGATGTCACTTTGGTGACATCTTACTTCAATTAACTCATTCAAAATGTTCAATGATCATAATTAATCCTTAAGGACTTACCAAAGTAATTGAATTTAATTAAAACAAAAACACCTTAATTAAATTGAATTAAACAGATTAATTTTTTTAATTAGTACTGTAGCGGTGTTACATACCGTACACGTGAAGAAGGAAATTAAAAATTTTAATTTTCTGTATGGTACCGTAAAACAGAAAAAAAAAATTATGTTCCGGTACGCTACCCTTGAAGTAGGGATAAATGCCCTTAACTGGTACCGGTACGGCAAGGCAGGGAATAATTCTCTGCACCGTTACAGTACCGTGAACCACCTGATAACTGCCTATCCCCTTCTTCTCCAAAATAACCCGTGGCAGTTTCCTCAATGGCTTTCACGCCATTTTTTTTTAATTTCCTTAAACCATTGATTTTACAACATAAAATCATCAAAACTCAACATGGGTATGCAATTCACATAACATAATCACACTTTCATATTAATCATTCATCATAAACACCAATATATCAAAATCTCTAAATTCTTAGATCCAATAAAACTCTAATTTTAGATTTTTTTCTAAATTCTAATTTTAATCTCCTTCAAAGAAATAAACAATGGGATAAATAATGGGAGACTCTGATACCACTTATAGAGATTAAAATTAAGCATAATAAACATGTTATATAACAAAAATAATCAGATCTGCATATTTCTATTAAATTTTTCAAACTCTAATACTAGATACATATGTCATTTTGATTTCTATAAAAAAAAGATCTGTATAACTCGATTGTGAAAGACTTATCTGATTTCATGAATAATTGAATCATAAACTGGAGAATCAGATCTTCCAAATTGACACAAGTCATTGAGTTCTTCTCGAGGATTCTCTTTTGAAAAAATAGAGATAACTCCTGTAAGAAAAATATGATTTTATTGCTTGTGTAATTTGGGGACTATACCCTTATTAATAAATATTGATAATTCTAATTTGGCCCTTCAACAAATTAAAATATCATTTCTGATATCTACACATTAATTTCAAGATAATTATATCCAGAAGCCCTTAAAACATAATTTCTTAATTAGACCACTTTAATTAGATTTATTCAAAGATAACACATAAACATTTAATTAACATATGTGACCCTACATGTTGAATTTTTTCAACAAGGTCTAGTTCCTTTGAAGAGTTGTAACATTTATCTAAATTAGTTGTGGTTGTCAATATGATCATGCATGAGAGTTCAATATCATCGATGTACGATTTAATGCTTTGTAATTTGTCTTAAGGATATCATATAAGATTTAGATTATTGAACTGATTTTTAAAATATGTAATGATGATGATATATAAAAACAAGTTTAGTTACTTAGTCAAACCACATTAAGAAAATATCATTTTGTTGATTGTATCTAAGCTTCCATGCTTCCATTATAACAAAAATACTCTTACATGATATCTTTGGGGTGCATAACATGCTTCCTACGTATATATCACTTTAATAAAACCATTGCCCCATCAATTTCCAAAAAGAAGGTTGTAGCTTGAAGGATGAAGAAAATGACAAGCACAAGTCAAAAGTTGATAAGCCCTAGGGTTGTGCTAAAATGTGCATCATCAACATCACAATTATTATCCTCATTAATTTAATTTTTTTTCTATTATTAGAAACGTTAAATAAATTAAATTAAATACCCTTCTTATTATCTTACATCATTGTTTCTCTCAGCTTCATTTTAAATTCACACTTGTTGACTACAAATTCATAGTTCCTGACCACTTTTCTCTCTCTGTTTTACTCTCTTCTATTTTCCAGGAAAATCATAAACAGAGTATTCTCAATCTTTTTCCAGGGACTTTTTCATGGGGAAATAGGGAAGAGACTATAATTATCTGAGAAAATTTGAATTTGGCAATATGGAAGGAGTATACACAGGGACAGAGACATCAGCCTTTAAAGAATGTTTTTCTTTGGCATGGAGAAATCCTTACGTGCTTCGCCTTGCTTTTTCTGCGGGAATTGGTGGCCTTCTTTTTGGCTATGACACTGGTACTCTCTCTCTCTCTCTCTCTCTCTCTCTCTCTCTCTCTCTCTCTCTCTCTCTCTCTCTCTCTAAAATTTTTGGGGATTTTGGTTATTTGGGTATGTACAGGAGTGATATCAGGAGCTCTTCTTTACATTAGGGATGATTTTAAGGCTGTGGACAGAGAAACTGTCTTACAGGTCTCTCTCTCTCTCTCTCTCTCTCTCTCTCTCTAAAACTACTGTCTCTTTCCTCTGTTTTCTCATCTATTTTTCAGCACTTTGATTGTCTTCCTCTCCCCATGTGCTCTGTTTTCTCATCAAATTTTTACCACTTATGCTAAAATCAAGTGGAAAACTTTTAGCAGAAGCAGATAGCCTTGTGCTTCGTGCAATAATATATCAACTTTTATATCTCCTAAACAATGGATAAGTCATAAATTCGTGTCAAAAATATAAATAGATTGCACTTCATTTTTTTTTCTTTTTTTTCATTTTGGTGTATTTAAATAAATTATTCAAGTTTATCACCTATGCATAGGTCTAAACAAGAAAAAATAAGAGAAATGGTTATGTGACCTGGCAGTGTACGGTACCTTAAAAGTATCGGTACCTATCGAGCGCGATGATCCACACTTAGTGACTAATATTGATCTGGTATTGATAATGATACTCACACTGATATCGACCTGATATTGAAACTCAATCGGGTATCAAACATGACTTCATTGTGGGACCAACTATCATTTCTCTAACTCCATCGCTAATTCAAATTAGCTATGGGTATTTAGTTGAAACAATTTGAAGGTGTTACATTAAGTTTGGACCGTTTATTTTAGAAAGATTTAGATTTATTATTTATTAAAAATGTGAATTCTTCCCTATTGACAGTTGTAAGCAAAATAAGAACTTTCACATATACATGATAGGATAGTCAACCTTATCCAACAAAATAAATAAATGAAGTGGTGGTATAGGGAAACCTAGCCTACATTGCTTTTTCCTTTTCCTACAAGCTGAAAAATGTAAATATAGTATTTCATATAAATTTTAGTAAAGATATACACGGTTCGATTTAAGTTATAGTTAAAAATTTAACTAAATTAAAACTTTTGATTCAGTGATATGGAATCATGAATGTCTTATCAATTGAATTGGAACTGAATGTTGTAATTCGGTTTGGTTTTTACGGGTTAGTGGTGATTTTGAACTAAATATTTAGTTCGCAATTTGATGAACTTTCAGTTTTTTTAATAAATCCAAACTGAACGAAACTAGACACTTAAAAATTCTGATTGAACTTGTAAATTTTGTTTCGCTTCTGTTCGGTATAATTTTGAACACGAAACATTATTTTTAACAAAGTTTGAGTATGGTTATCCGCGATGAACTCTATATTTTATCATTGATAATATTTTTATGTTAATATTTAATTTACAACTTAAAACAGGAAAGCATAGTAAGCATGGCAGTGGCAGGAGCCATAATAGGAGCTGCAATTGGAGGGTGGATGAATGACAAATATGGAAGAAGAAGCGCAATCCTTATAGCTGATTTCTTGTTCTTCATTGGAGCTGTAGTCATGGCGTCGGCTCCCGGCCCCGCTCTTCTCATTGTCGGTCGAGTTTTTGTGGGACTGGGGGTCGGAATGGCATCGATGACATCTCCTCTCTACATCTCCGAAGCTTCACCGGCAAGAATTCGAGGTGCACTAGTAAGCACCAATGGATTTCTCATCACTGGAGGACAGTTCCTCTCTTACCTTATTAACTTGGCCTTCACTAAGGTGAAAATACAGAATTATTTTGCAAGTGTACTATGATAACAATAATACACTATTATTATTATTATTATTATTATTATTATTATTATTATTATTATTATTATTTAACAATATGACATTTGTATAATATTTTTAGTGCATCTTAAGGTAGGATATCACATTGTATGATAATTAGCATGTCCCTCTGTTTTAAAAGAGACTCTCCACCTAGAAGTTTTGTATAAATGTATCGTTGTATAAATGTATCGTTGTGCTATTTAACGTATATTAAATATCAAGTTCATCAAAAGTTACATACAAGTGCTATTACGCAATTCATGATGGAATTTTTCGTTTTAGGCTCCGGGAACGTGGCGATGGATGCTTGGAGTCGCCGGAATTCCAGCTCTCCTCCAGTTCTTCTTAATGCTACTCCTTCCCGAATCACCCCGCTGGCTATACCGAAAGGTGATTTGACCATTTCTTCCAAAGTCACTAGAGCTAGTAAGAAAACCGTTTTTATGACAGTTTTCTCATTTATTATGACGATAAGTTAAGACGCTGCGTCATAAACTCATCTCTTAGGACAGAAATATATATTTTATGACAGTCTTTGGGTTACGACAGATTTTTTTTCTCATTTATTACGAACTGTCACCGTCGCGAAAAACACCAGCATCACAAAATATGCCGTCTATCAATGTTAATTTTCATGACGCTTCAAAAACAGTTGTGAAATATTGTTTATGATGGGGTGATTCACGGTCGCAAATAAACATTCTCTCTAGTTGTGAGCTTCCATGTGCGATGAAACAATATTTTACCTTAAACATCATATAAATGTCTTTCACAGGGAAGGTCAGAAGAGGCGAACACCACACTACGGAGAATATATCCGGCTGAGGAGGTTGAATCTGAGATTCAAGCGCTAAAGGAATCCGTCGAAGAAGAGATAAGGGAAAAAGAATCATCCGAGAAAATAAGTTTGATTAAACTATTAAAAACCAAAACAGTAAGAAGAGGACTATACGCAGGTGTTGGCCTACAAATTTTCCAGCAATTTGTAGGCATAAACACAGTAATGTACTATAGTCCCACAATAGTTCAGCTAGCCGGTTTTGCATCCAACCAAACCGCGCTTTTACTGTCACTCGTTACGGCCGGGCTAAACGCGTTGGGATCCATCGTTAGCATATATTTCATTGACAGAACAGGAAGGAAGAAGCTTTTGATCATAAGCTTATGTGGTGTTATAATTTCTCTTGGACTTTTATCAGCTGTTTTCCATGAAACTACATCTCATTCATCAATGGTGAGCACAACTGAGACTTTTCATTTCGGAAATTACACTTGCCCGGATTTCGGTTTGGCTAGCAATGCCGGTTCTTGGGACTGTATGAAGTGTTTGAAGGCTTCTTCTCCTGATTGTGGATTCTGTGCTTCTGGTGTTGATAAGGTAATTTATCTTCCGCCATCTACAAGCTTTTAAGGCTGAAGTGTTAAAACATCCATTTTACTATGGTTGTTTGAGAATCACACCTCTCAATTGTGTTTTTGGCCGACTTATTTATCTTCCAACCGCGTGCCAACTATTTAAGTTTTAAGATAAATTCATCGGACACTCCTTGTACTTTGTCTAAATGACAAATGACACATACACTCCTCTATTTTGAAAATTGACAAATAAATTTATACGGTTAAAAATTTGTTAGTTTAAGTGTGAAAAGACTATATTCTCCCTATAATTAATATGATGAAATCATTTTTCTAATCTAAAACATAAATCAACCAAGTTTTTCGGGTATAGGTGAATTCTAGTTTGAATATCAGAATAAATTGATTTAAGATTTTCAGTATTAGGAATAAAACGAGAGGTGATTTTAGTATTACGTATTATTAAACGGTGTTAGTTTAAAATTTAACGATTCTGGATTATTTTGTCAATGAAACTAAACATGAAGGGATGTCGGTGTCATTTTTCAAACTATAAGGATGTTCGTGTCATTTGAGTAAACTATAGAGACTTAAATTATAATCTCTCACTTTTCATGGTCTGAAATCTTTGGATCGAGGTCCTCTCCAGTTTTGATGAACATGCGAGGCTCATGTCTGATCTGGTTGTTGGTTCAAATCTCAGCAGCCCAGATCAGACTTTAAAAAAAAAAGCAAAAGAAACATCATATCCAAAAAAATTGACCTCAATACTCATCAAACTGGGACCATTGAGATCTAGACCAACAGCTCAGATATGTTGAACATAACTCATCCTTTTTGGATAAGAGAAGGGGATCCAAATCTGAAATAATTAGTTAAGAATGCAGAAGAGTATTTTGTACTGAATGGTTTTTGGACGAGAATCAAACATTTCTCTAGCTTGAGAGACTCTAAAACTAGTGAATCTTTGTATAATAAGGAGCTTAATTACAAAAGTTTGAAGAAATTGCAGGTATTAAATTGACGAAAAAATTCATTAGATGTCATGATTGAAAAGAAGTATATACAAAACATGTAGATATAAGCGAAATCGATCTAAAGCATAACTGTTGTTATTATAATTGTAGTTACTGCCAGGAGCATGTTTGATCTCAAATGACAATGTGAAGAAGTTATGTCAAGGAGAACAAAGGCTATGGTACACAAGAGGATGTCCAAGTAGGTTCGGGTGGCTCGCGCTCATCGGCTTAGCTCTCTACATTATCTTCTTCTCGCCCGGAATGGGGACGGTACCGTGGATAGTGAATTCGGAGATATATCCGCTACGGTTTCGAGGGGTTTGCGGAGGAATAGCAGCCACAGCAAACTGGATATCAAATCTCATAGTTGCACAATCTTTCCTGTCCTTAACACAAGCAATTGGGACTTCTTGGACCTTCCTTATTTTTGGGTTTGTCTCGGTTTTCGCGCTTATCTTTGTCCTGATTTGTGTGCCTGAAACAAAGGGTTTGCCCATTGAAGAGGTGGAGAAGATGCTCGAGAAGAGAGCTTTGCTCTTCAGGTTTTGGGAGAAAAGGTCAGAACAAGAAGAGAAGAATCGAAGTGTTTAAAAAACAAAAAGAAGAGTAGAAGTGGGAGGTGATAACTAATAAAGTATGAATTGGTATTGATTAGCAATTGGAGATTTGGGTTTGGTAGAATTTAAGTTTATATATGATGGGTATATTTAGATATCTCTAGTGCCTATACATTGAAAAACATTATGGGTTTTGAGAGCAATATATACAACTAATAAAAAGTTATTAATGGCTTTAGGTCGACTTTTTATGGACATATTTTATTCGATAATTTGGAAAAATAAAAGGAAAACAAACCAACTTTACTTGGTTTTCTTTGATTTGGAATCATCATAAACAATGTGTATAAAGAAATAACATTAATGGTACGTTTACTTGATTCCTGTGAAATTTGATTTCAAATTATCATTCTAGTTATTTATTATAATTTTGAAATTCGATTTTAAATGAGTCTCGCAGCTTTGACCGAAATAGATTCTTTTGGCTGTGTGGAATAAGATTTCTAATAAAAAAGGTGATAGTATGACTCTATATTTATCATTCATTTAGAATGAATTATGAAAAGCAGCGATAGCAGGATGAAACAACGTGGATGTTCATCAGTATTATTTGGATATCTATGCACATGAAGAGAAGAATCATGTACCTAGTGATATATTTCAAAATAAGCAAAATAAATCTTAGTTACTTCAGAGAATTATTCATTTTAAGGAATCACTCAGGCTTCGGAACTTCATTTTTCTTAGATTTCAGAGGTTGAAATGTAGTCTAAAGCAAATGAACAGTGAAAATGAATTGCAATAATGAGAAAGAAAGAAGAAAGCACAACACCTTTGACAGTCGAGGGATTTGAAGAACCATATTTTGATGTGTAACTTTCATCAGCCACAATCCCAGAAAAGCTGACCGCAAAACCTACAAAACAATATATGGTTATAGTTAACAAAGATAGCAAATGTTATCATTTATGTTCAATATAACCCACAATTCTATGCGAATAAGCAAAATACTCGAAAGGTTATAAAATATGTTTCTGGACCTTCAACATTGGCTATTTCTTCATTTTGGCGCCTGCACTGTATTTTTTATCAATTTAGTCAAACTTTTGAACGTGTTTTTTTTTCAATTTATTCTGCAATAAGTGATCAGTCCTTGAGCTCACCTTCTAATGATCATTGAATCCATTGGGGAGATGGCTCTGAAATTCTGAAGTTTGACAAATGTTAGTTGATGAATAACAAGAATCATGGAACAAAATCACCAACTTCACCTTCTTTTAGCTTGTTATGTGTTCTATCAACGTGTTTCAATCAGGCAGATTTCTGTCATTTTTAAAGTCGTTATTTCCTTGGGTTTTGCCAAAGAACCATCCAATAATACCTTACCAATAATCCCCACAAGAACAAATCCCGTCTTTGAAATGATGAAACCGATTAGTATCTCTAACAGATATTTCTCTTCCTTCAAATCGAGATATAAACTTAATAACGGCATGGCAGTCACCACAGATTCTAAGGTTCTTAATTACCCTAAGTGAAGAACCCGGTTGAGTATTCAATAATCCAAAAACGACAGCCAATTTCTCACTATGTCCACACAAAATCCCCTCCTTGTCTTGCTCATCCACATCTTGAAGCACAAAGTTAGTTTTTGGAAAATAACCATATTTCTTCATCTCCTTACTCAACTCATCCAACTTATCCATAATCTGATTCATCTGAGGATGTGATTTATCTCCTGCAAGAAGCATGTTTAGTTTCTTCTTTACCTCAATCCAACTGCATCCTGGATTCTTCCTCAAACCCATGTTCTTCATTAAATCTCTGACTCTATCAACTTCCGTCCACAACCCATTTGAGGCATAAATATTGGAAAGCAAAATGTAATTCCCTGGATTCTTTGGTTCTAATTTGAAAAGCTTATTTGCAGAAGCCTCACCTAAGCTCAAATTATGGTGGACTCTACAAGAACTTAGCAAAGCTCCCCATACACAACCATCCGGTTCAAAAGGCATACTCTTTATCATAGAATATGCCTCTTCAAGTTTACCTGCACGGCCGAGAAGTGTTACCATACAAGCATAATGCTCCATTCTAGCTTCAATACCATGCTCTTCCAACATACAGTTAAAATAATACCATCCTTCTTTTGTCAACCCTTGTTGGCTGCATGCAGATAGTAGGCAAGTAAAGGTAATGGAATCAGGCTTCAATTCACTACTTTTAAGTGAATGAAACATATCGATTATTTCCTCAGCCTTTCCGTGCATTGCATATCCAGCCATAATTGCATTCCAGCAAGCTAAGTTTCTTTTATGCATCATATCGAAACAAAGTCGTGCCATTTTAATCTTTCCGCACTTTGCATACATATCAATAATTGCTGTACCTACATACACATCATTATACAATCCTCTTCTAATAGAGAAGCAATGTGCCGCCTTACCGTGCATAAGTGCTGCAATATTTCCACAAGCTGGAAGTAAGCAAGGGATTGTCACGGAATTTGGAATTACTCCCTCAAATTGCATCTCCCTAAATAACTCCAAAGCCTCAATATCTTTACCGTTTTGGGAGCAACTAGCAATCATGGATGTCCAAGACACTACATTCAGTTCCATCTTTTTGTTTTTGAATTGCTTGAACACCTCCAATGCCTTATCAATAAAACTGTTTCGTGAGAGCCCTGTAACTAAAGCATTGCAAGCACCAACGTCTATTTGTTCCATGTCGTCAAAAACCTGTGACATCTCTGAAGGGCAAGCACACTTACCGTACATATCGATTAATGCACTTACTATACATTTATCACACTCAAGACCCATCTTAATCACATAATTATGAACCTGAATTCCTACATTATAATCCTCCAAGTGACCTGCCGCAGGAAGCACGCTGGAAATACTAGATCCATCTGGATGAAAACCTTCAAAATGCATCTTTTGGAAGATGCCAACCGCTCCAGAATATAAACCGCTCTGATTGTATCCTGTAATCAAGCCATTCCACGACACTAAATTCGGTTCAATACCTGAAGCCCTCATCTCACCAAAGAGCTCATTGGCCATGTTTGCATATCCTTGCCGAGAATAACCAGCAATTAAAGCACTCCAAACAACCACATCTCTTTGGGCTATTCTATCAAACACTTTGCGGGCATCAAGTAAACGGTCACATTTAAGATACATATGCATCAAAGAGGATTGTACAAATGAATCAGAGGAAAAACCAGAAACGAATACAATCCCATGAATCTCTTGTCCGGATTTCAGTGCTGGTAATCCAGCACATGCCTTAACAACACTGGGAAGGACATGACCATCAGGCACCAAGCCTCGAGACAGCATACAGGAAAAGACACGAAGAGCGTTACCAAATCGGTTAAGCTTTGCAAAAGCATGTACGAGAGTGGAGAATGAGAAGATATCAGGCTCATTAACAGAGTCAAGGACGAGCTCTGCATCGGAAAAGCAATGGTTATTGGCATAGAGTGAAAGGAGCCTATTGGTAAGATGAAGATGAGAGGAAAGACTAGTTTTAAGGATGAGGGCATGAGCTTGGCGAGATTCTAGAAGAGAAGAAGAAGAGGGATTGAGGAAACGAAGGAGAAGTGTGTGATAAAAAGCTTGAAATGATGACATTGCCCTGCAGTTCTTTGGGTCATTCTATTTTGAAATGAAATTTTCTTGCCAACAGGAATATAATATGAAGTAATGTTGACTCACTTCACTGTCTCTATTTTTTGGAAAAGCCCAGATATTTGCAGACGACAAAGATAAGGAAATTTCTGATCAGAGAAAATGCAGAGAGAAATTTCAGTTAGACCCACAACGGATACAACAGGGGTTGAGAAAAACTGCATTGATTTCAACGAGCAGTTTCTCTTCATCAATCTCAATTTACCAAAGAACACAGAATTTACAATATCAAAATTTCTCTCTGCATTTTATCTGATCAGAAATAATAAATTTAGTTTATTTAAATTGTTATCTAATAATAACTTATAATTATCACTTATAATTTAGTTTATTTAACTTGTTATCTAATAATAACTTATAATTATATAATTTTATAAATTATATATTTTATCTCACTTATCGATAATTAAAAATTAATCAATATAATTATATATATNAAATATTCACACTCTAAATTGTATAGTACAGAGGTGACTTGAGGACCATGGACCTATGATCTTAAGCTCTAATAAATCAAATTATTTAATTAAATAATTTTATTTATTAATTTCATTATTACTCCACTATAAATATGAAATTGCGCTCTTAGAGATTATAGAATGTATTTACAGAGTATTCTCGTGTTGTCAATTACTATAATCATTTCACGTAGTTCTGTTCTCCAATTATTGGTTCGTAAATTAAAACTTGTCAAAATTACCGTTTTACCCTTCTAATTACCTCTTGATCCTTAAGTACCATTAATTTACTAGTGAATGGTTAAATTTATAATTGTATTATAAATTTGAGTTCAATAACCATTCAGTTTCAGAATTTACACTTAAAATGACCAATATACGATCCGTTAGATAAGCTTAGATTCCAAATCTTGTAAGATCATGTTCTCAGTCATCCATATTGCTGAATCTCTAAAACAAAAATCACTAACTTGTTTTACAAGTAAACTTCAACGAGTGAATCAAAATATCCAGTAGGCATGTATATGTGTTCATGACTACTCAGGATTCAAACTGATCTACATATGATCATCAGATTTATGTGTATTAAATCTTTATGATAATTGATATGTTAATAAAGATATTAATTCACATAAGGCATATCATATATAGTTTTATTATGTAAAGTACATTAACTAAGATGTCTGTCCACATCAATGATCCGGAACTAGATCACACGCGTTCATAATGCTTAGTGAACCGTACTAACAACCATTCATTAAAGATTCCATACTTTAATATGTTGCTGACATTTTTATTCATTATCTATGATCTTAATCCTCTCGTACTAATACAATATCATAGTCTCGTTAATAAATATAGAATTTTCAGATATTTATATAAATTATTCAACAATAATTTAAAAGAACAATTATAAGAAAAATGTAATTTCATTAAATTTCATATTAAAATGTCAATACACATACTTTGAGGGCATAACCCCCAACAATCTTTGCTTGCCTAAAAGTAAAATGTAGCATCTTTCTCAATCACATGTTAAGCACATGACTCTCAAATGTCTTCGCAAGAAGTGTCTTGGTAAAAGGATCAGCCTTCTGATCCGACGATGTCTTCATAACAGTCACATCTCATCGATGCACGATCTCTCTTTCAAGATGATATATTCTCTCGATACATGTTTTCCCCTCTTTTGACTCCTTGTTTCTTTGGAATTAGCTATCGTCTAACTGTTGTCACAATATATGATCAATGGTTTGTCCATATCTAGAACTACTTTCAGATCACTATAAAACTTTCTTAGCCATATAGCTTCTTTCGTAGCTTATCAAGTCGCTATATATTCAGCTTCCATAGTAGAATTTGCAATGCTAGATTGTTTTATACTTCTCTAGGTTGAGCTCATCCACCAAGGATGAATATTGATCTAGATGTCGGCTTTTGACTATCTTTATCTGATTGAAAATCAGAATTAGTATATCTAGTGGAATTCAGGTCTCTGCCTGAATAAACAATCATATAGTTTCTCATTCGCCTAAGATACTTGAGAATGTGTTTTACTGCAATTCATTGTTCCAAACCTGGATTCGATTGATAACGACTGACAATTCATCTTTCTCTTGAGGTGTCTTAGGACATTGCTCCTTGGATAGGACAATTCCATGTATGGTCAGTAGTTGACAATTTTTGAAATTCTCCTTAGAGAATCTCTCCAGCACCTTATCAGTATAAGATACCTGAAAAAGTGCCAAAAGATTGTTCTGTCTATCCCTTAGGATTTGAATGTCTAGAATATAGTTGGCATCTCCCAGATCTTTTATTTGAAATTTCTCAGCCAACCACCTTTTTACCTTTGACAAAGTTTCTACATCATTCTCAATGAGTAGAATATGGTCACATAAAGAACTAAGAAAATCGTTACCTTGTCTTTGATGTATTTATAAACACAAGTTTCATCAACATTTTCCTAGAAATCATATGATTTAATAATCTCATTAAAAGTAAGATTTCCAAGATCTAGATACTTGTTTTTATCCATAGATAGATTTAAGCAACTTGCATACTTTCTGATCTTGTCTCATTTTCACAAACCCTTCTCGTTGCATCATATATATGTTCTCTTCAAGAGAGTCATTTTGGAAAGCTTTTTTGACGTTCATTTAACATATTTCATAGTCCAAACTAGCAGCAATGGACAAAATGATGTGAATAGATTTTAGCATGGCAACGGGGGAGAATGTCTCTTCATAATCGACTCATTCCCTTTGTGTATAGCCCTTGGCTACCAGTCGTGCCTTGAAAGTCTCTACTTTCTCATTTGCACATATTTTCTTCTTGAAGATCCATTTACATCTAATAGGCCTGACATCTTCAGGTGGATCTACAAGTTTCCAGATGGAATTAGAATACATCAATTCCATTTCTTGGTTTCATGGCATCTTGCCATTTCTCCTTTTCGTGATCATCCATAGCTTCTTCATACGGTAATGGATCGTCTTTATCAGTGTCAGACACTAGGACATGTGTCTCTAGTTCATAGCGAATAAGTTATCTTACAATCCCCCAACTATGACGTTGAACCGGGGTTTCTTTAATAGGAACTGTGGTTTCTGTGGTTTTTCGTTTATCAGTTGATAACGAATGCGGTCTGATCTTATCAAACGCTAATTCCTCGACAACTACTTTGCTTCGATGTTTGTAATTTTTCATATAATCGTGTTCAAGGAAGGTGGCATTTGTTGATACAAACACCTTTAGATCCTTGAGACTATAAAAGTACCCACATCTAATCTTTGGAGCATAGCCAATGAATATGCATACTTTAGATCTTAAGTCTAAGTTTCCAATCTTAGATCTAAGAACGTGAGCTGGACACCTCCATATACAAAAATGACGCAAATGGGTTTGGAGCCATTTCATAACTCTAAATGTGTCTTGCTTACAGACTTAGAAGGCATTACATTCAAAATGTATGTTGCCGTGTGTAATGCATAGTCCCAAAATATAAGTGGTAGTGATGAGTATCTTAACAACGACCTAACAATATCTAATAAGGTTCGGTTTCTCTTTTCTGAAACACCATTTTACTATGACGTTCCAGGTGTTGTTAGTTGGGATAGGATTCCATACTCCAGCAAGTAATCCTTGAATTCTAAATCCAAGTATTCACCACTTCGATCTGATCGAACGATTTTCAATGATTTACCTAAATACTATCAGCTTCAGCTTTAAAGTCTTTAAACTTTTCAAAAGTTTCAGACTTTCTATGCATTAGGTAAGTATAACCATATTTTGAGTAATCGTAAATAAAAGTGACAAAATACTCATACTCACCCCTAACTTGTACATTGATCGGTCCGCAGACTATGCACTAGCTCAAGTGGTTCCTTGGCACTTTGGCTCTTTTCCAGTGAAAAGTCTCTTGGTCATTTTACTCTCTAGACATGATTCACAAATAAGAAGAGTTTCAACTTTTAGTTTTCTCAAAGCACATGCTTTGTTAACCTGTTTAACCTATTTAGATTAATATGTTCCTATCTAAAATGCCAAAGATATGTGTTATCATCATCATGAGAAACTCTTTTTCATTTGTTACTTTTAGGTTTTGCTACTTTAAATAATTCAGAGTTATTTAACGCGTGCTCAGATCAGTTTAAACATATACAGTCCGTTCGATACTTTTGCATGGAAAAGAATCCATTCTTAGAAATAATAAACTTATTATTAATTAAAGAAACATAAAAAAAATTCATGATGTAACGAAAGAGAAATCAAATTTCTCGAAAATTCAGGATTATAATAAATATCGTTCAAAACTAAATAATTATTTCCAAAATTAAGGCGGGTTGTCCGCAATGCTTTCGCTGACACGAACGCACCACTGCCAACTGTCATAATGATCTTGCCATCAGCCAGCTTCCTTGACGAATCAAGTATCTGCAAAGAAGAACATACATGGTTAGTGACTCCTGAATCCAGTATCAGGGATGAAAAATCATATTTCACTAAACAAACTTCAAGTACAAATAAATCATATTTATCTTTCTTTTTCAATTCGGAGAGAAACTTGTTACAGTTTCTCCTCCATTGACATTCAACCCCACAGTGGAAACATTTTCCTGCGAGTTCGTTGTTAATATTGTTCTTCTTGCTCTCGACTGACCTTTTGGCCTTCTTTTCATTATTATTCTTGTTTTGTCCTTACCATTCTTCTTCTTCCTTTTGTTACTACTAACAACAGATGGAGAAGGGTTTTGTTCAGTAACATTTACCTCACCCCCAACGATAGCCCCTATGTCAAATAATCCAAGTATTGACTGTAGGTCTTTCAGGACTTTCTTTAGCAAGAGTAATTTCATTATGGTCATAAACTAGCAACATGTTAGAGTTTGATTTTCAACTTATGAAATTATCACCATTAAGTTTCTCACGTGTAAGTAAAGTTATAATAGAGTTGACCATGATAGACATACTAATAACTGAAAATAAAACATACATGATTCAGTATAATTGAAATAAATATCCAGAATTCAATAAGTAAACATGATGTATGAATGAAATATAATAAACACATAAATTTAACATTTACTAATCATGATAAAATAACCCAACGATTAACATGCCGCCTTAGGATCGGTGAGATTAATCTGAGACTATATATGAGACATTCTCATCCTTATTAATTAAAACTTAAAATATCTCATATTTCTCTTTTAACAATAAGGTATCTCTTATTCGATCGAGTCATAAAAGCTTAACTGTGACTTTGTGAGTGTAACTTATTAATTTAGATTCCATGACTTGATTTAGAATGTACCGCCTTAGGGTCGGTCAAAACTAAACAACATCATTTAGTCCTATCTTCTTAAGAAGTCCAACCTTGGTATTGATATAGTTTGAACCTTCCTTAGGGGGATGAAAACAAAGTCATCTCATGGCTCTCACTGCACCTCATGGTGTTGTACTAATAATGGAGACCATAGGTTACATTAACGTGTCAACCTTCTCCCACTAACTATTTTAGGATAATGTGTTTTTATTTTAACTAATCAATGAATTCTAAATTAATTACTAGTTAAAATAATAACCCTATGAATGTTAAATTGATAGTTAATCCAATCTTATTGGTCTGAGTTCAATTAACCTTCTAAAGAGTCTAAGTTATAATTAGGTGAACTTAGATTAACTAATTAAGTACATTTATCAAACTTTAATAAAACTCTTTTAATAAAGCTAGTTATCCTAAACGTTACTATAGCTTTTAGTGTGATTACCAAGTTTTAACTAATTAAAACCTGACAGTTTACATGCAATTGATTTATCAAAATAATTCATATAAACATATTAAGACAATCCTAATAAATCATGTTTTTACATATGAGATGCATGATTAAATAAAATTGTGTGAGGTTTCATGTATGGTATGTTATCAATCATATCAATAAATATTTATTTAATAATAAAATAAAATAATATGGACCGAATGACTATTGAGTATTTTTAAATTACAATAATTGAAATAAAGAAATACAATTACAAAGAGGACTTCAAGATTACATATTTCTAAAAAACATCATTCTCCACATGATTTCCATCTTCATGATCTTCAAGCTTTGAACATAACCATTTTGTGATATCTCTGATCTCGATAATTATGTTCGCTCTCTTGTGGGAGCGTTTGCGTATTTTGTGATCTCTCGGGTCTTGATAATTATGTTTACTCTCTCGTAGGAGTATTTGCGTAATCCGTGACCTCTCAGGTCATTTATAATTAAGATTGCCCTCTCGTAGGAGTATCTGCGCAATTCGTGACCTCTCAGGTCTTTGCAATCATACTTGCTCTCTCGTGAGAGCATTTTCTTATTTCAACTGCAATTCTATATTGCTAGGGAATTTACATTGTATTTTTATTTCTAGTTTCTTATTCCCTACTGAGCAGACCAAAATGATTTATAGACCTCGTGTTGAGGCGTCATAATAATATAATTAAGAGATTTTAGAACCTTTTATTATATCCTAGGATCCCGTTGCATGTAATAAGCTCATGCTTAATATCATACTGAATTAAAGTGTTTTAAAAAAAATTCTTGAAAAGAATAGTAAATTTGAGCATAAAAAATAAATAATGCACCTCGAAAATTTAATGGAGATTATCGATGCGACTCTTGATTTTGAGAGAATAAAAATCTAAAAAATAATGCAGATCTGAGTTTTGTGGTCTGTATCCAAATCTTGAAACTTATTTTTGTCCAAGATGCTAAATAATATTTATTGCATTATTTTCTTCAAAATTTTAATGGAGATCATCGATGTGACTCACAATTTTGAGGGAATAACAAATTTCGATTAATGTTAATAAGAGATGTGTGGTCCGCGTCGCTATCCTGAAGCTCGTTCATGCCCGAGATATTAAATACTATTGACGCAAATAATTGCATTGATCACCTGACATTGAGAGCACATCAAAAGTGTAAATTATTCAAGAAATTTTTTGTAAACTTAATATAGTAAGTAAAAATAAAAATAATAATAATAATAATAATAATAGTGTGTAAATAAATCTTTCCTTAAATAGTGTATTGATATTGGGAAATAGCTCTGGAATAATTATTTTATTCTGCGGAGAGATTATTGGACATGGATTAAATAAATGTGACTCATGAAGGGCGTTGGGCGGAGCTGGGCTTCATGAGGAAGTGAGGCTTGGGCGGCCTTTGTGGGGACGTCTGACTCCAAAAGGTGTAAAGGCTATGGAGGAAAGTCCTGACGAGTGGGCTAGCCTAGTGAAGGGCCCAGCTCCAGGCCGCGAGTCGCGAACGGGTGGAGCTCAGGCCCGGGTCTCAAACGGGTCGCGCATTCACTCATGGGCTGCGCGCCCTGGGCTGTTTTGGGCCTTCCTTTGTTTTCCATGGACCATGGCAGTGAGCTCTCTTCGGCTCCGCACGGGCATGGACCGGGTATAGGACAACCCGGAAAACTAAAAAGCGGGCAAAGAAGATGATAGTAACCGGCGGCGGCGCGTGGGGAGAGTTAGGCCGTCGCCAAAAAATATTCATCTGCAGCCTTCTATGGATGCTTTGGGGTCCGAAAATGTTATATTTTGCGTAGATCTAAGTTTCCATTTTTTGGTAATGGGAGGGGTTGTTCGTGGCTTCAAATCCAACCGTTATGGTCGGCGCGAAAGCATTCTACGGTGTAGATCTGATGACCTGCAAGACGCTCTCACCGCTGGTTGGTCATCGTCGACTTTGACCGCGCTTCGCGGTCGTCTGTGGCTCGCGGCTGCTCTAGATTTTCAATTTTCTAAAACTACGTTGATCTACGGCGGCAGCGACAAGAACGACGGTGACTCGTTGAAACAGATTTTATCGCTGATCCAACATATTCTCCTTCGTATTCCTCGTTCTTACTCAACCCATATTCAAGTATCGTCTCACTGTTGTAGCGGTGATTGTCGCCGTGGATAAAATTTTGCGATCAATTTTGAAAAGGGAGATCTACATTCTCACAAACGGTGTCAAACTGTTAATGCGAAAAATATGACTGCATTGACTATCGAGAAGTCCGCTACATGTCACTCGATGATTCGTTTAGGGGTCTGCAAAAATTAAGAACGATCGTGAAAAGCAATAGGCAGGGCATCAGGGTGGTACCCCACCTAATACACTCTGACGATTAAGTCAGTATAATATTTAGGAAAAAGTAACAGTATGAAAAATTGCTTACTATTAAATCAGGATCATCAAATATTTATAATGATTTTATGTATCATTCAAATGTTCAGGTTCAGTGTATTTTCTTCTTTGTTCTTGTTCTGATAAGAAATGGAGGTATTCATGGAGAATATTATTTGATCAGGATATTTTAGTTATCATCTTATACTCTTTAACAACCATTAGATTGTCTGATAGATTTGATATGTCTCTACCTTTCCTTTGATTATTATATCATATTATGACAAAAAAATGATATCCGCTATGTCGAGTAGCCACGATTCTAGGTATAAGATTACCTTATCATCTGTGTGACTCGGTAGTGTAAGTATAGATGGGGTCGTGTCCAACGATCTAGTCGTGAATGGTGCATCGGTTATCATGGTGACTTCGGTCACGGAGGAGCCCTCAGTTTGGACATAATGTGGGTCCTACCCGAGAAATGAGTCTATTGTGCTTTGTTCGAAAATATTATTAACGAGCTTTAGCCTGAGTGTTTTTTCTTTCCTACGAATATGTTATTATTATCCCTTAATAGAAAGTTCGCTAGACCTATTAGAAACTTTAAATTTGAATCTAAATGGTTTGAGAGACGATTTTGATGATGTTCTTACTAGGAGTTGGTTGTCTACCGGCTCTAATAGAGGTGTGGTAACTTTATTTCTAAGCTGAAGAGTTGTAAGAATGATATAAAGGTTTGGAGTTTGAGGCTAAGAGGGAACCCGAAAGCTGAATTAAATAATCTTAAGGCTGAATTAAGTAGGCGTGATGATAATATTGAAGAAGATAGGCTCAAAAAATCTGTTATCACTTCCAGCATAAATAGGATTTCAAAATAATAAGAAATTTACTGGGAACAGAGAGCTATGGTCAGTTGGCTTAAGAATGGTGATAAATATATAAATTTCTTTCATAAATTAGTTCTGAAAAGGAGAATTCACGATAAGATTGTAAGACTTGAAGATTCTTTTGGTATATGGTAGCATGATCAAGGTAAATTTGTTAATATTATTCATTCTTATTGTGCTTCAAATTTTTAGGAGGAAGCTAATTCTAGGTTCATTGAGTGTTTAGGTCATGTTGAAAGAATTTTTAATGTTAATGACAATAATTTCCTTTGTGCTAATGGAAAACTTTATCATGCAGTGAAAAAATTCACGGCATGGATGATGGATTATTGTGACTCTTAGTTTGGATTTGCAGTAATCTAGGTACACAAAACCTCGCAAGTAGTAGGTTTTTTTTAAAGTTTTTTTGGAGGTTCACCAAATACACAGTAGAGTTCACCAATTACCTAGTGATGTTCATCAATTACGTAGTTGAGTTCACCAAATATGTACAAAAAAATAATTCTTGGAGGGGTTCACCAATTACGTACTAGGGTTCACCAATTACATACTAGGTTCACCAAATACATACAAAAGAATAATTTTTGGAAGAGTTCACCAATTACGTAGTGGGATTCACCAATTACGTAGTGAGATTCACCAATTACGTAGTGGGATTCACCAATTACGTAGTGAGGTTCACCGATTACGTATAAAAGAATAATTATTGGAGAGGTTCACCAATTACGTAGTGGGGTTCACCAAATACGTACAAAAGAATAATTTTTGGAGGGGTTCACCAATTATGTAGTGGGGTTCACCAATTACGTAGTATGGTTCACCAAATATGTACAAAAGAATAATTTTTGGAGGGGTTCACCAATTACGTAGTGTGATTCACCAATTACGTAGTGAGATTCACCAAATATGTATAAAACAATAATTCTTGGAAGGGTTCACCAATTACGTACTGGGGTTCACCAATTACGTACTGGGGTTCACCAATTACGTAGTGAGAATTCTCCAAATATGTACAAATTAATAATTCTTTTAGGGGTTCACCAATTACATGCTGGGGTCCACAATTACGTAGTGGATTTCACCAATTACGTACTAGGGTTCACTAATCTATCTCGGCAGTTTCTCTAACTAATATCGGCGGTTTTTGTGCCCAATACCGATGGTTTTGGGACTATTAGCGATGGTTTTGGGTCCAATAGTTGCGGTTTTGGGCCCAATAGTGGTGGCTTTCAGCCTATAGCGGTGCTTTTGGGCCAAATACTAGCGGTTCCTGGCATTTTTTTCTTTCTGTGGCAGTTTTGTTGTTTTTTTGATGATTTTGTACGTGAAATATTTTAGTGAACCCGTCCAAGAATGATTAATTTTGTACGCGAAATAATTTGGTGTACTCCACGAAGAATGGTTGATTTTGTACATGAATATTTGGGTGAGCCGCTCAAGATTCCCTTTGTACCCCACTATGTAATGTGGTTCACTAAATGCATACAAATTAATAATTCTTGGATGAGTTTATCAAATATGTACTGTGATTTACCAATTACGTACTGGGGTTCACCAAATACGTACAAAATAATAATTCTTGGAGGGGTTCACCAAATACGTACAACATAATCGCCATACCTAATAGGTGAATCGCCTATTTTTTATCCCTAAACGCCATCCTGGAGGTACTTATCACATCGTCAAAGCCAAGCACTAGTTTTATGCCTCCAATCACCTGTTTCAATCCCCAAACGCCATGTGCAAATAGGTGATCGCCAGTCTCCCTCCTAATCGCTATTTTTTACTCCTAATCGCCATTTATATGGCTCTAATCACCGTTTATATGGCTCTAATCGCCGTTCTTTACAATCTTTCTTAAAATTAATATTTTTGTAATTATTTATCGTACACCGGAAAAATCATCAATAAAAATAAAAAAAACTCGTTATTTTAAAACAAACATTTTCTCACTTGTGATATTTTAAAGCAAACATCGAGTGAGACATATTTTCACCATATATAATTATAGGTCGTGATGTTTTGATGGTCGGTAAATCCTATTTATCGGTTTGATGAGCACGTATAACCCTCAAGGTAAATCATATCTATCTATAAATTGAACATATCCGCTAAAAGTTTAAAATTTAATATTGAAATTTAAATTTTTAACCTTTTATTTTATAAACTTTAACCCCATAAAATTTAGAAAACAACATATTTACGTTTTAATTTATAAGCATATGAAAAACCCTAAAAATTAAAAGAGATGGGTATTACGAAAAGCCCAAATTTAAAACTATTACAGCTTCCGGGCCTTTAAAAGTACTTAAAACAGTAATTTGGACCCAAAAGTGGGCTGTGACAGAGTGTACATGTTTATCTCTGAATAAATTTCGATTTGATATCTTACGGCCCATGTGGTTCCACCCAAATCAAAAGTTACGCCCTCCGGAAGTTAACTTACGCGTGTCACGATCTAATAAGGAGTATTGAGACCAAACACGCGTGTGTCTGGCGTTTAAGGCCTGCTGGCGACGTTTGGGGCCTTCTGCCGGCGCTTGGGGTCTGCTGCCGGCGTTTGGGGCCTGCTGGCCTGCGTTTGGGGCCTGTTGGTGGCGTTGGGGCCTGCTGGTGGCGTTTGAGGCTTGTCAGCGGTATTTGGGGCGTGTCACTGGTACACGAGCCAAACGCCTGTTACGAGGGAGTTTGGGGCCCAAACGCCAAGCACACTGCATTTTGCTTGTGTCACTGGTACACGAGCCAAACATCTGTTACCATGGCGTTTTGGGCCTAAACGCCAGTCTTGAATGACAACTCGCCATGTAGTGATGGTCTTTAGGTTCTCATTTGTGGTGTTTGGCCCTACTTGTTTTGATACACTTATTTATTCTCATGCACTTAGCCATATTTTCACGCTTATGCATACATATTAATTTAACATAATTATGCCTTTTATGTGCTTGTAAACTCTAGATCTCTCTCTCCCTCTCATAAAATTATGCCTTGCATTTATCTTTTCCACACACTTAATAAGTTCATCAACACATAAAAAATTTATTTCCAATTCTCTTTCAAAAAATCTCATTCATTAGTAAAACTTTCTTGCTATTTTTCAATGACTATTTTTAGCTACATCAATTTTACCATTAAGATCAAGTTGCAATGCATTTCTCATCTCCGATGTACTCTTCGTAGAGGCTCTTCCATTTCTTCAAGATCTCTTCGATAATATATATATATTGTCACTCACCATTGCTACAAGATATACCATATTTATAAAGGCTCTTCCATTTCTTAGTCATTTTCAGACATTTAACGATTATACACACTTAGTAATTTTATACATAGTCATTTTCACACACTTAGCAATTTTCACACACTTATTTACAAACACTTACTTATTTTCATACACTTAACAATTTTCATATTCTTAACCATTTTCACACACCTGATCATTTTCATGTACTTAGTTATTTTCACAACATAGCCCTTTTTGCAACTTAGTCATTTCACACACTTGGTCATTTCATATAGTTTGTCATTTTTATACACTTAACCATTTTCACACCCTTACTTATTTTCACACACTCGGTCATTTTCTTACACTTAGACATTTCTTGTACTTCGTTATTTTTATGTACTTAGTCATTTTCACTCGCTTAATCATTTTCATATACTTAATAATTTCACACTTAGTCTTTTTTCACACCTTAACCATTTTTACGCAATTTGTATTTTTATGCACTGGTCATTTTCATACATTTAGCCAAAATAAAAATATTCTCATTTAGAAATAAAACATCTCATTCATTAGTGAAATAGCATATTCAAAATATTTTACATCTCACATGGTATGATACAACATTGCTACAATGTTTTTAGTAATTGCTTCAGCTGCTTCGTTTTACCCTCAATATCAAGTTGAGATGTGTTTCTCATTTATAATCTCTACTATTCAAAAGTGAGAGTTTCTCCTCTAGACATGTCTTAGATCTCTTAGAAGTTTCAGGTCCATAGTCATAATAATCAGCCTCCAATGGCTCTGCATCACCTCTAGGTGAAAAACAAGAAAACAAAGAAGACAAAGAAGAAAGGTCACCCATTAATATGGGCTGAGACTTTCAGGGACAATAAGTGTGACATTCAAGTATCTTGTAATTGCAACCATGTTGCAATCTCTCTTGTGTGTAGAACAAATGTATGAATTAAATATCTCATTAGCAATTGCAACCATGTCACAAGTATAGCTACAGTTTAGTGCTTTCAGAAACACTCAATTTTAATAAGACACAAGACACGAAAAATATGATCTTGCATAAATGATTAACAAAATTAAGATGTGCTAAATGTAATATTGTTGCATTCAACAAAATTAAGTAGTGAGATTCACCAATTACGTAGTGAGGTTCATCAAATACGTACAAAAGGATAATTTTTGGAGGTGTTCATCAATTACATAGTGGGGTTTACCAATTACGTACTGGGGTTCACCAAATACGTATAAAAAAAATTCTTGGAGGGGTTCACCAATTACGTACTGGGGTTCACCAATTATATAGTGGGGTTCTTCAAATATGTACAAATTAATAATTCTTTTAGGGGTTCACCAATTACATGCTGAGGTTCAGCAATTACGTAGTGGACTCCACCAATTACGTACTAGGGTTCACCAATCTATCTCAGCGGTTTCTCTAACCAATATCGGCGGTTTTTGTGCCCAACACCGATTGTTTTGGGCCTAATAGCGACATTTTTGGGACCAATAGTCATGGTTTTGGGCCCAATAGTGGCGGTTTTGGGCCTATAGCGGCACTTTTGAGCCAAATACTAGCGGTTCCTGGCATTTTTTTCTGTGGCAGTTTTGTTATTTTTTTGGTGATTTTGTACGTGAAATATTTTGGTGAACCCGTCCAAGAATGATTAACTTTGTACGTGAAATATTTTGGTGCACCTCACGAAGAATGGCTAATTTTGTACATGAATATTTGGGTGAACCCCTCAAGATTCCCTCTGTACCCCACTACGTAATGTGGTTCACTAAATACATATAAATTAATAATTCTTGGATGAGTTTATCAAATACGTACTGTGATTTACCAATTATGTATTGTGGTGCACCAAATACGTACAAAATAATAATTCTTGGAGGGGTTCACCAAATACGTACAACATAATCGCCATACCTAATAGGTGAATCGCCTATTTTTTTTATCCCTAAACGCCATCCTGGAGGTACTAATCGCATCGTCAAAGCCAAGCACTAGTTTTATGCCTCCAATGGCCTGTTTCAATCCCCAAACGCCATATGCAAATAGGCGATCACCAGTCTCCCTCCTAATTGCTACTTTTTTACTCCTAATCGCCATTTATATGGCTCTAATCGCCGTTCTTTACAATTTTTCTTAAAATTGATATTTTTGTAATTATTTACCGTACACCGGGAAAATCATCGATAAAAATAAAAAAACTCATTATTTCAAAGCAAACATTTATGATACTCACTTATGATGTGAATTAGATTGGATTAATTAAGGATTCTCGATACAATTGAACACTTATTCATAAACTCGTTAAAAGTTGTCATTGATAATGTTGTTGTACTTTTGTGATAAGTATCAAGCGAGACGGGTTTTCACCGTATATAATTATAGGTCGTAATGTTATGTTGGTCGGTAAATCTTATTTATCGATTTGACGAACAAGTATTATCTTCAAGGTCAGATTCTATCTATAAATCGAACATATCCGATAAATGTTTGAAATTGAATATTAAACTTTGAAATTTTAACCTTTAATTTTATAAATTATAACCGCATAAAATTTGGAAAACAACTTATTTACTATTTAATTTAAAAGATATGAGAATTATGAGAAAGCCCAAAATTAAGATCAAAATAGCTTTTGGGCCTCCAAACGTACTTTAAAAATTATTTTTTGGACACGAAACTGAGCTACAACGGGATGCCGGTCGCACATATAGATCTCTGAATAAGCTTCGATTTGATATTTTACGGGCCACATGGTTCCACCCGAGTCAAAAGTTATGCTCTCCAAAATTTGACCTACGAGTGCCACGATTCAATAGGGAGTATTGGGCAAAACGCCTGTGTCTAGCGTTTGGGGCCCAAACGCCACCAGCAGGCCCCAAAATCCAGACACACAGGCGCTTGGCTCGTGTCACTAGGACACGAGCCAAACGCTTGTTACCAAGGCGTTTGGGGCCCAAACGCGACCAACAGCCCTCAAACACCAGTCATGGCTGGCAATTCGCCTACCATGAAAGGCGTTTTGGGCCTGCCCACACAGGCATTTGGGGCCCAAACGCCAGACCATTTTCACCTTGGACACACAGGCCTTTGACCCTTGTCACCTTGGACACGAGCCAAACGCATGTTACCATGGCGTTTAGGGCTCAAACGTGTACGGCAAGCCCCAAACGCCAGTCATGGTAGGCGAATCACCATGTACTGATGGCGTTTAGGTCCTCATTGTGGCGTTGACTCTTAAAAATTTTCATACACACTTAGTTATATTCATAATTAGACATTTTCACACACTTAACAACTGTCTTACACTTAATCATTTTCAAAACTTAGTCATTATCACAAATTTGTTTATTTTCACATACTTAACAATTTCACACATTTAGTCATTTTCAAACACTTAGCCATTTTCAAGAATTTTTTTATTTTCACACTTAACCATTTTCACACACTTAGTTATTTTTTACACATTTAACCATTTTCATATCCTTAACCATTTTAGCATACTTGGTCATTTTCATGTGCCTATTTTCATAACTAAGCCCTTTTTGCAAGTTAATCATTTAACATACTTGGTCATTTCTTTATTGCCAAATGCTAGTTTAATGGCTCCAACTGCTAAGTGTCATTTTTTACGGGGAGGAGTTCTTTCTCTGTCCCATCACTAGTAGTTGTGGTTCAACCACTGATATCGGTGTGGGAGAAAGGGAAAAAGATTAGGGTCAGTCTATTCAGTCTTGTAGTCCCCTTGAGTCCCTAGACTGGGCTCTTAATCCTGATACAAATGGGAGGCTCCTGCTAGCTCCACGCGGGAAGAAGTCTTACAAGTCTTACTAGAGTCGGGTAGCCAAGCTATTCCGATGAGGGAGGCATGCTTTATGGATGGATGCACCGGAGATCGCGATAACGTATTCCTAAAGATGACTGGAGGAGTGAAGTCTCACAAATGAGAGTATAGAGACAGTCTGAATTTCACCAGTAATACTAGACATGCTACTCTCAACAAAGGAATGCAACTAGAGGGATCCGACCATCAATCTTCGTTTCGTCGAACCTATGGATAAGATGATCCATTCTCTTTCCCTCCCCTGGTCTAAATGAAAAGATTGACTAGCCCAAAAAATCCCCTCTCCCAACTCAGTCACATGCAACCAGGCTTTAAACTCAGCCAACTCTCCATTTTATGCGCTTGACGAAAAAATGTATGGTCTTTATGAGAAGAAGAGCATATCTACCTTGAAGACCTTTTGGAAAGTCTCCTATCGAAAGAGCATACCCAACCAATATGAGCATGTTCGAGACTTGCCATTCCCATGGAAGAGAGTTTCCCTGCGTATCGATTCATTACCGAATGAACGGGAAATGCTTGATTCTCTTATTTCTCTTTGAGCGATGAACAGTGATTGTCTAGCTGTACGGAATCCCTGGGGATTGAAAGGATAGGTGGAACATGAGGAGATGGAAGAACTACTGAATCATCCATAAGATTGAAGACCTTTTTACTATACGGTAGGGAAGAATGGATCATAAATCAAAGGGTAGAAATTTCCTCCAATCGGAAGACTTGCTTTTCCATAGGGATTGCATACCCGGAGGAATAACTTCACGGGAAAGAACATGGGGATGAGCGATGAATGACCTCCCTAAGTTTTTACTAGTCATCATTGGTTTACCCGCTTGCTGAAACCTCCCTCTTAATGGTTGGATAACCACTCAACTATTTACTATACTACCTGTATCCCACTCCCCTCTATATCTCTTTCGTTCATTTATGGCCTGGAGTAAGACATGCCACCTTAATGCACTAGCCAGTTATAAGGATTTGAACTCTTACGAAACCAACATTTTAGACGAAGGGAATGAAAGCATGTAACATGAATATGCTACTTCCTGTGAGAATGCATTATAATGGTTTATCATCTTCCTACTCCAACTTCTGCGATAATGGCCCTCCCTACTACAGACTAGGCTCGGAAAGTCGGTGATAAGCAAGAAGAAAAGAGAAGTCCCGAGAAGTACTTCACTTAGCCTTTCCCTCACACTTAGCAATTTTTGCAACTTAGCCAATTTCACACACTTAAATATTTTTATACACTTAGTCATTTTGACACACTTGGTCATTTCATACATTTAGACATTTTCACATACTTTATCATAGTAGATAAATTATATATTCATACACTTGATCATTTTCACACATTTTGTGTCACTTAGTCATATTTTCATGCACTTAGAAATTTTCTCTACTTTGTTATTATCATGTACGTCTTTTGATGAAACTCAACTATTTTCATGTACTTAATCATTTTCACAAGATAGCCCTTTTCGCCATTCTCCCTCCCAATCACCACTTTATTTTAAATCTCATTGTAAATTTTTATATACTTGATCATTTTCACATATTAATCTCATTGTAAACCTTTATGAAATAACAATTCTTTACCACAAAAAAGTATATCATTCATTGGTATCACTACATATGCATATTCTTTTTTCATCATAAATCCCTTGTATTCTAAACTCAATCGACTTCTTTGACTATTAAGTCGCTAATGAATGGATCGAGAATTTCTTCTTTTGCTGGACTATATTTGTCAAGACGCTTCCTCAATGATCATTAATCCTGGTACTTTTTAATGTTTTCTTTAGCTGCATCGTTTATGCCCTCAGGATTGTGTTGCAATGCATTTTCCATCTCTGATATGTAATCTCCTTAAAGATAAATAACAAGATAAATGATAAGATCTTGAATTAAAATTCAAGTAGACCACAATAATGCAAATTTAAGCATGCCAACAGTGACAAATCAAGTGTACATCATATGGATAATAAGCATATTGATAGTGACAAATCAAGCAAGGATCAGATAATGAAAAACCAATATACAAACCTCCAAAGCCTTTCTATGATCTCTTCTTTTGTAATATGCTGATCAATCAGTTCGGGAACATCTTCGGGAGTTACATAGCCATACTTGCAATGAACAAAAATAATTTAATCCTAGTTTAGTTTACAGCATAAATTTCCAAATTGTTGAATAACATCAGGTTAAAGGAAGACAACATAGATACATATCTTACCAATGACCTATATAGATGGGGTGTAAGAAAATAGAGACAGTGAAGAAGAAGATGAGGTTTAGAAGAAAGGAAAGAGAATACTCGATGAAGCTTACTGACATAATGTGTTGATAGCTTTATTACTCTTTAATTGAATAATACTAATAGATATATAATAGAAGAGTTAGCTCAACTACTAAAGGTTAAAAGCTTTACCCAAATCCTCCCTCAACCGTCAAATTTCCATCTTACTCGCATCCACTATCTCTGTTAAACCAAAGAGAAAAACAATAGCTAAGTCACAAAAGAAAGGAAATAAGTTTTCAAATCAGTAGTAGATATTAAGTTACCCAATGAATTTCTCTAATATTGTCTCATCATCATCAATCAAGTGATACGTTTTTGTCAGGACACAATTTTTAAAGTAGGGATTAGCATAAAAAAAGAATTCCATATTGAAGTCTTAACCCAAAGACAAACAAATGGCTAAATCGATCGAAGAAAATCAACAAAGACAAATGAATGGCTAAATCAAATAAAATCCTAACTCAAAGAAGAAAAAAATGAAGGAAATAAAAAAAATAAATTAACGGCTAAACCGATCGATATATAAACACTTATATCAAATAAACCGACAACAAAGATAAAGATGAACGGCTAAATCAAATAAAATCCAAACTCAGAGAAGAATAAGATGAAGGAAATCAACAAAGACAAACTAACAGCTAAATTGATCGATATATAAATACTTATATCAAATAAACAAACAATAAAAACAAAGACAGACAACTAAATCAAATAAAATCCCAACTCATAGAAGAAAAAGATGAAGGAAATCAACAAAGACAAACTAACGGCTAAATCGATCAATATATAAACACTTATACCAAATAAACCAGCAACAAAGACAAAGATGAACTTACTGAACAAAATCCCTAAATCGCGCTTTAGATTAAAAACTCAAACGCGAAGAGCAGTAGTAAGGCTAAGGCTTGATCAAAATCGCCAAGGTTAAGGTTGGAGAAGAGAGCTCGATCAAAACCCCTAAATCACCCTAAATTGCGCTTCAAATTAAAAACCCAAATTTTGTCAGAATCAACTCGGAGAGACGAAGCTCTGAGATTTGTACAAGGCGAGCTTTAACTTGGAGGAGAAAAAATTCATCGTCGTGCACTAGAGATGTTGTAGTCGAAGAAGGGGGAAAGTGGAAAAGATGAAGAAGATGAATAATTAAGTACCTATTCTACCGGTTTCAAAAGAGGTTAAACTTAAAAACCATCCAATGAAAAGGTCAAGGGCCAAGATTAATCCCACCATTGAATTGGGGTCCTTTGCTAATATCTCTTTGAAGAGGTCAAGGATGCTGTTTTTGACTCAGCTGCTCACAGAGCACCTCGGTCAGATAGAATTCTTGGATTTTTTAACGTAAATTATAGGATCTTATTGGGAATGATGTTTGCAAGGCAGTAAAAGATTTCTTTACTAATTCTTATCTTCCTAGGTCTATTAATGAGACGAATATTACTCTAATTCCTAAGATTCAGCACCCTGAAAACTCCTGCTAGTTTTAGATCCATAACCTTTGTAATTTTTCTTATAAAATGATAGATAATATTTTAGCCAAAAGGTTGAAAAAATTTCTTTCTAATATTATTTTTAAGGTCAAGGGTACAATGGAAAGCATATCTGGGATAACACCTTTATAGCTCAAGAAATTTTCTACCAAATTAAGAAAAAGGAAAAGAGGTAGAAAGAGTGTAGTAGTTCTAAAGACAGACGCGTCAAAGGCTTACGACAGAGTTTCATGAGATTTCCTTAAGAAATTGTTAGTCAGATTGAGGTTTGAGAATAGGTTTATAAAATAGATTATGACTTGTGTCACCTCTATTAGATATAAAATAGGTATTAATGGAGATTTTAATGTTGATGTGAAGCCTAGTAAGGGTCTTACACAGAGATCTTTTAGCTCCTTAGTTTGTTTATTCTTATTGCTGAATGTTTGTTTAAATGTTTGAATGGTGCCATTAAGGAAGGAAATATTAGACATGTCGCTTTAAAAAGAAGTCGTCCTCATTTATCTCACTAATTTTTTATTGATGATAGCCTTTTCATTATTGAAGCTTGTTATAATCTTAATCTTTGTATTGAAAAGTATTGTAAGGCTTGTAGTCAGAAGGTTATTCTAGAGAAAAGTAGTATTTGGTTTAGTGAGAATGTTTCTAATCACAATAAATTTATTATTTCTCATATTTTTAAGGTTTCTTTATCCTCTAAAAAAGATTTGTATTAAGGTTTACCTATGGATTGGGGTAAATAAAAAGATATGGTTTATTCTTTACCCCTTCAAAAATGGATAGAAAGAGTTCTTTATGGATGCTAACTTATTCATGTTGGGTAATTTTTTCTGTTTTTGCCATAATTAGCCTAACTGACATACTTAGATAATTTTTTAGTTTTTACTTTAATCGCTTGACATACTATATAATCTCAAATATAAATTATGTAGGATATGAACATACGATGAAGATCTCATTATTACTAAAACTCCTTTTTATCTATGTTCTCATATTACTCCTAGATCACATATCTAATGTCTTACTTTTTCTATTAATTAACTACTTTGTGATTTAATTTATAATTTTATTTTTTCAAATTTTTAAACTTGAAATTATGTTTTTTTATTTATATTTCATAAACAGGTCATATTTTTTATTTTTTAAATTTGTATAGCATGTCTTTTAAAGTGACCTTTATTTGTTTTTCTTTTCATTCGTTTGGATCTCGTCCGTACATCTATTTGGTTCAAATCATTTTTTCTAAAAAAATATAATTTTTTCAGTTCTTACTTTTAGCATCCGTGTATATACTTAAGTAATTTTCCTGTTTTTGTCTTAAACAACCACTTGACATACTTGAGAAATTTTTCAGTTTTTTCATCAACTTTTATTGGGAGATTCCCTTTTTGATAGAATTGGATTAAAACATCTCTTGCTCATTTTTGTCAAGATTTAGGTTCATTTCGGAAGTCTCTCCTTCTTGTAGACTGGGGCCTACGACTCTCTATCTTTTTTTCTCATGTTTCAGAATTGGAGTATGTTTTCTTTCTAATGGACTTGGCTCTCCGTCAACTTCCGCTTAAGTTGACATAAACATACTGCATTAATAAAAGAAATGGATTTTGTGTGGAAAAATATCCTAACGGAAAAAAACAAGGAGTTTGAGCTTTTATTAGAATAAATGAGAACCAAAGGAAATCATCTTCATAAGTGAGTTGTGTTTCTCATGATTTGGTTAGTTCAACTTCTTCTTCTATGGTCAACCAATATGATCCTTTTTTGCCAGCTTCTTTAAAGATGTATGGTCCTTTCCAGTTTGAGCGCATTTTTGTGCTATATGCATGCAAGCTCCGCCTATCCTCCTGTTTAGAACTCTCACTACTTAACTCATTTTTAGAAATACAAGCTTCTTCTGTAGTTGTAGTTTTCAAGTATGATGAGGGTAGATTTCCTCTTTTATTTAAGTAGGTCCAACTATTCCTTCATTTTCTAAATTTCCGGTATCGCTTATGTTTGATGTCATGGTTGGACTACCTATTTCTATTGGTGTGATGACTTCTGCTCTAAAGACTAAAGTGAATATGGTCTCTGCAGTAGGCTCTCAAAGTTTTGCCTGTATGGCCATGTCACCGATGCTATTTCTTCAACCCGTTTGTCATTGGTGGACTCAAGCCATTTTTTAAGCTTTCCAGCAAGGTGGTTTGCTCTTTCTACCTGGTCGTCGCCTTTTGAATAGTAAGGTATGGAAAATAGGATTTCAATTCGCAATCCTTCATAATTCTCTTATTGTTTTCTAGTGACATGTAGCTCATTATCTGAAATCAAAGAACTTTTGGAATCTCATATATTCATATTATAAATTTTCCACACGAAATTTTCTACCTCAACTATGTGGATTCTGGCCAGGGTTTCAGGGTTTCAGCTTCTATCCATTTGGTGAAGTAACATGTTGTAACAAGAAGGAAATTCTTTTGTGTTGGCATTGTAGGAAGTGGTCCCACTATGCCTGATCCCTACTGCATAGTTGGCCACAGATTGATTAACATTTTTAATGCTTCAAGTGCTAATTTCACCAATGGAGCAAACTGGTGGCACTTAACACTTTATTTTTTTAGAAATTCCTTAGGTTACATGTGCATATGGCCTTATTGATATCCTGCATTCAATGCTTTGTGCGTAAGGAATTTCCTCCAGTATGGTTGTCACAAACTCCTTCATGGATTTCCGCTGACACATACTTAGCCTCTTTTTTAGTAAGGCATTTCAAGTATGGTCCCAAAAAACGATCTTCTATAGAATCTTTTGTTGATGAATGAATCTTTGGTCACTTGTTCGTACAACTTGCATGCCTCAAGTTTGTTTGTTAGCAGTTATGCATTTCTAAGGTAATAAATTGTTAGATCTTGTAAGCTTAGCTCTGTTTCAATAGCACATATTTCAATCAATTGACTGTCTATGCTTGGTTTTTTTAGGAATTTCACAGGGATGTTTCTTCTTCCTTAGGATTCAACAAATGATCTCAAAGTTCAAAGCTCATTCTCATGGCTATATTCTCTTCTTGGGATTTGCTTCACTTTGTATTCTTTCCCAGCAGTTCCATTGCTTGGTGTAGGTAGCTTAACATTCTTTCATCTTTAGCAGCATAACTTCCTGTAATTTGGTTAATAATAAGTTGAGAATATTTACCCCAAGTCATATCATAAGGCATGTTTCGGGTAGCAGTGCTTCTTATGATGTTTCATTATTGGATGCGTTAAAACCAAAAGACAAAGCTTGTTCCATATCTCTCCACATGAATTTTCGATTATGATTCCCGCTCCTACCCCCCGATGGTGAGATGATATGTCCAAAAATATCTTCCAATCAACTTCTAGGTTGAAATCGTTCGTTGGGTTTTTTGCTTATGTTTCTTCCAATATTGGATGCGTTAATTCTAGCTCAACATGTGCTAAAGCTATCCTTTGGCCATCGTTTTTGGTACATAACAGATTTTGTATCGCCCCAATTCTAGCTCCTATTTCACAAGCCTTCTCGTCATATCTATCGATTAACGTATGCTCTGAATGGGGAATTTTGTTGATACTATTATTGAATGCGCTTAGAAATAAGGTTTAACCTTTCGTGATGTCATCAATATAGCTAATATCAGCTTTATCATTTTCTTATTTCTATTTCCACACATGGCATTTACTGGCTAGACATACTTTTGTAGCGTACCTTCTCTCTAGCTAGTGCTGTGCTGACTACTATTTTTTATGCCACCCCAAGTACGAGTAAATGTCTTCTTCAGGGCGTGGCTTTTATAGAAACTGTGACAACACTAAATAATTTTTTATTCTCTTAGAAAATGACTTCGCATCTGGCTCACATTCCTCTATTGAGATCTTCTTTAATTTCATAAATAAGGGCATGGATGTGTCTGTTGACTTTTCCAGGGACATGTTGATTGACGCTAGTTTGTCTATCACGCTTTGTATTAAATTTAGGTTTCTAACTGATTTCATCTCCACATTCACTCTCACTCAGTTAGATTTTATTTTAATTCCTCTAGCATGACGATGTTTGTTGCCACTCTGAAAGTGAACTTCTCTAGACTTAGCTTCTTGTTGTATTTTTATTGTTCGGCAAATACCACTTCTAGGTGGCATATATGGCCTCCTTCATGCATCAATTTTACTAACATGTCGTCAATACATACTTCCATTATTTTCCTATTTGTTTTTAGAAATGTGGTATCTTTTCATAAGTTGCTCCAGCATTCTTTAATCCAAATGAAATTACCCTGTAACAAATCACACCATGATATGTTATGAAAGATTTTTCTACTTGGTCAAAGGATAAATTTTCACCTAGTTATAGCGGGAGAAAAAATCATGAAGATCAACAATTCATGTCTTGAGGTTGCATCTATGAGTTGATTATGGGGAAACATATATTTGTCCTTGCGATATGCCTTGTTAAAGTTCATGAAATCTTCACAAACTTTCCATTTTCAATTTTCTTCCTTATCAATACCACATTGGATATCCACTTAGGGTATATGACTTCTATGATGAATCCAGTTTTGAGCATCCTATCTACTTCTTATTTTGCGGTTTGTTTTCTTCCTTGAGCTAATATCCTCTTTTTATGTTGCATCGGCTTCATGTTGTAATTGTATTCATAAATTAGGGTGTAATTACTATTTATGAGTGTTTAATTATTTCTCTGACATTTATGTATTATCAACATTTTATGAATCAATGAAAGTTTTCCCTTAATTAAAGTGTGTAATAATTTACTTAAGTCTTGGAACTACTGTCAACGTAAGAAAAGTAAAGACAGAAGGGTTTTCTAGATAAACTGTTCTGAAATAGTTCAAAATAATATTCGTAGTCTAAGAATCGACTAGGCAATCAAGTCTGATTACGACTGTTAGGTTGAACCAGATGATGTCAGTCTTGGGACATGGAATTGGAGACTCTAGCGGTTGACCTAAACATGTTGAGTAGACCAATAATAAATTAGTTTAGAGTAAAGTCATTTATCTAACCCTAAATCTAATTGTTACACCTTAAGGTTATTTTCGTGATTACCTTAATCCTCAGGTGAATAAAAAAACTTGACTTAATTACTTGTTGTGTTTGACACGTCGAAGGAGTTAGTTCAAATTGTCGGGACTGTTAGGATCGTGATTCAACTATGTTAGATTTATGTGATTCACAGCTATGGAATTCGTGGTGAGATTGTAAAATGCAACAATATCAGCTTATACTTTATTGATAGGTGTGTGATAAATAAAATATGACCAGATACTTGATGAAATGAATCATTGAATGAAATATGGTGAATTGTGTGAGACAATTCAATGTTATGTCTTTCTTATTCACAGTCAATAAAGAAGTTGAGGAAATAACAAATAGAGGGGGTTAAAATGATAACCCCCCCTCTCTTGTTACTAATATTCATGAAGGGTAGCATAGAAAAATATTCTGTTGATCATGAAATAAAAAGTATTTATTTGTACCAACACACAATGTAGTGCGCATGAATCGAGAGTTGATTCGACATCAGACATATAGTGGAGTCGTACAATGTCAAGATTAAACATGTCGGGAATTTATAGTGATAAATTCACCAAGTATTTAAATCTTATAGCATTATTCATGTGAGTCCATTTGATCTCAAGAGTACCTCATAAGGACATAAATGAGAAACAATACCAGCTATACCAAAATTATGTTTCGGACCAATGTATACTTTCCGAACTCATATGTGATGGGTATGATTACTAAAATAGTGAAGAGAAAAAATTAATGTTTAAATTAATTAATTGTTATTTATTAATCATTAGATAATTAATAAATAAAAGAAATAATTAATTAACTTATCAATTTATCAATTTAGATTGATAAATTTGAACACAATACAGTAAAAAAGGAAAATTTCAGTAATTTACAGTATAAGGGTATATGTGTAAATTTCATAATATTTATATAAGGGATGACATTAGGGTTGCCCCACTAAGTGTGTTGACACAAGCCTAGCCTGATCACAGTGTGTGATTACACAGAGCAAAAAAAACAATTTCTCTCTCCCCTCCTTGTTACCGCCGAAATCTAGAAGAAGAGTAAATTTTGTTTTTTTCGGTTGTTTTAAGAGCCCACACTCAATTCCTGAAGACATCCTATTGAAATATACTTCTTAATCTTACGAGTGGTTGTTGGTGTGAAAATTGATTCAAGTTCTACGAAGAACGAAGAACACATAATAATCAATAGGATTTCACCAAGTCAGAATTTCTCCGATATAAGAAAAGTATATTATTATTTCTGCCTGTTCTAAATACGTCAATCTAAATATGCATGATATATTTAATATGATTAAATAGTTTATGAGATTTTTTTTTATTTTTAGTCCACGAACCGTTCGTGGTTCATTATTTATTTCCTCAGATTTTTAAGAACCCAATCCGAGAATTGGTATCAGAGCCTTGGATTCTTGATTGTGCATATTTAGTAATTAGACGTATATATCAATGGATGTTATGATGTTGACATATATTTTTGTATGGTAGATTTAAAACATGTTTGAATATTTTTTATGAATGAATTTCGATCGATTGACTCTAGGGGTTTATTTTCAATTTTAGAATGATGTACGCCGAAATTGTGGCATAGAATTTGATGTAATTTATTTTTTGTAAATGTTGTACCTTTAAATTTCATGTAAATTCGTCATCGCACGAAATGTCATCGTTCATCGCTGCCATTCGCCGTTGCCGCTTACCGTCGTGCTGTGTCGTCGCCTGCTGTCCCACACTGTTGTTTGCCATCGCCGCTCACCACCGTAGGTTTCCTAATTATGGTTTACGAAACCATATGAATTTGAAAACCTTAAGGTTTTAGAAACTTTAGGGTTTAGGGAAATCTTGAGTTTTTGGAAACTTTAGGGTTTATGAAATTTTAAAGTTTTAAAACTTTAAGGAAACATTGAGTTTTTGGAAACTTTAGGATTTAGCAAACTTTGAGGTTTTGGAAACATTTGAGTTTAGCAGACCTTAGATTTTTTTCCAATCCAGTCCCTAAAAATTATTTGATCAAATCATTGAATTGATTCGGTAATTTTTTAACACTAATTAATTAGAATTTATTTTATAAATTGGTTTTAAAAATAAATCAATTGATTAATTTACCTGATAATTTATTTATCAAAGTAAAAATCATTGAAAATTAAATTTTAAATTGAAATTTTAATTTTTAAAATGGGACTGGACTTTTGTAAAAAGATATAAATTGGTGGAATTTTCTGAAGGGGGATGAGAAGATTACATATGCCATAAAGATTAGTATTTAAATTATTATAATTTATTTATTATTCTTTTTTATGAGCCACAGAAAGGTTAATTTTGAATGGATAATTTATTATTAATTCTGTATCACCATATAACATGCTATATAGAAATAAGAATATGTCACTATCAAAATGTCATGTAGCGTGTACATGCATCATTGTAGTTTAAATTTATAATGAGTTATAATTTAACTGCAGTGTGAATTTTATAAATGTTATAAATTTTAAATTGTTATTTAAATTTTATAAAAAAAATTATTTTCAAAACTTGTTTTTTCAAATTTATAAAAACTTCAATTTTTTTTGAAAAAACAAAGAAAAATCAATTTTTTTCAAAAACTAAGTGGAAGTGTCATTTACGTTGAAATGTTCCCAAGGTCCCCAATGCAAACGTGAACGTGGCACTAGAAATGGTTTAGAGCTTCCCTAACAGTCATCTCTTTAGAGAGAGAAACTTGGGAATCGTGTCATTTTGTGCCATCGAGTTGCTTTAGAAACTAAATCTTATAAAGGAAGTGGTGAGGCATGAGCATCCCTAGAAGAATTATTAGTTCATAGCAACCTTTAAAGTTGATGTGTTGGTTAAACACTTAGACCGAAACACATTAGAATCTCTCATAGGAGCTAGTCAATGGGATTGAGAGGTGACTAAAATCATTGGTGATTGATTGAGCTAGGTGTAATGACATCTTGAGAAGCGTTAACCAAATGAGGGAGTCTCGATTCGATAGAAGATAGCTTGTGCGTTGTCCTTAGATGAGACAAGCTATCGTTGTTGATTGTAACATCAAAGAAGAAATATTTTTTATCGAGTTTTTAATATTTAAGTATTTGCATCATACATAATACTTTCTTAAAATGATTAAGTAGTTATTTATACCGTTTTATTTATTCTATTCACTAATCATGTCATTATCTTTACTCTTAACAATATTGAATGCGAACAAACTTACTGGTGAAAATTACATGGATAGGAAACGTACTCTTGATATCGTATTAACGGTAGAAAAGCACAAGTTCGTGCTCACTACCCCTTGTCCCCTTGAGCCTATTGCTGAATCAACTCAAGAGGAAAAGATGTTTTTGCTTCTTGGCTGCATTCCGATGAGATCGTTAGGTGTTACATCATGGATTTTCTTAGCAATGTGTTGTAACAACAACATCTGAACATGGAAACCGCAGCTGTTATGATGTTAAACATCACCAAAATTTTCAGGGATCAAGGTTGTCAAACCAAACAGACTATTGTGCGAAACTTCATGAATTACCGGATGAAACCTAAAACTCCTGTCAGAGAACATATAATGTTGATCACTAGTTATCTGAATGAGATGAAAATTATGGGAATTAAGGTAGATGGAGAGACTAAATTTGATATGATCCTCGAAACCCTACGAGATACTTTTGAAAACTTCAAACTTAATTATTCGATGAATAAGTTGATGTACTCACTTCTGGAACGTATGAAGGAGTTGTAAAGCTACTGAGACCTTATTTCTGAATGGCAAGAGGAAGACCTAGGCGGCAAATTTTACTGAAAGAAAGCCTTCCACCTCTGGTGCTAAAAAGAAGAACAAGAGATGTATGAAGAAAGCTAAGAAGTATAACTCGAAAGTAGAAGGCTTGAAAAGGTCAAGTTCAACTTCCGTTGATGGAATGGAGCACTAGTATCGGTTGTATACATTGGAACTATCAAATTATCATTTGATAATAGTTTAGGAGATGTTTATTGTATCCTAGTTTTTAGGAAAAACCTTATTTCAGTAGCTAATTTAATTGAACAAGGAATTTCTTTAAATTTCATGATATTTTTAGAAGTGAATGCTTGATCACTATTGCACGCTTGATAAATAACATATTCTATGTAAAACCAATAGTTCGAATGATGTGTGAGACTAAAGTAAATATTGATTTACAAAGGGATAGTGAAAGGTTGAAGTCTGACTCAATCGATCTGGCATACTTGTAGCACTTACGTCTTGGCCATATTATCCTAGATAGGATTATAAGACTTGCAAATGATGGTCCATTGCAAACTTTAAGTGTGGAAGCACTACTCACATAACAATCCTACATAGAAGGTAAAATGACTAAGAGACTATTTTCAATGAATGGTGAAAGTGCCACTCAATACCTTGAACTCGTATATAGTGATGTATGTGGGCCACTGAATATCCAAAAAAGAGAAGGTTATGAATATTTTGTAACCTTCACTAATGACTACTCGTGTTTTGGACATGTTTATCTAATGCGCCAAAAGTCTAAAACTTTTGAAGAGTTCAAAGATTACAAGGCTTTGGTTGAGAAGAAATTAGAGAAACAAATCAAAACACTACAATCTGATCGTGGTGGAGAGTACTTGCTAGGAGAGTTAGAAGACTTTCTTAAGGAAGAATATATTATTTCTCAGCTTACAGCACTTGGCACTCCATAATAGAATGGAGTGTTAGAGAGAAGGAATCAAATGGTGATGGATATGGTTAGATCCATGATAAATTACTCATCCCTCTTAGATTTTTTGTAGGAATATGCCTTTGAAACAACAATATACATTCTAACTGATTTCCGTCAAAGATAGTGCCTATAACGCCATATCAAAGATGGAATGGACGAAAGTTATCAGTATGCCACCTTATGATATGGGGATGCCAGCCACATGTACTCAGACCGAAAGCACGCAAGTTGGACAGTCGATCAGAATTATACATATTTGTAGGATATCTCAAGGGAACAAAGGAATACGTCTTTTATAGTCTAACTGACAAGAAAATATTCATTAGCACGAACACACATTTTCTTGAGGAAGACTATATAAAAAGTGTGAAGTTGAGAAGCACACTTATGCTAGAGGAATTATTGAGTGGGACTGTGGGAGGACACCGACTCCCCAATTAGGACATGTTTCTGATTCAATAATGGAAGAACCACAACAAGGGTCAAAGCCTATGGAGCCTCAACATAGTGGAAGGGTTGTGAGATAACTTGATAGATACATGTCTTATGAAGATGCCTTGACGATAGTCTCAGATAAGGATCATGATGAACCTATTTTCTATCCACAGCCTATGGCTGGTCCTGAAGCAAACTTATGACAAGATGTCATGAACGTTGAGATACAATCGATGTACTCGAATAGAGTCTGGAAGCTTGTAGATCCTCCTGAAAGGGTAATCCCCGTAGGTGAATGGATTCATAAGAAGAAGAGAGGTTTATAGAGACATTCAAAGCTAAGCTTGTAGCCGAGGGCTACACCTAAAAGAAAGGTAGGGTGTTATAACTATTTATGAGTATTTACTTATTTCTTTGACATTTATGTATTACTAAATCTTATGAATCAATGAAATTTTTCCTTTAATTAAAGTATGTTATAATTTACTTAAGTCTTGGAACTATTGTCAACGTAAGAAGAGTAAAGACAGAAGGGCTTTCCAGACAAACTCTTTTAAAATAGTTCATAATGTTATTCGCAATAAGGACCGTTTGGGTATTCGAGTTCAATTACGACTGTAGGTTGAACCAAATGATGTCGTTCTTGGGGTATAGAAGTGGAGACTCTAACGGTTGATCTAAACATGTAATGGAACATGTTGAATAGACCAGTAACAAATTAGTTTGGAGCAAAGCTATTTATCTAGCTCTAAATCTAATTGTTACACCTTAAGGGTATTTTCGTGATTACCTTAATTCTGATGTGAATACAAAACTTGACTTACTTACTTGCAGAATTTGATACACTAAAAAAGTGAGTTCAAATTGTCAGGGCTGCTAAAATCATCATTCAACTATGTTGGAGTTACGTGATTCACAGATATGAATTTCGTGGTGAGATTGCAAAATGTAACAGTATCACCTTATACTTTATTGATGGATGTGTGAATAAGTAAATATGGCCAGGTACTCGATGAAATGAATAATTAAACAAGACATGGTGAACTGTGCGAGATAATTCACTGTTATGTCCTTCTTATTCACAGTCAATAAAGAAGTTAAGAAAATAATAATTAGAGGGGTAAAATGGTAATTTTATATTCTGCTCTTGTTACTAATATTCATGAAGGGTAACATAGTAAAATATTTTGTGGAGCGTGAAATAAAAAGTGTTTATTTGCACCAACAGAAAATGTAGCGTGAATTGAATTGAGAGTTGATTCGGTATCAAACCTACAGTAGAGTCGTACGATGTTAAAGATAAACATGTCAGAAATTTATGGAGACAAATTCGTCGAGTATTTGAATCCTATAGTTTATTCATGTGAGTCCATTCGATCTCATGAGTGACTCATAGGGACACGAATAAGAAACAATATCAGTTGGACAAAAATGTATTTTGGACCAAGATATACTTTCTGACGACATCCTATTGAAATGTATTTCTGAATCTTACGAGTGGTTGTTGGTGTGAAGATTGATTCAAATTCTACGAAAAATGAAGAACGTAAGACAATCAATATGATTCAACCAAGTCAGAACTTTCCCGATACAAGAAATGTATAATATTATTTCTACCTCTTCCAAATACTTCAATCTAAATATGCATGATCATAAAAGGTTTTATATTTAATATGATTAAATAGATGACGTGAATTTTTTTTATTTTCCGTTCACGAACCGTTCGTGGTTCATTATTTTTTTTTCTCAATTTTTTAAAAAACCAATCCAACACTTCACTATCGAATCCATGTTCATCCTGTGACAAAATAGTTCTTGACTAATTTCGAGCATATCCGTAGTTATCCATGCAAATACATATTGATTTGTCTTCACAAAATTGATTAGCTCATGCCTCTCTATTTCGTTTAGGGTTGCCCCGTTCTTGTGGTTTTGCTACTCCTGTTAAGTGGCACAGACTCTGTTTCGTTCGCATTCTCGTACCTAAGTTGTTGTGTCGTCTTCATCCATTAGTTACTATTGTTCTTGGGCCATTGCTTGTTTTCCTTTCACGATTACATCTTCTTGCAGCTTCTATTACTATGATGGTACAACATCATATGACCGCTCTATCACCTCTCATCGTTTTGATGTCGTCTAGAGTTTGTTATTTCATCATTTAGTGGTATGTGGATGGAACTTCACTTTTATGAATCCAGGTTTTTTCCAGTATTACATTGTATGGCGATGCCGTGTTTAATAACTGCGAATTCTGTTAGATAATTGAACAGTTTAACATATATAGGAAGAAAAACTATAACTTGATAATATGTTACTTTTCCATTGAAACGAATTGAGGGTTGGCCTGGGTTTTGTAGCTTTGTAGGGCCCATCACCATCTTTTCAAGGGCTGAATGGCATTATACACTAGAAGCACTATCATTATCCACTAACACCCTTTTGAGCAGGTAGTTTCTAATTTGTATGGTGATTACTAAGGCGTCATTGAAATCTCCCCCAAGTCTGTCAGCATCTAGATCATCAAACGTGATTGGTGTGCTCTCAATGTCATTTTTTTTGTCTCGTCTCACTTGTTTTTGCCATTTTCTTCCAGTAGGTTTTTTGTTCCTTTCTTGATGTCCTTTTGAGTTTGTCATGGTTTTAATTGTATCCATGGTCTGTAGCGGCTTTGCTTTAATTTGAAACCTTCTTGCTTAGACTTAAGCTTGGTAAGATATTGCTTCGCACACCCTTTCTGTTGTCTCTCTCTTGAGTGGTGGTGGCATTTTCAACCATAGGTTGTCTTTTGTAGGCCACATAATTTGGCTACTGAGTAATGTTATATTAGGATTGTGCTCTTCCAGCATTGAAATTCTATAATTTTATAAGGACATTTATTTTGATTTATAATAAATAACTTATTTTACGTATATGCAATACATTATAAAAGATCTACAAGCATAATAATATTTGATTTATGGATCCAATAGAATTCAACTCATAGGAAAATGTATTTAACGAGGACCTCTTATAACTTTAAAAATATTTATATTTCCATAGTCTAGTTGAAGCTGGGAGTCTACTAAGATAGAATGTAGTTTGAAGCTGGGAGTTTTACTTAAATTGGTTACTAGGTAAAGTACTTGGTTAATATGCTTGTACATTTGGAATGTATTGAAAGAACTAATGAGTTTGATTTTCAGTAAAAGTACTATCTTAAAAAAATCATAACTCATTGTTATTATGTTATGAGTGCTCTTAAATTTGAGAGTTAGAAACTCATATTTAATGGCTCAATTTTGTTTGATCTACTATATGGGTCAATATACTTATAAGTTGGATGACTGAACTATGAGATAGTGATGATACATAGATTCTCGATTATAATCTATAACACTTCTAAGTAAGGGTGTGCAACCGTCCCGAAATACCCGTCCCTTCCTGAACCGAGCGGGACGGGATGGGACAAATTTTTTGTCTCGTTCAGGACAGGACGAGACACAAGAAAAATATTTTTGTCCTGACTTGTCCCGTCTCATCTCAATTTCTTTATAAATAACCCAATTGTTATTTAAATTTGACCCTAAAATTTTCAATTTTAACCCTTAATCATTTAAACTTTAGACCAATTTTAAATTTTAACCCTTAAATTTTTTTACCCAAAATACCTATCCAGAACCGTGTCCCGCCCCGCACGGTTTTTGTCCTCAACACAGGATGAGACGGGACGGAAAAAATTATCCTGTCTCGATCAGGACGAGATAAAAAATCTCAAAGATCGCCCCATGCACACCCCCTACTTCTAAGTAAGTGACACAATACTGCTTAACATAATATGTTTATGTGATCATAGCAGTCAAGTACTTAGTATCCGTAGTGGTTTATTTAGAGATTTAATAATTTCACTCGAGACATGAAGTATGAAAATTATAGTAGTTGACCAATAGAATGAGAGTTGGAACCCGAGGAATAAGAGGGGTATATATTTGTTAGATAATACTTTATCTAATTATGCATGGTGCTATAATATAGAAGGGCAACGCATAATTAGTAATGGGTCAAGCATAATTACATCAAGTATAAAAAATACTATTGGAATCCAATTCTAAGTGTCCACACATTGATAATCGGTTGGAAACTCGAGGAAGATTTTGACGTATTGACTTGTATTCTAATTTCACGATAAATAGGCGGCAAATGGCGATTCACGGAAGCACCTAGCTGCGTGGACGACCGGCTCTAACGAATTCAGGCTATTGGCATACAGATCGAGGTGCGCTTCATGCACGTATCAAGGTTTGGGTTGTTGTTTGAAAGTTTGGATTTTTGGGATCACGCATCAAAGATATAAAATTTGTGTTCATTCCGGCATAGATTAAATTGTTTAACAATTCAATTTTAAGATTGGGGCAATTTTCTACTATGTCAATCCATTCATGTTAGAAGCGTGTAGACTTTTTCCCATCGGTTTGGCCACTATGCTTCCCATCTTCTCTTATCGGAACCGCTTTCTCTATAATCATATTTTTTATTAGAGGTCTCGACTCTTTTCTGTTGTTGCTTTTCCCTTCTTTAACTGTTCAGATAGCCTTAACATGCTTTTATTTTCCTCCTTTGAGTTGATGTAAGTTTGAGTCTTATGAATATCTCCCCCATGGTCAGCGGCTTGACTTTTGACAAATCTACAAATAGGGAGGACTGCAGATTCAAACCTCACATGAACTTATGGTATAATCTCGCAATGATTCTCCCTTTCTGATGAAGATGGTGAGCATGTAATTAGAATCTCCTGTGACCGAGCGGCATTTGGTGTAGAGCTCTAAAATGATAAAAGACATAGCAGAAAAGTTAGTAACTGAAGATAAAGGAAGAGAATAATGCCATTTTAAGCATTGTCGTCTAGGTAGTATGGAACATTCTACACACGAGAGCGCCCTCATGCTAGTACAAGGCCATCACTTGTCTGAACCGTAAAGATGGTCTTTGGTTCTATTTCTATGGTATAGCATTCGAACTTTGGTGCAACGCACTTTTTCAAGACTGGAGCGAACAAGATATCTACCTAGTTTCTTGATTTCAGTCATCTTTTTCTCTAGCATTTTTCTCAATAGTTGTGTCAAGAATTCCTTTCCTTCACTTTCTTCAGCTGCTCCTCCTTCAACTCGTTTGGACTAAACATCACTGTCTTTGTTGTCTTTGCTTTAGTTGGTTTCACCTTACATTCGAGTTTGTCCGCTCAACAGCAAGATGTCTTTGGTTTTCTTGTCCCTCCGTTGTATTTCTCTGATTTTCCTATTCACATGCACGAAAAATGTTGACTTAACTCAGTTCTGTTTTCCATTACCTCGCACTATAGAGCAAAACTTGTTCCTAGATTGTTTGTAATGTAACCCTAAGAGGTACATTGCATTGATCTTCCATATGCGCCATCCCCACAAGGGTTGTTTGCACTATAGCTCTGATACCTGCCACAATGCTGTGAGGGAAAGATTGAAGGTCCTACCCCATTTTCATTGTCGCAAGTAGTATTTGATCTTGTTCTAGCCATTTTTTGTTCAGTTTTCACGGTTGATTTACTAAGTGTAATTCTTACTCGCATTTAATACACCAATATGTAAGGAAGTATTACTAATAAAATGAAAGCTAAGAGTAAGAGAGTAAGAGTTGATAGTATTCAAGTGAATTCAAATGCTTGCCCTTTAGGCATTTACATCTTATCCATTTATAGGCGCATTAACTAGCCGTCTACAAAGGTTCATTATAACGGAATTTAGCAGATATTTATGGATATGGGGTTCGAAGTAATTGTGGCAACTGGTTTGATCTGGTGTCCAACAATTGCTAATCATCGTTACCGTTCATTCCACTGCATGGCCAGAAATGCCCCATAATAATTTCGATCCGTGTATAATGCCACGTGTTTCTTCCACATTCTTCCTATGTCTCTCATCTTTTTGCCTGGATGGCAGCTCAGCGATCCTTGTACACTTTCAATTTAAAAAATTAGGTCCTTAAAACTTACACTTGCAACTAAGTTCAGGGGTGAAAAGACCCCTAAAGTTATAAGTTCTATTTTATTGAGTCAATACACATATGTATATTTGTATTTATGTAAATTAGAAAGTTCAAGTACGCAATTTTTCAAATTGGAAGTTTATTCAATGTGTCAAAAAATATATAATCGAAAAGGTTATATTTTCTAACAAAAATTCCTTCTTTATGATAAAAAATTCAATACGAACAAAGTTTGAAACATAATTTTTTTACTGATGCTAGAGAATGACACTTGCGTTAAATCCATCATGCGTCGGTGCATTCCTTTCCCAATTAATTACGAGTTTTCATCTCATTTCACCAAAAACGATTTGTCTATTGAAAGAATTAAATACATATAAATTATTTAGAATAATTAGAAACACGTATAATACGCGTAGGCACTCTATTAAGTGTCAAAACAAACTTGATACGTGTAACGTCCCGATATTCAAAGATTAAACACAACCGTAATTTTTTATACAACCCTAAATTTTTATTTAAAATCTCCAATTTAATTGAAACTTTAATTTAAGAAAATTTCCATATTGAATACCTTAACTTTGACGTCATAGAAAATTATCATCATTAAATAGTGGAAGCAATAAATCGTCATCAACACCTATTTAATAAACCTCTAGAAATGTCGTATTAAACTTCGTAACAAAGTCAACAGTGAGAAATCCATAAAATGTGAAAATCCACATTTGTTAAGGAAACATGATAAATAAATAGCTATGCAAATAACTACATCTTAACAAGAATTCTTTTCAAGTCTTATAGATGTTAAAAAAACTAAATATTCTAGATTATGTTGCTAGATCACTTGGCTATACAATCTCTCACTCCTACTGCTCGTCATCACCTGCAACATAGTCAACTGTGGAGGAATGAGTATGATACCGAGTAGGTAAACTTGCATACTAATAAGCATCCATACGTCATAAAAGTAAACGTACAACACATGCTATCATAATTTAACTCAACATATCCGCTTGGAGACTTAATCATAAATGAATTTACGTAAGGTACTTCAACGTGTCTTGGTTGATCATATTTCATGGTTAATGTGTATCTTGAACTTGTTCTTATAACTTGCTTGATCATAATTCCACTAAGAATATCCCTCAATTAACAACTTAACAATGACTGTTTCACACTTGAATATGAACATAAACATAACTTGTAACGTGAACGTGAATATGATAAAATGGGTGACTAGAAGATGGTGTCACTTAAGGTTATTTGGACCTCACATATAAGGCTGTTCAAAAGTGTCCCGAACCAACTGAGCCGAACCGAACAAAAATGACCGGTTCGGTCGGTTCGTTATATGTGTTCGGTTTGGTTCGATTCAGGAAAATGACCGAACCGAAGTTTCAATTCGGTTCAGAGTTTTGGTGGTTTTAGAACCGAAACTTTAATTTTATATTATTTTTTATATATAATTTCATATAAAACCGAACCAAACGAAAATGAACCAAAACTTTGATTTATGTTATTATTTTTTGAATAATATCATTTAAAAATTATTTTTAATTTAATAATACCGAACCGAAGAACCGAACTGAAACTCACAGTTTAGTTCGGTTCGGTTCTTTTGATATAATCGTTTCGGTTTCGTTGTCAAACCAAAGTTTTGGTTTTGTTCGGTTTTCACCAAAAAACCGACCGAAACCGAACCGTGAACACTCCTACTCACAGACATTGACATGAACATTATGAAACCGAATCATATAGATGAAATATGACATGAACAATATGATTTTTTTATAACCAAGGGACATGTCTAAGTTTAGTTCTTGTTTGATTATCACTTTACTTGAGTTAACATATTGATTCACAACGATTAATATTCATGACTAAATATGCAACTTGTTCATGGACGCATATAATGTAACTAATACATATAGCTTAAACAATCTCGATGCATCATTTGGGGATTAACGTAATCACAACATCTCGATACAACAAATAAACAAAGCACATGATCACATGTATACGTATTATAGGGAATACAATATATCAGTGTTAAGTGCAAATACATTATGCGTCATAGTATAAGAGCCAAATCACTATGTAAGCCCACTTAGTTGTAATGGTATGATATGGAATCTTTGGATTTTAGGTAAATAGTTACTTAGTTTCTCTCAGATTTGGTTAAATTCTAGGTTAGATTAGCAAACTAATCAAGTCATTATCATCTAACAGAGAAGATAAGAAGAAGGAAAAGAAAAGGAGTGGGAGGAGGATCCTTGTCGGTGTTCAACTGCCAGTGAGTAGGTGCAGTGGAGGGAGAGAGAGAGAGATAAAGAGAGTGTGTGGTTTAAGAGGAGAAAAAGTCTGAGAAACAGGGAGGGAGAGGGAAGAACTGAGGATCAACAAAAGAAAAGGAAACACAACTTACTTGCGAGAGGGCATAACGATGGTCGTCCGACAACAACAATAATAAACTGTAACAGAATGAGAAACAAAAATGATGAGGGAAACGAAGCACAAAGGGGAAATTAAAGAGAAGTAGAAAAAAATGAGAGAAGCGAAAAGAAATTGAGATAATGAGAGGAAGCTTATTATAGAAGCAAAACGACGACGACAACAAAAACACCGAGAGAAGAAGTTGAAGATGAAGGAAGAGTAGAGGGTGTTCGAGCGGGGCTATGAGAGAGAGATAGGAGAATATGAGAGTTTTTATTAAAGAATATAGGGTTAGGTTTGTCTTAGGTATATATAAGCTAATAACATAATTATAAAATTACCCTTAAAGGGCAATGGGCATTACATTCTCCCCCTAAAAACTTTCATCCTCGAAAGGAACATACCTTACCGAAAAAATCTTGGGTAATTAATATGTATCTCCGCTTCCCGTTCTCACACCGCTTCCTCGATCGATGATTTCTCCAGAGAACGTTAACTAGTTGAATTGCCTTGTTGTGAAGAGTCTAATTCATGTATTCTACAACTTTGGCCAGATTCTCTTAATAATTGTTGTCACAAACTTGTAGTGGTTCAAAATCGATGACATGCATTGGATCAGCCACGTACTTGGGGAGCATCGAGATGTGAAAAACCATTGTGAACACTAGAAAGAGCTGATGGTAAAGTGAGTGGTAGGCCTAAGGATCGATACAATCCAAAATCTCAAAAAGACCAATAAACATGGAGCTGAACTTTCCCGTGCAGCCAAAATGCATAACATCCTTCGTTGGAGTGACCATAACAAACATGTTATCACCCACTTCAAATTCAAGATCATTTCTTCTGTCATTTACGTGACTCTTTTGCCTACTCCCAGCGGTCTTCATTTTATCTTTGATTTTTTGAATACCTTCCTTAGTAGACTAAACAAAGTAATGGCCTAAAAGTTTTCATTCACCAACATCATCCCAGTGAAATAGTGACCGACACTATTTTCATAAAGTGTCTCAAACGGAGCCATACTAATTATTGCCTGGTAACTGTTATTGTATGTAAACTCGATAAATGTCAACTACGCGTCCAACTATCAAAGAAATCCAACACATAAGATTGTAGCATATCCTTTGACGTCTGATCATTCGCTCAGATTGCCCATCTGATTAAAGATGGAAAGCTATGCTAAAACTTAATCGAGAGCCCAAGCTTTCTGTAGACTTCGTCAAAAGTTGAAAGTGAATCGTGGATCTCAATCTGATACTATAGAGGCTGAAATTCATGAAATCAAACAATCTCTCAAATACACAACCGAGCTCAATCCTTAACTAAAAATATAATCTTTTGCTAGGTAAGAAGTGTGCAGACTTGGTAAGATGATCCACCACAACCCAAATGGAGCTATAACCCTTTATCGTCCTTAGTAGCCTTGAAACAAAACTCATACTTCTCTTAGATGCCATTGTTAATTAGAAAGTCACTCTTACCATCTGGAATAGTCAAAATTGGAGCCGAGGCAAAATGTTGTTTAAGGCTCTGAAAACATTTCACACAATCGATCATCCAAGAAATGTGGCGTTCTTCTCAGTCAACTGCGTGAGCAGAAAACAATCTTTACAAAACTTTCAACAAACCTCCTTTAATACTCTATTATACCCCGAAAACCGTGAACCTCCCAAAAATTAGTTGTTTGGGCCTAGTTAACTACGACTTCAATCTTAGAAGGGTCAATAGAGATTCCATCTCGAGAGACTACATGACCAGGAAATGATACTTGATGAAGCCAAAGCTCACACTTCTAGAATTTAGCATTCAACTAGTGTGACCTTAAAGCCAGTAAAACACTTATCAGGTATTCCATGTGCTCAGCCTTTAACCTAGAGTACACTAGAATACCATCTATAAATAAAGTCACGAAGGAATCCAAGTACTCCTTGAATACTATGTTCATCAAACTCAAAAATGTTGCCGAAGCATTGGTAAATCCAAATGATATCACCACAAACTCATAATAGTTGTATCTAGTACGAAATGATGTCTTAGGGATGTCCTCATCCCGTATCTTGAGCTGATGGTAACCTGATCTCAGATCAATCTTAGAGCTCTCTGAAGTTGATCAAATAAATCCTCAATCTGCGGTATGGATACTTATTCTTGACAGTGACTCTTGGTTCGACTCCCTATAGTCAACACATAACTTCATGAATCCATATTTATTTCTAATAAATAACACATGAGCTCCCGAAGATGAAACACTTGGCCTAATAAAATCTTTATCCAACAATTCCTGAAGTTAATCCTTAAGCTCTTTTAACTCAACAAATACCATGAGATATAGAGCCTTTGATATGGGCATGGTGCCAGGTACCGATTCTATATGAAAATCCAGCTCTGGAGGTGGTGGAAGTCCTGACAAATCACTGAAAAAGACATCCAAAAATTCTCAAGCAATTAGGCTGATCTAATATCCAATGATGTTTTAGAAGTATCACATGAGTTTTAGTACATGGAAGAAACTCACTGAAGATGGTAAATAGGCAAAATATGGGTATATAATTTGCGTGAAAAAAAAAACGTTAAATTCAACGGATTTTGTAAAACAATAGTTTGGTCGCAAAATGTTGAAAGTACCGTTACTACATTTTATTAAAAATAATAGTGCAACCTACATAGGATATATATTCTCAGATTCAACCCTACAACTCTAACTTATGTACTTCATATGTGATTGGAGTCGAAGCCATATACGAGTATGAGGGCAAAGACGATAAATTATAACTAATGAAGTGTTCATCTTCAAAATATTTGGAATAATAGAAAAGTAAATTAAGATAAAGAAAATTCTAACAAGTGTAAGTATGATTAAGGGAATAATCAAGAACATATAACAAAGGGTCAAGGAGAACGTAACAAATAATGGGGCACGGAGCAGCAGAGAGATCGAAGACAAATTTAAGAAAACGAAACAATACAACACTCACTGTCTGCTTTTCCTGTAAAGCTCGGTGATTTGAGAGAGAGGGGGGGGGGGGGGGGGNNNGGGGGGGGGGGGGGGGGGGAGATTGGCCATTTCATCTGTCTGTAGACCTAAATCAACTTTAAAGGCACTTTAAACTAAGCTAATTCACTCACTCACATGTTCAAATCCCACATTTTCCCAGAAAAACAAAAGACTTCTATGTATGTTCCTCTTTTTATTTTCCTACCCACCAAACTATTATATCTTCACAAAAAGTCCAAGACTCGTTAGGATTCATCTAGTAAGACAGTCAAACTAATAGTCCCCCATAGCTGAAATTTTGGTTCAAATCAATTTGATTCTTTATTTCTTCAATTTTTTTTTCAAGATTTTTATTTACATTTTTGACTCACACAAGATAAAAACAAGAGGACCCAGAAAAACTTGTGGAGGTATTTATTTGTTGGGGAAATTATTTTCAATTCTATGGTCTTGAAAATATATGATTATAGCCATACCCAGAAAAACTTGTGGAGGTATTTTATTGTAATTTGCTTAGTTGAAAAAAAGAACTGCAGGCTACTAAGATCTGAGATCTAAACCAATGGTTGTTTAAACATTTGAGCTTTGAAATTAATTAACGTAAGTAAGTCTGCCATTTTTGGGGCCAGAGAAAGGTTTTAAGATATATACAGCAAGCTGGGTGGTCGTATGCAGCTATAGTCTCTGCTACATAATATATAGCTTGAAGTCCAAGCAGAAAAAGGCTAAATTTCAAGGTATAGGGGGGTAGTGGGGACTTTTGTACTTTCGTTTAAGCTTATTTTCACTAAACTGAGGACCCCTTTAGGATTAAGACCTAAGACACAGAGTGTGTGGGCAAAAGGAAAAAAGGCTAAAGCTTAATTAGTCAGATCTCTCTCTCTCTCTCTCTCTCTCTCTCTCTCTCTCTCTCTCTCTCTCTGTGAGTGCTGTACGTATGAATTAGGCTTCTGATGCTTTTAATAATCTCTCTCTGAATTATTGTCTTCTCGGTATCCATTTTCTCTGGAGTTATAATTTGGGTTCTGCAAAGCTGAGTAAGTACAGAAAGAGAGACTTTGGTTTAGAAAGCAAAGACATACTGCAAATTGCAGCACAAAAGAAAATCTTCAGAGAGAGAGAGAGAGAGAGAGAGAGAGAGAGAGGGAGGAGGGGGGGGGGGTACTGACTTGGAATGTGATATATCATGGAAGCGTAGAAAAAGGTGTTTATATCACTACACACAGCCAAAGTACCCTCTCTCTCTCTCTCTGAATTATCCTCATCAATATGTATAGGACACAGTAACCCCACCTGCACTCTATTCAACCCCTCCCCCTCCCCTCCCTCTTTTCCCTCTCTCTCTACAATTGAAAGGATAAGAATTAGTAGCAATTAAAGGTCAAAAAGGAGCTTCCTTTCCCTTTGCACATAAATTTCTCTTTTCTTTTGTCTGTCAAAGGAATGAAAGTGGTATGGAGGTGGTGGATATTCATCAACAAGCTGCTTCCAAGTATCCAAGAAATGGAAATGGTAGAAATCACCCCAACAAGATAGGTTCAATGGGTATTGAGCACTATCCCGATGATGAAGACGATGGGGAACCCAAAACGGTCAGTAGATTCAGTGGTGCCGGAGGCGGAGGAGCTGATGCAAGTGGTACTCTGAATCGCCTCCGTGGGTGGCACCATTCCTCCCGGATCATTAGGGTTTCAAGAGCTTCGGGTGGGAAAGATCGGCACAGCAAGGTGTGGACATCCAAAGGGCTACGTGACAGAAGGGTGAGATTATCAGTCGCCACCGCGATTCAGTTCTACGATCTTCAAGATCGTCTCGGTTATGACCAGCCAAGCAAGGCTGTGGAGTGGCTGATTAAAGCAGCTGCTGATGCAATCTCCGAGCTACCTTCACTGGATGCTTCTTTCCCGGAAACTCCTAAACAGCTTAGCGACGAGAAACGGATCAGTGAAAGCACCGAACAAGGATTCGATTCGGCGGAGATGGAGCTGGAGCTAGACGGCGGCGACCACCATCATTTTCACCAGAACCAAACGCCGCAGCAGCTCTCTCTGTCCAAATCTGCTTGTAGCAGTACATCGGAGACCAGCAAGGGCTCCGGCGGACTGTCTCTGTCTCAATCGGACATACGGGTAAATCGCATAAAGGCACGGGAAAGAGCAAGGGAGAGGACAGCCAAGGATAAAGAGAAGGAAAATGATGAGAATGTTAACCGTCACCACCACATTTCCCAAAATACCCCTTCCTTCACTGAGCTTCTCACTGGTTGTATTGGTTGCAGCAGCGCTACTGACCAGACCAACACTAGTCCTGCTGTTTCAGCTCAGCAGAGCTCAGTTGGAGACCAGAATTTGTTCCACAAGGCGGCCGCTGCTGCTGCGGCGGCGGCAAGGCAGTGGCCTTCTAATCCGATGGATTACTTCACAACGTCGGCTAGAACACATCAGTCTTCGGGGTTTATGGGGCAAATCCATCTAGGAAACTCGCAGCAAACGCAATTCCAGGTTTCGGGGGAAAATCAGATGGAGTTGCAGCATTTCTCGTTTGTGCCAGACCATCTGATGATGGCAGCAGCGGGTGGGAGTGATTATAATCTCAATTTCACCATCTCTCCCGGCGTATCAGCTGGTTTCAGTAGGGGGACCCTTCAGTCCAATTCACCGTCTCTTTTACCTCACATCCAGAGGTTTCCTCCCATAGACGGATCCAATGTACCCTTCTTCATCGGAGCAGCAGCAGCAGCCTCAGCTCCTCCACCAATGGAGAATCACCATCACCACCACCAAAACCACCACCAGTTCTCACCTGCCTTTGATGGCCGCTTACAACTCTACTACGCCGATGGAAGCCGACAATCAGACCATAAGGGCAAATCAAAGAACTAATCTCCGACCACATTCCGCCCCGTCAGTCAATCTTTCTGGTACGCTAAATCTCTCTCTTTCTCTCTCAGATATAATAAATTAGCTATTACTTACATTTGTGTCTCTGTTGCTGTGCTTGTTTGTGCTCTCTGATTATTGAATTTTGGATTAATTTTTTGGATTTATGTGTGGGTGTTTGTGATCCATTGGGCTGATTTCTAGATTTCTTGGTAAATCAAAAACAAAGAGATGAACAAATTGTGTATTTTTTATGGGTTTCATATGTTAATGAGATTCCTGCATGGATTGGTGTGAATAGAAAAGAGATCGGCTGGTTGTCTCCTAGCTCGGACTCTAGTTGGTTCCCTTCTCTCTAGCATCTGTTACTCTACGACAGTTGTCACCACCTCCATAGCCATCCTTCCCATGTGGTTAGCCATTTAGTTATACAAAAGGCAGTTTCAGAATGATGACCCCCTTTTGTTTTTTGTCAGAACTTTTTTCTCCGCCAAGTATTTGGCTTCCAAGTGGGGAGGCATATTGGAATGGGATTCCTAGGGTTTTGAGTTGCTGAAAAAACTTAGGCGAAAGTTCTTGGAATTAAATGTATTAATTTTTCCATCATTTTCTCTTCTTTAAATATAAATAAAATATTACGGTTTAAACACATATGAACAGATTATACAAAGGAGGATGTTGATTTCTATACTCTAATACTGAAAATTTTTCAATTACTTAAGTTCATTTGTCTTCATTTTTTTACCTTTTTCCTCATTTTCTTTTGACATTTGATATATGTAAATTTAAATTTTAGAAGTCGTTTGATATTTCTAGTCACATTACGGGAATCTTAAGATTATTGGGTGATTGAGAAAAGTAAATGTATGGAAAGTAGATTATCATGTTTTGATGTATGTTAGAAAGAAATAGTAAGTTTTGCAAGTATTAGATTTGAAAGTTGTCTATTTAAAATTTTAATAAATAATGTAATAATTTATAAAATAAAAAGATTATTAAAAACATTTTAAATATTATACTCTTGTGTCAATGTGAAAAGTATGGATAGAATAGGAAGGTAAAATATCCAAATGCCCATGTCCACAATGATGGAAGGTTTAACATTATCTCAAATGGAGATAATCTCAAAATTCTCTTAACCTCATATTCTCTCACCTCATAAGCTATACAAACTACCCCAGGTTAAATCTGAATAGTGAAGACACCCCTATACTTTTACTATTTTATCATCCCCCCATGCATTATTTTTTTTAACAAATTTAGTTCTACAGACTACGTTGCTTTTAAGTCTCGTATTGTGACATTATTAATTTCTCGCTGAAATTAATTTTCTCAGAGTTGCTCTGCACAGCTTGTCGAAACACATTTTAGAGTGGTTTGCATTAAGGACATAGAAAAGTTTGACCTTTCGAAATAGTGCAATACATGACTTGTTATAATACACCCATCTCCATCTCCATCTCCAGTAGTCTGTCTTGATTACACGGACATCTCTTTTAGTTTTAATAATAACACAAAACTTCCTAACCCCTTTTTCTTGTCAACCAAACTCCCTAGCCCTAGTGAATATAGAAAATGATATTTTCTAATTGATATCTCATTATTTTTTAATTCAACTATTATTAATATTTCAGTCATTGATAGAAGTTATAACATGTAAATAAATAAATTTGTGAATATGACAAATAATCATGATGACTTATCACTGTAGATTTCTTACAAAACGATGCATGTGAGGGTATTTTGAGATCTTCTTTTTGTATGGACTTATTTTTGGCAAAATCAAACTAGTGGATGTAATGTAGATTTTTAAATTAGAGAAGATGTCTGTATAATTAAGATAAATTATAGGAGATGTTCGTGTAATTTACCCTTGCATTTTACTTAATAAATTTGCAATTTTTTCATAAATAAATGTTTGTAGCAATCTCTTCTGGTATTTTGTCTTAGTTTTACGAATACCCTCTTTAATTCCAAAACCTACACAAATACCTTCTCTAATTTCTAAACTTCACTTTTTGGTAAGAAAAATTCCTACTGATATGTCAATATCAATTCCCATATTTTCAATTTTATTTATAAATTCATCACACATTTGCTTATAAATTATAACTTGCGTAGGTCAAGTGTTTGAGAATACAAGTTCTTAAAATGTTGATTGCATGTGATAAACTAATGAGTTAATTTTAAAATAATGTCTCAAAAGTTGAAAATATACCAAATATTCAATAAGTAGATAATGAAAAAGTAATTGGTACTAGAGCATCTGGTGTTTGTAGAATTCATTACATATTAGATTTTAGAAAAAAATCTTATTCAATTATATATAGTTGTTTTTCAAGTTGTAAGATATTGTAACAAATAGAATTGCCTTTGATTTTTTTTTTTAATTTTTCATACTCATTATTTTCATTTAGTACATTTTAAGGTATCTTATTTTACTAAATTTAAGTTATACATTTGATTATATTAAAAAAATTAATACAGTCTAACAAACAATTATAGAAGGCGTATGTAATTAAAAGAAAAGCCGTACAAAGTATTAAGGAATTATTTTTAAGGTAATACATAACTAACTAAATTATTAGATATATACGTGACGACTTAAGTATTTCTAAAATTATTTAAAAAATATTTTTTTAAAGTAAAAAATGTCATTAATCATTAATCAAAAGTTGAAAATATACTAAATATTCAATAAATAGATAATGAAAAAGTAATTGGTATTAGAGCATCTGATGTTTGTAGAATTTATTACATATTTGATTTTAGAAAAAAAATCTTATTCAATTATATATAGTTGTTTTTCAAGTTGTAAGATATTGTAACAAATAGAATGGCCTTTGAATTTTTTTTTTAATTTTTCATACTCATTGTTTTCATTTAGTAAATTTTAAGGTATCTTATTTTACTAAATTTAAGTTATACATTTGATTATATTAAAAAAATTAATACAGTCTAACAAACAATTATAGAAAGTGTATGTAATTAAAAGAAAAGCCGTACAAAGTATTAAAGAATAATTTTAAGGTAATACATAACTAACTAAATTATTAGATATATACGTGACAACTTATGCATTTCTAAAATTATTTAAAAAATATTTTTTAAAGTAAAAAATGCCATCAATCATTTAACTTAAATTATTAATTAATCTTAATATTTAAGATTTATGAATTACAATTAAAGAATTCTATGAAAAAGTGATGACGATGTAATTATGTCAAAAAATGCTTCTCTCCCCTTATCCCTTTTTATATACTATATATATGTCTAAACATCGTTTATTTTTCATTTTAACCTAAAACTAAAATAGTTGAATCAAGAATAGTAAGGCACCAACTTGGTAAGCATACTCTTTTACCTTTCACATTATGTCACTAATGACGAGTGAGTCATGAGTATTAAAAATAGACGAGATGTTCTAAGTCAAAGTACAAAGGCGATTGGTGTTTGTATGTAAACCCTAAACGTTATGTTCATATTGTCTGCAGTTTTACCAGCATTAACTTGATTTTCAACATGTGGGGTTTCCTTTTCAGAGAGTTAATGAAGGACTATAGAATTACCGTATTAGAACACAAAGATAAAACCCAATACCTCAAAATTTTGAAACGAGAATTTAACATAAGTAATCTTTAGTTTGACTGACTGGATTTTGTCCCAGCAAGTTTTACTGAATTTGTAGACAAGTTTTCTTGGAGATCCAATGCTTGATAGCTTAAAAGCTTTTCATATTCAAGAGTCGCCTTTGATTGTACTTTCTTGGAAAAGCTCTCTACTTATACTTCTATGGCTTACGGTAGTCTTGTGAAATGATGTAGTTCTCTTATTTGTTCGTCTTCGGTTAGTTGAGCTCTTGGGCTTTAGAAAACACTAGACCTTAGTTGCTATATTAGTCCCCGATTTATAGACTGCAAAAATAAAATAAAAAGGAATGGCAGGAAGAAGGAGAAGGAATCCACATTGGTTTTATGGGCGATTAACATTTAACTTTATCGGGAAAGCAACAAGCTTGGAAAATGGAGATCAAATCCTTACTTTTTCCGTGCTTGCTCCTTACTTGTTAGATAATTGTAGTGCTCATCCACAGAACTGTGGCTCATTAGTCATTATCATTCATTATTTTCCCTTACGATTGAGTTTACAACTGAAGTGTTATAAAAGGTCTCGGTGATGAGTTAGATCGATGACTGTTTGGTGTAATCACCCTATAGTCTATACATAGCGATTTGAGAGATACAATACATATACCTATAAATAAATGATAGATGTAAAAGAGAGTATAACAACTAGGAGAACCTCAAATTTACCAATTCTTAGGAGTATGAAGCTTAGTTCCTAAATGTTTCCTGGATAAGAGCAAGAGATAATAATACATGGAGCATCTTATTTTAATAGGTAAAAGAAGATGGCAGGCAGAAATTTTATGTGAGAAGGTCTAGCTTTTATATATCAGACCACATTTTGCTTAAGATTCCAGAATACTTTTCTTTTGGTAAGTAAGATATGTATTAGAAACAAAACCCCGAGACAGTGTAATTACAATCTAAGAGATTGATATGAACAAAAAACATGTAATCTATCACCCAGTCCTTCTCAAAATCTAAACTGGAGAATAGAATCTCCAACCATTCTTTAAGAATACAAATGAAGAAAAAGAAGACTTTACAAAAAGGAATCTCAATCCCCTCAAAAACCCTCATATTCCTTTCATGCCAAATAACCCAAAAAAAACATGAATGAGAGCCGCCCAAAAAGAACTATCTAACGAACCCCCATTGAGATGCTGCGAACCAAAAACCAGATTCATGATAGAGCTAGGCATTGTTGGAAAGACTATCCCGCAACCTCCCCCAAAGCTCCCAAGAGAATGGACAATGGATAAAACATGAAAATTTGACTCTTCTGGCTTCTTCCATAATACTATATGCGTAAATCACCTTCTTTAAGCCAAAGTCTCCATATCAGTATCTCCCCTACAAAGTCTCAAACAGAAAAACTTAAAATAAAACCTGGGGTATATTGTTAGAATCTGGGAGCTCCTATCATGCCACCGGTTTGATCCGCTCTTAAAAGGAGATTTACGTGGTTGCTAATTTAGGCATGTGAGATTACTCGTGCACAAGCCCGAATGCTTGCAATATGAATGGAAATTCCTAAATAAGAATTTTAGTGAAGATTCTACAGATTATTATTTCTCAGAGTAGTTAAGCTGTTGTTCATAAAAGAACTAGCTGTTCGTCAAGTCTGCTCATCTTTTAAATTTGTAATTTTATGTAAATATACTTTACTCTCTAGTAGCTTTATCTATTGAAGTATAGGAAAGACCTTTTGCATTTGTTAATATTAAACATCTTTGCCATTAACCAAGAGAGAACTCACGAGTTTTTTATGCATATTTTTTACAATGTGTAGGTTCTGATGTTGGAAATTGAAGATGGAGAAGCAAATACGACTCGTTAGTGGCACATATCTCGCTGCACGAGCTCACGCCTTGTTTTTACGCAGTGGTATTTATTTTCTGTATCAAGTTTCCATTGACAAATCGGCCTGCATTCATGTTTGATCTATTTATTCTGGCGTGCATATAGGAAAGACAGTAAACTATTCCATTGATGAAGAAGCTCCACAATTATTTTCTGAATATGTTTGTACAATTAGGTACTGAAGATGGGCAGAAATTATTTGTTCAATGAAGCTGAAACTCCCAATATTGCCTTTCTCTGTTTATTGAAAACTGCGGAAATAATTTTAAATGATTGATCAGTACCCATTGTTCAATATCTTCATAGTCCATGGACTCATTTCTTTCCTGTTTCTTTGTCAGAAATCTATGAATTTTTTTCATTCATATGCATCACTTTAGCATAACACATAAATAAACTGTTTGAACAAATACTTGGACTGATTGGGGGTGACTACTGATTAGAAAGGGATGAAGATAGATGCATAATGTGGTTAGGGGTTTTGGACCTTTTGGTTCGGTTTTAGAATATTTTTTTACCAAATCAATCTAGCCGATTTCGTGATTGAGTTAGACGAACCAAACGATTAAAGATTTTTCAATCGTGAACTGTTATACTTGTACTTCAAGTTAATATTGAAAATAAATTTTATCCACTAAAATAAGTCGAAGTTACTGATTTTTCAATAACTTTTAAGCTATCAGTGTTATGTAGGCTAGCTAGGAAGATGCGAGTGGAGTAAGATGGGCAAAGCTTACAGCACGAAGGTGAAATGATTTTCTTTTTTGCATTTTTTACTTAAATGGTTTGATAATAGGAGCAAATTAAAGCTAAATCTATTTCGTTTTCCTGTAGAAATAAATCAAAACAAACCAGTGTTAATATTTTATACTGTTCAAAGAATAACAGTTTGAATCATTTGGTATAAATAAATATGTTATATTGGTGAAGTCGTAAAACTGCTGGAAAATGTGGATTGATGAAATATAATTAATTTGACTATTTCAGGTTTATATACTATTAATGCGTCCAGTACTATTTAAATTTTAAATATACAATATAAGTATAAAAGAAAAAAAATAGGAAAAAGTATTTATAAGATTATAAAAATTTACTTAACCAGAAAATTAAATTTAATTGTATTTTTATTGCACACTTGGTTGAAGTACAAACGCAGGAGAAAGTACAAGAGTCAAGCAAAAACGTAGAAGAAAATATGAAAGTAAAATATTCTCGCGTTCTCAAAATGTGATTCCCTAAGTTTAGAAGGTTTAAAATTACCTAAAATCGAGGTGATATCAAAATTCTTGAAATCTTTGATTCCCTGACGTTTGGTTAGGGATGTAATTCAGTCCGGTTACAGCCCACCTAAGGTAGAAAAACCACGGAAATTGTAGTATTTAATCTTTCTGGTAGGTGTTATACTTTTTTAGTTATTTTTAAAAATAATTAACTTAATAATCAAATTAATTTCACCATAATTTTATATTTTCACTTCACCCTTCTGTAAGATAATATTAATATATTTATTATATTTTAAATAATTGATTAAAAATAATCATGTATAATCTATAAATAATCTTTAGATTTTCAAAAATCTAATCCAACTATTTTTTAACAATTTTTTTTAAAAAAATTCTTTCAATTTTCTTATCTAAACAAAATGAATTGTAAGACTAATAATACTAAAAATTGGTAAGACAAGAAATATATACATGAGATATATCATTTAACAAAATATGAATAATATGAATTATGTAATTATTTTTATTTATTGGTCCATTTTATTTCTATAAGAATTTATGTAATTAATGAAATTATTATTTCTAAATATTTTCTCCTATAATTAATTATATAAATTTTTAAATGCATATTTTTTTAAATATTAGGGGAATTAGTTGTAATTTTTAGGAAAAATACATTTATTAATAAATAAATAAATATAAATTCAAAATAACTAGATATTTTTAACGTGGACATATTTTTTGTTTTAAAATCTATAAGTTTTCCCTAAATGCATTATTTTTAAGATGGAGCAATTCCTTATTTTTTGTAGGGAAATTAGTAGTGATTTTTAAGCAAATATGTGTATACTAATCAAATAAATTAATATAAATTTGAAGTAAATAAATTACAAATTATTTTTAGTAATATATTTAAATAGTTTTGTTTAGATAAGGAAATATATATATTTATATGGATCGCAATAATTATTTACACTAAGATTGTTATAACTACTTACGAATATATAATAATTATTTTAATAAATTCATAAAAAATTTATCATTACTATGATAATAGCTATTTACATAAATGACATTAAAATGATAAAAAGATTATTAACAATAATATTTAGTAGTATCGGTTAATATATATTGATTGTATTACGAGAATAATAAAAATATACATTAATATTCAAAAATATGTAATCTTATTGTTTCTGTAGAAAGAATAGTAAAAACTTATTCTTTATAATTAAATAGGTATATATGAAAATAATTAAAATATTTTTTATTTGTAATTAAAGATAATAATCCAATTCTATAATTTTTAAGTAACTTAAAATGGACAAATCTTTCCTACAAATCAAAATTTAAAAATCATTTAGTTTAGATATTAATTAAGATAAATGGTAATTAAATAAATGTGGTTGATGAGGTATTATAGTAAATGTAGTTTATAATTTTGTTGATTTTTTTCTAAACGGTTATTTTTCTAATTATTATTATTGGATATTTAATAAATAAAATTTTCAAATGGTATATTTGCCTAAAAATCCCAAAAAATTAGGTTCATATCGGGTATGAGCTTCGGGCTTACAAATTGAGAAAATTAGGTTTATGAGTAATTTTTTTATTGTTTTAAAAAATAGCCAAATTCTTTTTTAAACTAAGCATAAAGCTTACAAAGACTCTAAGAAAACAATGTCTGCTACAATGGGGGGATTAGAATCCCTTTAGACCAAACTATCATCAACAGAAAACCTAAACGGGGCAAGTCTATGAGCTGTTTCATTCCCTGCGTGTCTAACATGAAGCCATCGAGTCACCTCCACAACCAAAGCCAGAGCCTTGCAAGCCGAAATGATGGAGCCTAATTCATACAGATTAAAAGCTGAGGAGGAAAGAGCCTGAATAATCTCCAACAAATCCATCTCCACCTCAATGCATCTCACCCCTAAAGATAAAGTGAATTCCAGCCCCTCTAACAAAGCAAGAGCTTCTCTAACCGTGGAGAAAGAGCACCATCAAGACGCTTTGAGAAAGCCCCCATCACGACACTCGAATTGTCACTCAAAATCCCCCCCAACCCCCGCCTGAGAACCAGGCTTGAAAGCAGCATCCACATTAAGTTTCAACACACCTGCAGCCGGTTTCATCCACCTACTCACCTAAGAGGATGCGAGCTTACGAGCTTCGAATGAGGCAGAATTCGCCTTCTTAAACTATGACAGGAAATTGTCCACCCAGCTTCAAAGATCAAAAGACTTTGAAGGTTTCGTGCATTGGTGCACCTTGTTCTGAAAAAAACATATGCTCCAATAAAGGGTAACAAAACTTTGCAGTAAAGATGAATTCAAACTAATAATGATGCAAAGAAATCACATCCAACATAGACCATTGTTTGGACACCATCGATAAATGGCAAAAATCACCTCTTTTAACCAAACTGATCGAACCAAAGGACAGGAAAACAGGGCATGTGAAACCGAATCAGTCCTCTCACAGATCTTACAGCCCGCCTCACAGCTAACTCCCCTCCTGGCCAAAGTGAGCCATGTGGGTAAGATTTCTAAAGAAGCTTTCCACATAAAGATTCAAACTTTGTTCGAGACGGGGAGAGACCACAGTATATTCCACCACAAATCATTTTGAGAGACTGTAGAGGGACTATCACTAATCTTTAATGAAGCACTAGTTGTAACCACTCCTAACCGAATAAGAGTCATTCTTTTCGTAATTTCATATAATCTGGTCTTCCTCAACTTTCGGAAGAATAGGGATGGATAAGATTAACACAGCATCTGCGGGGTCAAAAATATGCTCCACAACTACTTTATCCAACCTCCCATCCTTAATTAGGTCTGCAACTCTATAATTCTGAAGAAAAACTCCATTTCGTAAAGGCTGGAATCGATTCCCCATTACCAACTCTCCAGTGGATCTATTTCCTCAACAAATCATAACCCTATAAAATGCTTTTCCAAATGAAAGAAGAGTTGTCCTTCGGTTCAACTTCCACAAACGAGCAGTTTGGGAAGTATTTTTCCTTAAAAAACTTTGTAATGAGGGAATTCAGGTTATTTAAAATTCTCCACCCTTACTTAGCTAAAAGAGTATGGTTAAAGGTTTCGATGGATTCAAAGCCCATGCCACCCTTGCATTTTTTAGCCCTATATTTCTATGAGATAACTTTTGATGATAACAAAATATTGACGTTGCTAATAAATTTAATCAAGTTTGCAGAGGCCATTGAAAAAATTACCACAAGATATTCCAATTGAAGATAATGAAAATATTTATTTTCATAGGAACTCATAAAGCGTGAAGATTGAAGATCATAAAGATATTTACTTTCATGTAATTTTTATTGGGAGTTTACTCATTTTATTTATCTTTTATTAAAGCTCAATTTATTTAGGGATAACTATCCTTAAATTAAGTCTACATCCATAAAAAGCCTAAACACCAAAAATCATATCTATCTCGCACAATAGACAAAATACATGTGATGTAGATAATGACAAAGCACAAACACAATAAGTTTCAATTTCAAGTAGATAAAATAGTTTATCAAATAGTTTTGGCCATATTGTGTTATTTTGGGTATGAGTTTTCCTTGCCTTTTTGGTCAATGATTTTTTTTGTCATTCTTATTAAAGATGGAGTGCCATTTCCTTTATCTATATTCAAAATTTGAAATTTTCTCTCATAAGCCCTAACCTCCATCTCCTCTATAAATACACATCATTTCTATTCACAAAACACAAATTCATAGCCAAGACACTTGCTCTTAAAACTCTCCCAGTACTCTCTTAAATCCCTCTTAATATTTTGAGCTTTATACTTGCAAATTTCTTGAATGAGCAAGATTATTTTTTTGTGAGATTAGATTGGAGATTCTACTCTTTTCAGAGAGTTATTCTAAAGGGTTACTTAATCTCAAAACACATAGCCTTGTGAGATTTAGTTGACACACATAAAGTCTATTGGGTTTGTAAGGTTTGTTCTTCACTCTTAAGAAGATCGTGAGATTAAAAATCTCCAAGGGGAGCCTTGGAGCGTGGATGTAGGGATAGGATTTTTCGAACCACGTAAAAATATCGTGTGCATATCTTCTTCTCTTTCTTCTCTTTTTATTTTGTGCAATTTATTTTCTGCACTTCAATTTCTCGCACTTAATTTTTACAATTTAATTTCCGCACTTTAAGTTTCCGTCATTATTTTATTTGCTTGCTTTATATTTCTGTATTTATATTATCGCAAGTATTATTTACTTTAACACTTTTATCTATTACTTATTTATCTTTTCAAGATTTAAACTCATGGAACATTGAAGTTCATTCTTGAACATTCATTTTTTATTTGAGTGCAAAAAGTTTTTAATTTGAGCACGATCAGCCAATTCATCCCTCTCTTGTGTTGCCATATCAATCCTACAATTGGTATCAGAGCTTGGTATTCTATACTTAAGACTTAATTGTCTTAAGTTATGACATCTATGAGTGGTTCTTTCATTGAAGGTCAATCTACTACTAGACTTTCATTTTTCAATGGTAATGATTATACTTATTGGAAAGCGAGAATGAGAATTTATATTCAATTGATTGATTATGACTTATGGGATGTTGTTGAAAATGGTGCTCACATTCCATTCAAAACTATGGATGGTAAAAATATTGTCAAATCAAGTTGGGCCTTTCTTTTTTCTTTTTTTTCTCGGCTTGACTTGAGTGAGTATCTAGGGTGCTCTTTATTGGGTTGCAAGGCATGTTGAGTTCATCTCAACCTTCTCCTCAACATTAGATGGGGGTTGGGCCATTCATATAATTATTGGGCCTTAGTCAAATTTTGGGCATCAACAATCTTTAACTATGAGTGTAAGTTAAGGGAGTGTAATTGATTTTGACCAGTGATTTTATGCTTCAAGTAATGCACACACTACAAGAAAATGGCCTTTTAGTGTCCAAACTTTAGCCGCAAAGGTAAATTCGTGGCTGAAAGCCATTTTTAGCGATCAAAATTTTATTTGGTAAGTGAATGGAATGATGATGATAAAAAGAAAATTTCTTTAAATGCTAAGGTTATGAATGTCTTATTTTGTGCTCTTGATAGAAATGAATTTAATAGAATTTCTACATGTGAATCTGCTAAATCTATATGGCACATATTAGAAGTCACACACGAAGGTACAAATCAAGTTAAAGAATCTAAAATTAGCATGCTGTACATGACATGTTTACTCGTTTCACTGATATTATTAATGGCTTGAAATCTCTTGGTAAGACTTATTCTAATGTTGAAATGGTGAGAAAAATTCTTAGGTGTCTACCAAAGAATTGGGAGGCCAATGTGACTGCCATCCAAGAAACCAAAGATCTCAACACACTTTCTCTTGAAGAACTTATTGCCTCATTGATGATCCATGAAATGAGGCTAAATGAAAAATGACGAAGAAGATACATCAAAGAAGAAGAGCATTGCACTAAAATCAACACTTGAACAATCTGATAGTGAGAAGGATGACTATGATGAGGAAGATAACATAGCCCTACTCACTAAGAGATTCAAGAAATTCCTAAATAGAAGGGAAAATGCTCCAAGAAAAGATGATAAGAAGATACCTCGTGACACACTCACATGCTATGAGTGTAAAAAGCCTGGACACATAAAAGTCGATTGTCCTAATCTAAGTAATGCCCCAAAGAAGTTCAAAAGAAGAGCATTGAAGGTAACTTGGGATGAGACTGATGATAGCGACTCTGAAGGCGAAGAAGGAGAAGTTGCAAACATGTGTTTCATTACACTAGAAGATGAGGTAAGTTCTTATAAGCTAACTTTAAATGATAACCTAGTTATGAAGAACTTGAAAATGCTTTTTGAAGAGCTTTATAGCGAGTTTGAAAAACTTCACTTAAAGAAAAAAATTATGAAAAAATGATTTTTCAAAACTTCAAGAAGAAAATGAGTCTTTGAAAAGTGAGAATTTGAAAATCAAAGTAACCTTATATGTTTTGCATCGAGACCTTATTTAAAGCAAAAATAAATAAAATGATTTAAATTCAACCATTTTTAAATTTACAAATGGAAGAAACAATATTGATAAACTTCTTGGTAAGCAAATGAATGCTTCCGATAAAAGGGGATTAGGATATCAACATTTTCAAAATAAAAAATATCACAAAAATATTTTTGTAAAACCAACACAATATCCTCCTATCATTTTTCACTATTGTGGGGTTCAAGGTCATAAAAGTTATTCATGTTTTCATTAAAAGAAATATATTTTTAATGAAAGAAATGAATGGATTCTCTACAACACTAACCTTCAAGGAGCCAAAAAGATATGGATACTAAAAGTCAACTTTTAAATTTTTTATGATATAGGTACCATTGAAGAAGAAAGATAAGTGGTATCTTGACAGTGGATGCTCGAGATATACGATCGGTGATGAATCAAAACTTACTTAAATTTGTCGGAAAAAAAGGACATGTCACCTTTGGAGATGATAAGAAAGGAAAAATCATTGATATTGGCTCCGTAAGTAATAAATCTTCTCATGCTATAGATAAAATTCTGTTTATAGATGGTTTATAACATAATTTACCTAGCATAAGTCAACTTTGTGAGAAAAACTATAGAGTAATTTTTGAAAAGAATTTTTGTCTAATTATAGATAAAGTGTCAAATAAAATTTTATTTGTTGGGCAAAGAGATCAAAATGTCTACACTATTAATCTAAGTGATTTCCAAATTTATAATGAAATTATTTTTCTATTTTTTGACAATGATAGTTGGTTATGGCATAGAAGACTTGGACATGCTAGTATTGATTTATGTTCAAAACTATCAAAAAGTTATTTAATAAAAGGTCTTCCAAAAATAAATTTTGTGAAAGAAAAAATTTGTGATGCAAGCTAAACGGGTAAACAAGTTAAGAGTTTTTCAAATCAAAACATATGGTGTCAACCACTAGACCATTGCAATTACTACACATGGACTTATTCGACCTTCAAAAATTGCAAGTCTTGGGGGTAAACACTATACATTTGTCATAGTTGATGATGTTTCAAGATATATTTGTGATTCATTTTAAATAATAAGGACAACCTTAATAAGTTTGATTCTAAAACTGACTTAGGAATATTTTTAGGATATTCCACATCTAGTAAAGCATATAGAGTTTATAATAGAAAAACATTAGTTGTGGAAGAATCCATGTATGTTGTCTTTGATGAATCTATTCCCTCTAACATCTTTTATGATCAAAATAATGAAATTATAAGAAAGGTAGAAGGCGTCAATATCAATACTAATGAAGAATCAAGTCACACTCTCCAAGAAAATGTCAAAGTACAAGATTGCAACCAACTTCCCAAAGAATGAAAGTTTGTAAAAGATCATCCAAAAGAGCTTTTAGTAGGAGACATATCAAAAGGGGTAGAGACCCGCTCTATGTTTCATAGTATTGGTAACATTACTTTTATTTCTCAACTTGAGCCTAAATCATTTATAGATGCCGAAAAAGATGAATATTAGATAGTTGCTATGCAAGAATAACTTATCAATTTGAAAGAAGTAATGTATGAGAACTTGTGTCTAGACCCTCTAAGCACTCAGTAATTGATACTTAGTGGGTGTTTAGAAATAAGGTAGATGAAAATGGTATTGTTACTAGAAATAAAGCTAGATTAGTGGCGAAATGATATAATCAAGAAGAAGGTGTAGATTATGATGAAACTTTCACTCCCGTTGCTAGACTTGAGTCAATAAGAATGATATTAGCCTTTGCATGTTTCAAAGATTTTGTTTTATATAAAATGGATGTCAAGAGTGCCTATTTAAATAGATACATCATGGAGAAAGTTTATGTAGAACAACCTCCCGGTTTTCAAAGTTTGAATTTTTCAAATCACGTGTATAAACATAAAAAGGCTCTCTACGGACTAAAACAAGCTCCTAGACTTGGTACGAAAGGCTAAGTAAATTTCTTATTGATGATGGGTTTAACATGGGTAAAATAGATAACATCTTCTTCATAAAATCAAAAGTCAATGATATCTTAATTGTCCAAATATATATAGATGATATAATTTTTTGTGCCACTAATGAATCTTTATGTTAGAATTTTGCAAGTTCTATAAGCCAGTAGTTTGAAATGAGCATGGTGGGAGAATTGAACGTCTTCGTTGGACTACAAATTAAGCAAATGAAGGATGAGATCTTTATAAACCAAGAAAAATACACCAAGGATTTGCTCAAGAAGTTTGGTATGAAAAATGTGAAGGTTAGTAATACTTCTATAAGTACCACGACAAAACTAGACAAAAATGAGAAAGGTAAAGACGTTGATATAAAGAAATATCGAGGTATGGTTGGATCTCTACTTTACTTAACTGCTAGTAGACCTGATATCATGTTTAGTGTATGTTTATGTGCTCGTTTTCAAACTTGTCTCAAAGAATCACATTACAGGTTATTAAATGAATTTTTAAGTATTTATTTGGAACAACTAAATTTGATATTTGGTATCTAAAATGTGATAATCTTGATTTAAATGGGTATTCTAATTCAAATTTTACTGGGAACCTAACCGATAGAAAATGTACGAGTGATACATGTCAACTTTTAGGACACTCACTTGTTTTTTGGTTTAGCAAAAAATAAAATTCAGTAGCACTATCAACCGGTGAAGCTGAATATATTTCTTCCGGTAGTTGTTGTGCTCAAATTTTGTGGGTGACGTAAACTCTAAAAGATTTTAGTTTAGTTTTTAAAAATGTTCCTATTAGATGTGATAATACTAGCGCAATTAATATATCAAAACATCTTATTTTGCATTCTCGTACTAAACATATAGATTTTAGACATCATTTTATTCGAGATCATGTGCAAAGGGGGGATATTTCACTAGAGTTTATAAATACTACAAATCAACTTGCAGTTATTTTCACAAAATCATTAAATGTTGAAAGTTTTTGTAAAAATAGGCTTGCTTTGGAAATTTTGGATATTAGTTAATTTTTCCTCATTTATTAGTTTATTCTTTTTTATGATTATAAAGGGGGAGAAAGTATAATGTGCTAAAGAGTTATGCTTTTATCTTAATGGGTAAGCATATATTTAATGGGAGTAAATTAAATTTATTTGATTAAATACAATTTTTGTCTCAGTGGTTTATCATCATAAGAAAAAGGAGATTGTTAGCCATATATCTCTATGAGATAACTTTTGATGATAACAAAACATTGACGTTTCTAATAAATTTAATCAAGTTTGCAGAGGCCATTGAAAAAATTACCAATAGACATTCCAATTGATGATCATGAATATATTTATTTTCATATGAGCTCATAAAGCATGAAGATTGAAGATCATAGAGATATCTACTTTCATGTCATTTTTATTAGGAGCTTACTAATTTTATTTGTCTTTATTAAAGTTTAATTTATTTAGGGATAACTATCCTTAAATTAAGTTTACATCCATAAAAGGCTTAAACACCAAAAATCATATATCTCTTGCACAGTAGACAAAATACATGAGATAGAGATAATAACAAAGCACAAACAAAATAAGTTTCAATTTTAAGTAGATAAAGAGAGATTGTGCTTACCCAAATAGTTTTTTTACCATATTGTGTTATTTTATGTAGGAGTTTTCTTTGCCTTTTTGGTTAAGGATTTTTTTCCTAATTAAGGATGGAATGTCCTTTTCTTTGTTTGTATTCAAAATTTAAAATTTTCCCTCCTAAACCCTAACCTCCATCTTCTCTATAAATACAGACTATTTCTATTCACAAAGCACAAATTCATAACCAAGAGACTTGCTCTTAAAACTTTCACAATACCCTCTTAAATCTCTCTTAATATTTTGAGCTTTATACTTGTAAATTTCTTGAGTGAGCAAGATTTTTTTTGTGAACTTAGATTGGAGATTCTACTCTTTTGAGAGAGTTATTCTAAGGAGTCACTTAATCTCGAAACGCATAACCTTGTGAAGTTTAGTTGGCACCCATAAAACCAATTGAGTTTGTAAGATTTGATCTTCACCCTTAAGAAGGTCGTGGTATTAAAAATCTCTAAGAGTGAGCTTTGGAGAGTGGACGTAGGGATAGGATTTCCCGAACCACGTAAAAATATCGTGTGCATATCTTCTTTCCCTTCTTCTCTTTTTGTTTGTGCTATTTAATTTCTCACACTTAATTTTTGTAATTTAATTTCTGCACTTTAAGTTTTCGTAATTACTTTATTTGCTTACTTTATATTTCTACATTTACATTATCGCAAGTATTATTTATTTCAATACTTTTATCTATTACTTATTTATTTATCTTTTCAAGAGTTAAACTCGTGGAGTATTGAAGTTCACTCTTGAACATTCATTTTCCATTTGAGTTCAAAAAGTTTTTAATTTGAACACGATCACCCAATTCACCTCCCTCTTAGATTACCATATCGATCATACAGCCTTTGGGGTACATAATTTCTCCCATGTCACTTAATGCATTTTTCGCTGATTCTCCGGGTTTCCCCACCAAAACCGTGCCATAGTACTATCAAATTACTTGCAATAGATAGAAGGAAGGTGAAAGATGCTCATAGTATGCGTCGAAAGAGCTTGAATAACTGGTTTCAGTAAGATTTCCTTACGCCAGATCGAAAATTATTTTTCGCTCCACTTAGATAAAATCCATCGGGCTTTGGCTAGAATTGGGTTATAAAGTACCTTTTTTCTTAACCCCGTGTAGGTAGGGAAATCTAAATACTTTTCATGACAATCCGCAACCTACATGTTCATCAGCTTGGCGAGTGAATCACGGATTTACGGAGACATATTCAGAGAAAAAACCATCTTCGACTTGTAAAATTTCACACACTTGCCCGAAGACTTGGCATATAAGTCTAGAATAGTCCGAATACACTAAAAATCCTAAACTGTAGCTTTACAAAAATATAAGGCTATTATCAAGAAATAATAAGTGGGAAAACATTGGGATGTTTCGGCTCACCTTTGGCCCCGAAAAATCTCCTCTATTCACTGTGTCTTGAATCAATGCCAAGGTCCTTCTGCACAAATTAAGAAAATGAAAGGGGAGATGGGGTGTCTGGAGACCCCTACTAAGAAAGAGATGCTCGTAAGTAGTCCCATAAATTAGAAAAGAAAAAGACACAGATGATATGCAATTATGGATAAGGGAAATTCATTTATCATTGAAGCCCAGTTTATACATCATTATTATCAGCCATTTCACCCTATCATATGCTTTACTCATGTCTAATTTAATAGCTGAAAAACCGACATTCCCCTTTCTTCTCATGTTCAGCCATTGAATCACCTTCATAACTACCATGATATTATGAGTGGTTAAACGACCCTTAACAAAATCACTTTGGCCTTCAATCTATTATCTATGGTATTTGATATGATTTTATAAACCACATTACACAAATTAATGGGTCTAAAATCAGAGACATGTCTCGAATGAGACGTTTTGGGAATAAAAACAATCAAGGTCTTGTAAAATTTTCTCATATCCTTTATACCATTTAAACAATCAAAATAGAGTTTAATCACATCATCTCTAACAATATGATAGTATTTTTTTATAAAATAAAGCATTGAAACCATCTGCCCCAAACTTTTAAAGGGCTTCATACTCATAAGGGCTTCATAAATTTCATTCGGGGAAAACAGTGTTAAGAGAAAAGCATTCATCTCATCAGAACTTTTACAAGCAACAGAAGAAACAACTCTATAAATATTATACAGCTCAGGACTAGAGGAGTAAAATAATGACTGAAAATACTATAATATAACAGAACCAATACCTTCAAAAGAATCTTGCCAACATCCTGAATCATCCATAAGGCCCGTGATCGTATTCTTCCATTTCCGTTATGAGGCTTTTGAATGGAAAAACTTCATGTTTTTATCTCTTGCCTTTTAACCAGTCCATCCTTGAACATTGCTTCCAAAACAACTCCTCATGATTTTCCAAGGAGTTTATCTCTGATTGCAAATTTTGGATTCCTTGCCAATCTGTCTGATCCTGAGGGGACTCAAGTAAATTATCCAACTGGGCATGATAACTTTTCAGATTCTTAGGGATCGAGCCAAAAATCTCATCTCCCAAACTCTAAGAGATTTAGAACACAAATAGAGTTTGGAGATAAGACAATCTAAAGTCATGGCCCCCTTCTGTATAATTTGTATAGCAAAATGTTGATTTCGTTCTTCAGATACACGAGAAAAAGACCAGAACACATTAAGTTTCTCTCGATTAGGGAATCGCGGAGGACAAGTGGAAGAGAGTTGTCCCCGTGGAGTTGTCGTCGCCATTGAGTTTCTCAACAATGTGCACGATTGCCCTTTCGTTATTAAGTGCTTTGGGGAATAAATTACCACTTCTGAGAAGGGCGACAAGTTATGTTCACTGCAATAAGCAAGAAGAAATTGGACCCTTAATTGAGGGGAACTACTATGTATATGGCACCCAAAGCTTTGATTAATTATGTAAAGAGCCTGGTTCTTATATTTGGACACTTGGTTGTGTTGTTTTAAGATGCTTAGAGGACCTCCTATGAGAAATTACCAATGGTGGACCCTTGAAAAGAAGAAGAATGAGGAGACGGGTTTGGGTGTGAGAAATGGTATGATACTGATATGGTGTATGATTATCACGGATGATATATAAAAACATATATTAATATATACTACAATATATTGATACTACATTAAAATATACTATGACATATAAATTTATCATAATATACCACGAATGTTATATAAAAATATACTAAAAAGGACTATGATATATTGATGGTATATTATAATATATTATGATATATAAATATATACCATGATATATTTTTATATACCATCATACACCTGTACATAAAAAATTTTCAGTTTTATAAAAAAAATTAGTTATAAAAAAATCGACTATTCTTGCAAATATCATTTTTTCTAGCCATTCTCTTACTTATTTTTTAAAATTAGATTATTTCTCTAAATGAGCCTTACAAATTTTGTTTTTTATGTCGGCCCAAAATTCATTTTACTCAAACCCAATGCTCGGATCGATACCCTAATTTTTGAGTTTTTTCAGTTTAGGCTTCGGATTTCATTCTAGACTTGGATTGGAAATGATTTCTCCGTTCAACTCGTAAATAGATTTTCCCTCAAACTAAGTAATTTTTATGTATTAATTAAAATAAAAATATATATAATTGAGAGATGAAACTTAAGAGATTAGGAGAGAGATTGATATTTGAATAGAAAGTGATAAATTTTTAGAAGCAGAAGAAAATTAAGGAAATTATGTGAAAAAAAGGTTTATTGTATGTTGTATAAAATATTAAGAATGTAGAATGTCTTCCTTCTAGACAATAAATTGAAATTAATTGATTTTTTTCTAATTGACAAATAAATTAAAACATTAAAAGCTAGGAAAACTATAGGAGATAGTTATTTTTATTAATTTATATGTAAGAATGACTCTTCTTATGTATATATGTAAAAATGACTCCTTTTAAGTTTATGAAGTTTAAGTTATTTATAGACTTACTATTTTACCATTTCACTTATTTTGTAACCACAAGAGTAATTTCTCATCACTTTTATTTTGTTTTTCTCTATGTTTGTTTATGGTATTTTCCTAAATATAATCAAACTTGTTCAACTTGCATAAAAAAATCGTCCAATCTACAATAGATCTTCAGAAATCATTGAAAATTCTTTTATATTATTTTATGCTCATCTATAAAGATAATTGACTGTAAAACTGAATATGATATTTATCTTGTGGCCAACGTCCAATAAAGATAGGAGAATGATGAGAAATACGATACATTAGATGTAGCATAACAGTAAGCAAAGAATTTATTAACGACGAGTTAACTGTACGTTTACCTATTGATGAGAGATGTAATTGAACGGCAAGGGGCATTGGGATCTTCCATTTTCATTTTGTTTGTTTCATAAAAAACAATGAAATAGAGATGGAGATCGAGAGAGATAAATAGATAGAGAGAGAGAAAGAGAGTGCGACGCACAAACATAAGAAGGAAAATGAAATAGATTTTTTTTGTATAATGTGTTTAAAAAAATATTTAAGAGAAGTGAGAAAATACCATAAACAAACATAAGAATGAAAAAAATTAAAAGGGATAGTAAGTTACTCTTGACGATTACAAAAATAAATAGGTATAATAAGTTCATAATTAATTTAAAAATGATGCATACTATTAAATTGACGAGTCACGTTTACCTATAATATCTATAATATGGTGATCTATGTCAAAGCGTTAAATGTTTGAAGTAAGATTTTTTACCATTAAAAATTAACGTCAAATGCCATCAAGATTATTTTTGACAATAATGACTATTGATAAATCATTTTTGGACAGATTGGAGTCTACAACTACTTTTTGTCTTCGTTCCAGTTTTTAGACTGAGCCTATTAAGCCTGATTCTTTCAGCTTCAAGGCCTGAAGTCCGGACTGATTTTATTTTATCCATTCTTGAGATTACTTTTCAATCTCAATTTCAGATGATAGTCGAGCCGGTTTCAAGCGAACTTATTACATGAGATCATGAGATTACTAGGGAATTAGTTGAAAGTTTTGGTCATAAAAACCAACATAATCATCCATCTTTAGCAAAACAACAAGCAAACAACAATCTTAAACATACAGTTTAAGATTACAGTCCCACCACTATCCACATTGCATGTTTTTTTTTAATTCTTTTTCACATCTTCACTATGTAAAAAGGGCCTTATTTTCTTATATTTTCTTTAAAACAAAAAATTAAGGTGTATAAGTACCACTAGCTCTTCCATGGTGGGCACGAGCATTAAGCTTGAGGACAGCCTTTATTTTCTAGCAACTTCTATCATTATGCAATAAAAAAACCAGAAACAGCGAATTTAAGCTAATAAATAATGAAGGATTAAATATCTTTTATTCTTCTTTTTTCCTCTCGAGAAAATATGTGATTGAAAAATAATACATTTAAGAAAAGAGAGAAAATTCAAATAATTGCTTCCTCTCATTATCTAGTGTGGAGCATTTCTTGGTTGGCATAAACAGATCTATGACTTTTTTCTCTCTTCCTTTCAATTATTGATGGAATTATGTTTTTTTTATTTTGCTCTTAAATTTCATAAAAGGTGTCAGAAAAATCAATCTGTCCGTCTCTTGACAGATTCCTGTGGCATGAATTTAAAAAAAAATACAAATTTCCAACAAAATAAAGAGTTTGGTGGACCATTTATACATGCATGATTGGTTGGTTCTTTTTTTTTTTTAAGTAAGACTGGTTGGTTCAAGACTGGTTGGCTCTGAAAGTGTGTTGAAAGTCTTTTTTCGAAATTGTGATGAAAATTTTCTTGAAATAAAAAATATCTATCATATTTTACACTAGTTCACTTTGAACGTAGTTTAAATAGTTTTGGAGGAATATATCAAATCATGACAGGATATATTCGTTGATATACTAAACAAAAAAATATTTGTTAATGTAATATCTCAAAAGTTGAAAAAAAAATACTAAACATACATAACTAAACTGTAAAAAGAAATTATGTTGAGCTTTTTGTGTTGGTATAAGTTAAAAAATCATATTAAATTTTGTTTAAATATATATAGTTACTTCAAATTCTATTTTTTAATTATATATTTTAACCAATTGATTTATATTTTCATTTTTAGCTTTTTTATCTTGTATCTTATTTTTATTTCATACATGTTAATGTATGTTCTCTTAATTGAATTTGATTTATACAATTGATTATTAACTATTTAATTTTAAAATCATTAATGTTTAATTAACATTGATGAAAGAAAAATAAGAAAATCCAAATTGTAATTAACATCTAAAATTGTTTCTCTCACTTAGCACGTTGTTTTATATATGCTATAGATATAGAAGAAATAATAACGGAACCAGAAATATCTATACCGAAAATCTCTCCATAATGAAACCTCCAAAATGGCTATAAATAAGAAGTAAGTTCACGCTAATTTATGATTTGAAAACGATTTTATAAATTATTAAACATAAAGGAAACTCATAGTTTCGTAAAAAAAATTGAAAATGTGTTTAATAGCAGTGTTTCATAAGTGAGTGATTTATTTGAATTCTTATTAGACTATTTTTGGATCAATTTTTTTATTTAAAAAAAATAACAATAAAACACTACCTAACCAATATTGAGAACCCTTTCTTGAGAAGTGGTATAGATCGCAAGGTTTTCACTAAATATGATCACATTTGCAAACACTTGAACCATGATGGATTATTTGTAAATATGTACCCTTTTATTTTGGTTAAGAATTTCTATATCATTTTCTTAAAATTCAAAATTTTACATCTCTGGTCCACCACAATCAACATAATAAAAATTTAACTCTCTCTTTCTTCATCGTTTCTTCCATTTTTCCCATGCAAAGATCAATTCAAAACCCACTCCATCACTCTTCTTCTTCCCCTCATCGTTTCCTCCATGCTTTCTAGTTCGTTTCCTTCATGTTTTCCTATTCAGCGAAGCAACGAAGGTTTGTTTCATCCATGCTTTTCAGTTCTGCGAAGTTCTTCCTCTCAATTGGACTAGTTTTGACCATGGCATAGTCGTTTAGGCTACAATGATGGTAATGCCCGAATGGATACTTAACCAACTCAGATCTTTTGGATCCGATCAAAATGGCAGAATGGGTACTTGATGGCACAAAGCGCCAGTGACTGGAGAAAACTTGAGGCTTGAGAAAAAAAATTTCGTTTCGATTTTGTGAATTCTTTTACACTTCTTTGGATTTTAAGTTTGTTGATTAGATATGTTTGTTGATTGAAATTTAAGTAATTATAAACTGATAAGGAGTTCAAGATTGATTACTATGTGGATGGTGTTAATTTCTGTATTTAGACTTCTCTATGTATAAATCATTGCATGAAATAAAATGACTACTTGAAAGGTTCAAGTAGTCATAAAATACTACTTGAACCCTTCAAGTAGTTATATGTCTCTATATAAAACAAACGTCAATATATAATTTGACTATTTTAAGAGTTCAAGTAGTATAAGTAGTCACATACTCTATGTATAAATCACTACATGAAACAAAATAACTACTTGAAGGGCTCAAGTAGTCTATTTTTACTACTTGAACCTTTCAAGTAGTCATTTTGTCTCCTGCAGTGATTTATCCGGAAAGCATGTGACTATTTTAAGAGTTCAAGTAGTAAAAAATCACTACTTGAAGGGTTCAAGTACTAACAACTTTCGTGCCTCTAAAAGTTGTTATAACACTATTTTCTGGACTAGAAACCGGGATGCGATAAGGTTTTCACATGTAGATCTATGAATAAGCTTCGATTTGATATCTTACGGACCACGTGGTTTCACCCGAGTCAAAAGTTATGCCCTCCGGAAGTTGACATGCTTGTGTCACGATTCATTTATTCCAAAAATTCTAAAGTTGCACCATCCACATCATTACTTAAATTCTTCAAGTAATGAAGAGCTGGACAACAGATTTCAAGAGAAAAAAAATATTTGAAGGGTTCAAGTAATAAAAATGACTACTTGAACTGTTTAAGTAGTCACGTGCTCACTAAAAAATTGACTGTTGGAGATAAAAATGTCTACTTGAAGGGTTCATCAAGTAGTCATAAAATACCACTTGAACCCTTCAAGTAATTATTTTTTTTGTGAGTCAACACTCATACACCAGTTGACTACTTGAAGGGTTCAAGTAGTTGTTTATGACTACTTGAACCCTTCAAGTAGTTGTTTATGACTACTTGAATGGTTCAAATAGTCACCTGGTGCATGGGTAATTGACTGACAAAAAATTAATTAATTGAATATTTTAAGTAGTCATAAATAACTACTTGAACCCTTCAAGTAGTGATCCGATGTATGAGTGTTGACTGACAAAAAATAATTACTTGAAGAGCTCAAGTAGTCATAAAAAACTAGTTGAACTCTTCAAGTAGAAGAAAAGGATTCATTAAAAATGAAAGAAGAAGAATAAGATACAAATATTAATTATTAAAAAAATTGACTTGAAGGGTTCAAGTAGTGATTTTGATTTCCTACTTGTGGAGTTCACCGGGAACTCGTCACTTACTTAAACTATTGTATTCTATAAAAGTAAAAACATTTCACATTTCTACTTTTGTCTACTTTTGACTAGAGATAGTAAAAAAAACATAAATAGTTGCCTAATTAATCGGCAACTAGTATAATTATTACAAAACGACAAATTACAAAGATTATTGATAATTGTTATCTTGATCTTCGTGTCTTGGTCATTGGGAAGCCATTGTGACTATTGCTTGTCTTTGAAGACTACTATGACATTTGCATTGTGCTCTGATGTCTTGATAATACATCTTTGAAACTGTTTGATTCCAATTATTAGCATTTTGTCAAAGGTGGATTATTTTCTTTTATTCATCATCACTGATATGTAATTTATTATAAAAATCGGATATGTAATTTTCTTTACATCAATTCTTAGTTTATTATAAAAATCGGATATGTAATTTAAAGATCCTAGAAATCTTTACAACTATGTTTTGTCTAGGATTTTATCAGGTACTTGTCAGCAAATTGTATTACCCTATCAATTGGTTTAATTATAGAATGGTATATTTTAATCCTAGGAATCCAACCTTAGATTGAAATAATCTAATTTTGTTTGGTATTGGATATCTAACCAATACCAGAATCTAGATTTCATATCGAACTTTGAGAATACCACCGCATCTCCAAGCCTATTGATCAAGTCCCTTTTGTTTGGTATTGGATATCTTATCCATTCCAAAATATTATTAAGGGGCTTATAATTAATTACTAAACGAGAAACTCCTCGTTCAATTTCACTGGCCTTTTGAACATAAAAAGTTGAGCATGATTAAGAAGACTTGCTTATTTTAATGATATTTTTATTGAGATGTTCTACAATTTCCTTTATACAGAACTCAAGCATTTTAGAATTCATCTAAATCGGTCTTGCCTTTGGGATATTCTTTTTATCAAATCCATTATGTGTAAGTCAGACTGACAGTATGTTGCTTTCTGTATCAAAAAGTATTAGGAATATAAGAACATAGTTCTTTACAGATTTTTTGATCAAATATTTTGATTTGGTTTTGAAGAGCAGTATTTTGAAGTTGTTCTTCAATTCTCTTGAATTATAATTCATTTTATAGGAAACACAATTGTCTTTCCTTATAAGAAATTTTATTTATGAATTTAGAAACAGATTTTTCCCTTAAGGTTTTCAATTTCTCATTGTGAGGAGAAGAAAGAAATTTTAATTTTATAGGTTTATCCATGAGATAGGTAACTATCCAATCATGCTACAATAGAGTAAATCTAAAATTATTTTATCCATCATATTTTTTACTAAGACGGATGATGTTTTGAAACATATATTGTCTTGGCAAATATGAACTTTGAGGATTTCATAATTGACTGCATCCGAGTACCATTGGCAGAAGATAAAGATTCTCTCATCTTTTTGAAGTACTTGGTTGGAAATAGTCATTCCTGCATACAATTCAAATCTGCTCCTGAATCAACAAAAGTCATCGCTGTGAAATCAAAATCTTGAATAATTATTCTAACAATTATGTGTCATTTTTTGATTTTGATATGATTAAAGATTTGGATGAAGTTATCATCATCTTGGTTGTTGATAATAGGTTCTTCAACCTCATTATCAGAATTGAGTTTTCTAGGTTTTCGTAGTTCACTAGATTCCTAATATTTAATCAAACTTTGTATTTTCAAGAGGTTTAATTCTTCTTTTATTTCTGTGTTTGAATATTTTAATTCTTTTATTTCAAATTTAATATTTTTAATTTTCATTTAAAGTTCTTGTAGGATATCTTCTTTTTCCTTTTTTTAACCTTGTTGAAATTTTCAAAGGTTTGCGAAGGGCTTGCGGTAGTGTTATTATTAGACTTAAAATTTTTTTTATTTTGAATTATTTTCCGAAGTCTTTCTAAGTATTCTTGTCTTAATTATGGATTTTTAATTTTGGTAATTAAATCTAACAACAGGTGTTCTTGTTTTTCAATTTTATTTAAAATATTATTTTTTTAGAACAACTATCCCTACACCCCATAGAGATGTTAGGAGAATCACTGTCAGAACTCGAAGAGTTAGACTCTGAGGATTCAGGATATTCAAATTCTCATAATTCTTCACTATCACTCTCTTAGTATTCTATTGACTCTATGATCCTAAAAAATTGTTGTTTATCTTCATAAGAGATTTTTAATTGATTAATTTTATTTTTAACTTAACAAGTATTTACAAAATGATCATTATGGCCACATTTGAAACACTTAAGTTTATTTTCGTCAAAAGATTTTTTATTGCACTTTCTTTCAGAATAATTTCTATTCTTAGAAATGTATTTTTTAAAATTTTTATTTTCTAAAAATATTGGTCAAAATTTTTATGCTTATTTTTGTGATATTATTTCCTATAAGGCTTGTGATACCTTCTAGGGCTTAAATGAAATTTTTTCTTATTTTTTTAGGAATGAGCAATAGCAGGTAAACCATACTACTTTCAGAAATTGTCTAATTCGTATTTGGCAGTTTTATTTTCCTTTTTGATTTGTTTATTGATTTTCATTTCAATACACATTTTCAAACCTTCCTTTTGAATTGTAGTATTTTTTGTACCATATGTAAGGATGATAATTATAGTAATTATTGTTTTTATTTTGTGTGCGAACAAATTGGGTAATCCATTTATAAATTTTTCTTTTTAAAAGGTTGATTACTATCATCCATTGTCATTACTCTGAACAAATATATATTTTTGTACCAGTTAAAATCACTTAGGGTTGAACATCTAAGATTAGTTAATTGATCATGGATACGTGAAGTAACATTACTTAGCGTTCCAATGCCAATAGTTGGGTTTCCTTCAACATTAATCTTTGCTGCTGAAATGATGATATTTTTAGATTCTTCTGTGAGATGTTTTTCCAACTAGAAATGCAGCATTCCTATGAATCCTGAAACTAAAAGATTTATTACCTCATTGTGAAGTAAATTGTGTGTGGTAATGTAGTTGTTAGATACCATTGCCATGTACTATAATTTATTGAGAATTTTTTGTTCAAAAAATCCATCAATATTCCATTCGTACAATTTCTTTGCAGAAACATAAAATTGATTAATTAAAGAATTTTTAGAAATTTGGATATCAGGAGGAATTGACCTTTTATGCCATTTCCTTTTTAATTTATTAATTTTTAAATTTTTAAATGTATCTTCAATATTATTAATGTTTGAAGATTCATGGATCGTAGATGACTCATAGGTAAATTTTGGCCCATGGCTTTCTAATTCTGAGCTACTGTCTTGATTAATAACTTTAACAGAAGAAGATGATTTGACAGATTTATTCTTCAATTCTTGAAGCATTTTATCTATCTATTTACTAAGGGGAACAATATTCAAAATAGTTTTATATGAAAGATTTATTAAGGATTTTTCTTTCAGGGATTCATTAGGTTTATCTTCATTGAGAATATCAATCTTATTCTCAATTTTGTCTAATTATTTTTTTATTATAATTAGGCTTTGATTGGTGTAATTGAGTTGTTCAACTACTTTTTTATTTGGTTCTTCTTCCTTTAAAATTTTGAAAGGAGAAGTAGTGATTAGAAATTTTTTGTGATTTATTAAGATTTTTTCAGGTGGTGGATGACTAGCAATCACCACACTAGAGTCTTCCTTGACCCATTTAGATTTGGAAATTACTTTAATATTTTTCTCATAAATTTCCTCGATATAATCCAGGAAAAACATATCAACTCTAAATTCTTGCATTAATGCTTCAATTCAGCAAGTATGGTTCTTTTTTTATCCATATTATATTTTTCTCTGAACTTATTAAGTCTATTTAGATTGGCTGGGTCATCATTATGTTGGGTTAAACCTTCCCAATAAAGTTTGTATTCTTAGTCCAAGGTTCCTAAACTTAGGACTATGAATTGTGGATTAACTTGAAAATCTGATTCAGTGGGTACCTCTGGTTCGTCAGATTGTTCAGACTTATTATCATAAACTGGCTGACTAACTTGAGAATTTGTAGCTATTCCTTTAAGTCTTAAATTTTTAAATTTTTAATTTTTAATTCTTATTACAATTGTTGAATCCTAAGATCTTGATCATTATTAATAGATGATCTAGAAAAGGAATTCCTATGAGTACTAAACTAGATATACTCCCTAATTTGAATATTAGAACTAGAAGATTGGAAGTTGATTTTAACCGTACCATTCATGTACTGCTGGATGTAATCCATATCTTCAATTGAGCGTTGTATTGGAGTGGCTTGGCTTCCATTGGTTAAAAGCTAATTTGTTGGTAAAGTAATATCAGACCACCTAATTATTTTAGAGACTCTAATATTGGCATTACTTTGGCTAGATTTGAGCAATAGGGTTTTATTCTTTGGATTCCTATTGATGACTTGAAAATTCATATTAGTTTTAGTAACTTTGTAATGAATTCTAAAAATCAAAGCTAGGGATTGGGTGCATTCTAGGACTTGGTAACCACTAGTTTTAATATTCAAAGTTGATTTTAGAATATGGGGGTCTACCAAACTAACAGATAAATCTGAGAAACAATCGAAATGGATTGGGCCATTACAAAGTGGGAATTCAGTCAATCCTAAAATACTATCATCAAAATTTGTGAATCTTGCATCTCGTAAGGCGAACAAGACATAAGTATTTAAGCATCTCATTGCGAGTGGTTTGACTCCAATCTGGACTAAATCAAAATGAAAAAAATTATATCCTTCTTCAATGTGATGTTTAATTGCATTAGAAGAAAGTAATTAACAAATTTCATGCTCTTTCCCAATAGCATATATTTTTTTTAATTATTTTTACATGATACTGAGTTTTGAAGGAAGCAGCAAATCATGATGATTTGTAAATAGTTTTATTATGAATTTTGGGTATATTCAATATCCTATGATGTACTTGATCATCTGCTAGGTATTCTAAATGTTCTTTATTTATTATGTCTGGAATTGAAGTTATTGTAGACCTATTGCTACTAGAAGAATTACTTTTAAATAATCTACCCATGGCTCAAACAACTAAATTATTCTTATGATTGAAAATTCCATACTCTATTTTGATTACTAATCTGTTGTGACTTCTACAACCTCTTATTAGGGTCACTCTTCTCCAACCTGCCTCTACAACCACCCTACCCTCAGGATTTACATCTCTAAGAAGTCTTACTGAGATACCTGAAGCTAACCAGAGAGAAATAATCAAATATAAAAATAACCAGCCACTTAGCCTGAGAGTGAGATTAAATAAAAGTAATTATTCATGTAAACAATTGATAAACAATAATAACAAAATCCAGCCATAATAGGCTGTGAACAGATTAATTAAACAGATAAATTAAGTAAACAACAAATATCTCCACCAGGTTTGACTCTAATACTAAAAATTAATCAAGAAAATGGTAGTCTGATACAACTACTTGAACCTTTCAAGTGGTATTTTTTTACTTCTAGAATCAAAATCACTACTTGAAGGGTTCAAGTAGTCAGATACAACTACTTGAACCCTTCAAGTAATATTTTTTTTACTTCCTGAACCAAAATCACTACTTGAAGGGTTCGAGTAGTCAGATACAACTACTTGAACCCTTCAAGTAATATTTTTTTTTTACTTTCAGAATCAAAATTACTACTTGAAGGGTTCAAGTAGTCAGATACAACTACTTGAATCTTCCAAGTAATTTCTTTTTACTTCCAGAATTAAAATCACTACTTAAAGGGTTCAAGTAATCAGATACAACTACTTGAATCATTCCAATAATATTTTTTTTACTTTGAGAATCAAATTCACTATTTGAAGGGTTCAAGTAGTCAGATACAAGTACTTGAACCCTTCGAGTAATATTTTTTTTACTTCTAGAATCGAAATCACTACTTAAAGGGTTTAAATAGTCAGATACAACTACTTGAACCCTTCAAGTAATATCTTTTTACTTCAGAATCAAAATCACTACTTGGATGATTCAAATAATTAGATACAACTATATGAACCCTTCAAGTAATATATTTTGTTTTACTTTACTACTTGAAGGGTTCAAGTAGTCAGATACAACTACTTGAACCCTTCAAGTAATATTTTTTTTTATTTTCAGAATCAAAATCACTATTTGGAGGGTTCAAGTAGTCAGATACAACTACTTGAACTCTTCAAGTAATATTTTTTTATTTTTAGAATCAAAATCACTACTTGAAGGGTTCAAGTAGTCAGATACGACTATTTGAACCCTTCAAGTAATATTTTTTTTTATTTTCACAATCAAAATCACTACTTGAAAGGTTCAAGTAGTCAGATACAACTACTTGAACCTTTCAATTAATATATTTTTTTTACTTTCAAAATCTAAATCACTACTTCAAGGGTTCAAGTAGTCATAAAATACTACTTGAATCCTTTAAGTAGTCAATATTTGTCTCCAACAGTCAATTTTCCAGTAGTCATAAATAATTACTTTAACCCTTCAAGTAGTCATCTGGTGTATGGATAATTGACTAACAAAAAAAACTACTAGAACTCTCCATGTAGTCATAAATAACTAATTGAACCCTTCAAATAGTCACCTGGTATATGAGTGTTGACTGAAAAAAAAATTACTTGAAGGGTTCAAGTAGTCATAAAAAACTATTTTAACCCTTCAAGTAGAAGAAAAAGTTTCATTGAAAAATAAAGAAGAAGAAAAAAAATATTATTAAATTGAACCCTTCGAGTAGTCACTTGGTGTATGAGTAATTGATTCACAAAGAAATAACTACTTCAACCATTCAAGTAGTCATAAACAATTACTTGAAGGGTTTAAATGGTTATAAACAACTACTTGAATCCTTCAAGTAGTCACCTGGTGTATGGATAATTGACTGAAAAAAACTACTAGAACTCTTCATGTAGTCATAAACAACTACTTGAACCCTTCAAGTAGTCACCTGGTATATGAATGTTGACTTGAAAAAAATAATTACTTGAAATGTTCAAATAGTCATAAAAAATTACTTGAACCCTTCAAATAGAAGAAAAAGTTTCGTTGAAAAATAAAGAAGAAGAAGAAGAAGAGTAATAAAATATTATTAAATTGAATCCTTCAAATAGTCACCTAGTGTATGAGTAATTGACTGATAAAAAAATAACTACTTGAACCCTTCAAGTAGTCATAAACAATTACTTGAAGTGTTCAAGTAATTATAAACAACTAATGAAACTCGTCAAGTAGTCACACGATGTATGAGTGTTGACTGACAAAAATACACGAAGCGTTCAAGTAGTCATAAAAAACTACTTGAACCCTTCAAGTTGAAGAATAAAAAAGAAGAATAATAAAATATTATTAAATTAATTTGACATGCGCATTAAGAAAGAAACAGAAATAATAAAGAAAGAGATAAATTGCAAATGATGATGTGAAATTGATAAACGATGAGTATAAAATTCTTTATTTTAAAAAATGGGTATAAATATCCTTAAAGAAAATAAAAGATGTATATTTATCCTAACAACTCAACCATGAACTCTTCAATTACAACTAGATGGTTGTCTCGCATCACGTGTATGCAAACTAATAAGAAAAAAATAAATTTATTTTTCTTTTGTCAATAAATTCATTTTTTAAATTATGATATAAATATATAATCTTCAATTATATATATTATCACATCATAATAACACTATATATCATAACATTTTCTCTTATTTAATATTTCAAAATGGTGTACTTTCCTTTCTAAGGCTCTACTGCATTTATATCTATATTTTGTCCATATAGTTTTCTTATTAATCCTTAATTATCCTTCTTAATGACATGTGGTGTGATTTTTTAATTGGATATTCATCTATATATTTTATATATCTATTCAATTCTATTTTTTTCTTATTAAAACTTAGTCTTAGTATATATAAATTAGGTTAAGAGGGAAGACACATTTGGACGAAAATTGTTCTCATTACTTTGTGTATAACTTAAATTCAATTACAAAAATATGTATGAAATGAAAACAGATTGCATGAAAAGGGTAAAAAAAAATGAATCAAATATAAGTTTATTAGTTAAAACATAAAATTAAAAATAATTGAGTTTGAAATAACTATATATATTTGAATGAAGTCAAATATGATTTTATGAATTCTACAAACAACAATATAATTTTCTTGCACATGTGTTTCAATACTTTTCAATATTTTAGAATATTACATTAGTGGAATTTTATTATTTATTTTATAACATACAAAGCATCTCTTATAAATTATTATATTAAAAAATGTAATTCAATAAATACATCATTTTATAATTTAACATATTCGTTTGAGAATTATTCAACCACTGTGTAAATGAACTAGTAAGTAGATTTGGGATGGTTGAGATCCTTATCCAAATTTGCACATATATTGAATAAAATTATATATTCTGAAGTTGACATTGGATTTCTTTCTTTCACCCACGTAAGGTTAGGACAATAGATACATTCCCTCAAAGCTTGAGTTGCTAGTTTGTGAGTTAAATCTAGATTTTTTATGCATTTTCTAGACAGTTTGGTCTGAAAGGAATAAAAGAGCTTTTGAAGGGAACTCAGACTGCTTCGAAAAAGTATCTAATTTTTTGTTAACCTTTGTAAAGATTTGACCTTTTTTCAAGATCAGTCGATTGAGACCAAGTTTTTTTTTTGCTATTGGCCTCTTTCTCTCCGAGTCTTTTGTAGTCTTTTGTGCTTCTACTTGTTATTATAATCCTGGCTTATAAAAAATAGTTAAATTTTGATTTAGGATAAAGAAAAAAGATGTTATTTCTTAACAAAAATTAATCTAAATTGTTTGATAGTGATAGCAAAGAACTGTTTCAGTGCCAAATTTATGAAGCTTTTTTAACAGAAGTTTTAAAAATCAATTGAATTTAGTATTACATGTTTGGCCTTTAAAAAAACAGAATGTGTTTTGGTAATGTCTTTGATAATACCCTAAATAAATTAATATTTGGTATTAGGGACATATTTTCCATATTCCAAGACCTAAAAAACGGGCAACCATCTTAAATAGCGTTCAACATGATGCCTGTTCTTTTCATATAAATAAAATAGCTATGCACATATTCACCGTGAAGCATTATTTCAAGGGATCTAGTTCGACCGATCTGGACAATCCATAACTGATCCAAATAGTCTAACTTCTCTCTCTCTCTGTCGTTAAGAGTGCCAACAACAAAGAATCCACATTCGTCACTAACAACTCACATCACATCTGCAATGCACTCCAAGTTATCTTGTGTCGAAGGTGAACCAAGCAAGATAGACTAGGATCAGGTTTAACTCAATAAGAAGCTATGGTGGGTTAGGAGCCATGTCAAGGATGAATAGGCATGGGGCCATCTAACTAATAAATCAACCACTTGTTTGACGGATGTTGTTCCACTTGCTCAAGTCTTCCTCTCAAGTTACTTACCTAATCCTTTTTCCTAGTATTCACTAAATCCATATGCTACTAACCTATCCATGGTTTTCTCATCAATTTCTGTTCATTTCCAGCAATACTACCATTACCCATATTCTCTCCATTGCCAAAATTTCACATAAACAAACTTTATCAGACAATGTACCATAAATACATTAACACGACAGAACTGAAGCTTCATTGCGAACTATATTTGCTCATAGTGAAATTCAACATATATCACGTACGCACATAACTAGTCAAACCTTCTATATTCACATAGATAAGAACAATTTTGCGATATCATTCTTGACTCTTGCAAGCATATGCCTGAAATAAAACAACCATAGCAGATGCATTTTCAGCAACCACTTGAAGCAGAAAAGGATGAATGCTCTGTCATGTATAAATCGGCCAGAGAAGAGTGTATCCGTCTCATCACAGTCAGTTTGGCTTTCACTTAGGCTATGCACATCAGCAGATAAAAAAATTGTTCTCTAATTCTCTCGTTCGGATACAGATATTTCTCTGCACCATTGTGCTTTACCTGAAAATTAAACTTTCCATATGGTGAGTTGTGAATGTACATTTAGAATCTGTTCTTTTGGAGTAACTAAGAAAGAAAGGGAATACACACAAGGAAGTCAAAGGAAACTGAAAATCTATATAGGATATGTTCTTTCTTTAGAAGATGAACACCGGACTTAGCGTAGAGTTCGTGGTGATAACAGGTGAATTATGCAATCTACAAAAACATCAACATACTTCATCCCGATAGCACACAACTCAGAGTCATATTTCAATTAATCCATCGGCAAATTCTCCCTTTCTTCACCATATTCAAAGAGAAAGAGAAAAATAGAAAATCTCATGCCCTACTGTTGAGCATCTTAATACCCGCTACGTTATAGAACAAAAATTAGAGCACTAAGCAAATACTAAAAGGTCAATTACAATTCATACAGTCAAGATGATCATGTAAAACAAATAAAATTATATACACAAGGCAGTCTTGCTTTCACATAATAGATCTCCAACGGAAAATCTTCTAATAGTAATAGTAAGGCAACACATACATGTAATTGTTATAGATACAAAATTTCTTAGAGTTTGATACTGAGCACAATTACATAATTAAGCTAGCAAAACTCATCCTCAACTCATTAAAACAATTGGAATGAATTGCATGTTAGAAAGTTTACCTCAGATCACCTAGCTCATATCAAAATGAATTCATCTCGAGACAGTAAGTTTTCCTCTTCACCAGCATCTTCGCGACAGTTCCATAAGGCTCCTCGAAGGCTGTTGAGACCCAAGATCCATCAGAAACCTCCTTCTTCCCCACAGATGGCTCGCTAGGCCGAATAGCAACCAATGTCGCCCCTTTCAAGACTAGCCCATCAGGCAATTCTAAGTGAGGCGCATACCAAAGTCTCATATTGAGAGCTGGTACGAGGGTTCGCTTGGATGCTGAAGAAGCAGACAACGGCTTCACTCTTAACTCCTCCAGCTGTTCCCTGTTCATACACAACACCCCTTGCCCATCAGCATCCGTTAGAATCAAGTTATCCAAAGTCTTGTGCTCTGCTATTATCGGCTGCAGTAGATAATGCCTCGCGGAGGCGGCAATCAAAGAGCTTATCGTCCAAACTACTCTCAATTTCAGACCACCGTTTGTGTAAAAAGATTCGGGTATGCTTCCATTATCGTCGCTGGCGCTACCATTGGTAGAGGAAACCCCATCAGTCCCATTGTCCGGAGCAAGATGAGACTTAATGGGTCCGGAGTGAATCACTGAAGACGCACCGAGAATCACACAATTATCCAAAGTGGAGCCGAAATTGGCACTCCACTTCAACAATATGCCATCATCGATACCCAACTCGCCGCTAGGGAGCTCGATCCGAAGGAGACGAACCTCGTTGAAGTTTTTTAGTACTTGTGTGGGCGAATGATGTGTCACACCCCCTTGATCAAGCTCCCCATCTTCTTCGCTCCCAACAGCGAGTGAGGTCAACGAGCCTAAACCTGATGAAGTTCTTGACGGGCCCCAGAACTGGCCCAACGCTTGGAGGGGCTTGACAATGCCGCCGAACACGAACCGAAAGATGTTAGCAAACGAGCCGCAAGACTTGCCAGAGGAGGAAGCTGAGGAGGACGCGTCGTCATCTGAGATAACACAGTCGACGCGAACTACGACGTTATCGACCTGAGGCACAAGGGAATGGAACCTGCGTGAAACGACGCAGCAGCGACCGAGGGCCTTAACATCGCCGATCTTATTAAAAATGAGGAGGAGAAGAGAGTCGGGTAGGCGATCAAAGTGGTCGATGTAACTGTTATCGGTAGCGTTGTTAATGGTGAAAACAGAGTCAGGTTCGGGGTAGATTTTGTATGTCAGATCCAAGCGCAGGGATGACATTGTGTAAGAGTTAAACAGAATCAGAATCTGGGTTTTCCTTTTCAGAGAAGAGAAAGTGGGTTTGGTTCAGATCAGGTACAGAGAGAAGAATGAAATGGATTTGTCAAAGAAGTGAGTTCTGGTAGATCTGAGAGAAAATGAATGGCATACCCAATAAATCCTAATGCTTGATGTGGAGGAATTTAGGGATAGTGAAGCTTTGGAGGAAGAGGAGAGAGAGAAAGAGAGAGTTGAAAGGACTAAGCAGAGGCAAACGGAAATGGTGGGCTGTGTGAGATAGATCCACGGCCTTGTCTTTACAGAGAGAACGCCATTAGGGGTGGGGGAGATATCGTGCGCGTTAATGAAATAAAGCCGTCTGTGAGTGACTGATGGTTCCACCTTCCCCCTTGTTTGTTTCGTTGTTCCACATTCATTTTTTTATATTTTTAAGAGAATCATAAATTCACCCATAGAAACATCTTCTAGTACAAAAGATGTAAATATTAATTAAAAAACGTGAATAAATAAATGTTAATAAAATTGCAAAAACTATTTTCATAATAAAGAAATAAAATAAAAATTGAAACAAAATATATTTTCATGATAAAAAATGAAATTAAAAAAAAAGAATGAAAAATGTTATTGAAGATGATGAATATGAAATAACAATGTAAAATGTAAAATATAGTTGAAAACTATACCAAAAAAGGAATTGAATCTAAGGGGAAAATTTTAAGGCAAAAAAGGATAAATGATGGTTGAGGGAATAAAAGAGACAAGATACTTGTTTTTTGTGGCAGTGGATTATAATTCACAACTAGGCAACTTGGGTTTGCCCCATCTAGTTTTACTTTTTTTCTAATTTTGTAATTTAACAACACAATTGTATTTTACTTAAATATGATATAAACATATTTTTTGTACATGACCAAAAACTCCGAATATCATATAGGTAATGTGACGTATACTTGTATTTAGAATTGGATGAAGTTCAGAATCAATTCTTTAAAATTAGATAAATAATGAAATGACCGTGAACCAAAATCTAAAATCATACTACGTGTTTATTAATTGTTAGAAATTAAAATCAAGAATCAGATTATTGAAAATACAAATGATTGATTGTATTTACTAAATCAATAAATCAAAATAAAAATATATGATTACTAAAGTGTCATTCAAGAAAAATAAGTATTATTTACTTTAATTAATTATTTTGATTGGATAATAGATTTTTCATAGTCTATTTCAAATGAATAAAAAATGTGGAATCACGTTACTGCATATTTATTATGAATCTCATTCTATGCAGTCAATGGAATTAATTCTGGTTAAAATTGTGGGACACACTTAGAATCAGATTTAAAAGTCGTAGTAAATAATTTGGATGACAATTTGAAATCAGACTACGCAGAATCACTCTCATAGAAATCAAGTAAACGAGCCATAAATCGTTGTGGTATTTGTCCATGCAGTTTAGCCTTATTTCAAATGTCTCAGTTTCATCTTTATACTTTCCATTTAGTTTTGAATATTATTATTACGACTAATATAATACATTAATAAGCAATAAAGAAGTACATAAGTGAATTAAGTGTTTGATTTATTATGTATATATATACTAGATATAAATAAGAAAACTGCAAAATAATATACCCCAAAAAATTATAAGTAAAGATCATATTGTTGATAGAATATTGGGTATATTGTCTTAAAAAATTCTAGCAATAAATCACATTAGTCATTAGTGGTTATAAGATTACAAATTTCCCATAACAACTAGATATAGAAAGGTCAACCATGCATAACTCCTAACCCAGTTAGTTAACAAGTTGAAATCTTTCCTTTTTTTTAATCTAGATTAGCTGTGTTTAATTAGGCCCACAACACTAATCCTAAAATAATAATTAATGAATAAAATTAATTAATGAATGAGAGGTTTCAGTATTATTTAAAACCTAAGTTTTTTATGAATAATTAAAAAAATATTCAACATAAAAAGTTATTTGAGAACTTAGATTAGAAAAATTAAAGTTATGTCTAGTAAGTACATGCGGAAGGCCAAAACGGCATAACAAGCTTCAATTAAATCTTGGAACTATTTGTGTTCTTGATGAACCTATATAGTAATCATTACACAGAACAACATTTTTCTTATGTCTTAGTCTTGTTGAAAAAAAAACACAGTGCAATGTAATACAATTTCATATTAATTGAATATCAGAATAAGTTTGTATAAGTAAAGACATGGTATATCATGATAATTTATTATTTTAATTATTTTAATTATTTTAATTATTTCTTTTTAATTCTCATATACGAATTAGGTCATAGATAACTGATTAAGTACAATAAAAGAATAAGGTGTTGTATCCCATTTAGGTATCACATATCATGTGCCACATGGATCGATCTAAGGAGAAAATTAATTAAAACTATTAAATAAATTAAATTGTAAGTGGTATTTTGACAATTTCAACCCTAAAAAAATCAGATTTAAAAAAAACATACTTCAATATGCGTTTTCAAACATATATTGTTAAAATTATCAAATTTATAAAATTGTGCAAAAAAAATGTTATATGATAATTTTTCAATTTTAATTGAATTATGTGGAAATAAATATTTCTTTGAATCAAAGCGCATTGAATTATGATTAACAATCATTCACCTTACCTACTTAATTTCTAAGGTCTAAATTTTAGCAATATATATATGTATAAGGTGGGAATGAAAATAATCATGAGAAAGTTAATGAAGAAGTGCATTTTTATGGTCAAATTTCGAATAGTTCAAAATATTATAATAAGTTCTTAAACTAAACTTCAAATCTTAAAAACAATTGTGTTTGTTCATGTGTATTTTTCTTGTCGAGTGGTTATTAACCACGTTAAAAATATTTCATTATAAGACTAACAAAAGAATCCTAGTGCAACATTCGAAATCATTCAAAGATTTAATTAATAAAATAAGAATAATAAGGATTAAAATGAGAGTCATTATAATAAACTTGAGTGAAAAAAAAATATCATTAAAATTTTTTAAAACAACTTTTGAACTTTATGAAGAGAAACAATAGTCCAACCCCATGATAGAGAAATTATATATATATATATATATATATCATTTAACATCTCTCCATGTCATGTCTTATTTATTTAGAACCAAAATATTTGATTATATGTTAATTATTTGTTTTCAATGTTTAAATTTTATAATTTCTCTATCAAATGTTTTGAAAATAAAATCTACACGCCAAAATTTAAATATATCAAATATTTATTTTTGATAATATATCAACTATTTACTTGGAGTTTCTCTATATCTTGTCATCATGAATCCTTCATATCAAAATAGGTGTCTTAGAGCTCGTTTGACAGTCAAGATAGTATTGTATTAAATTTGTCAGACTGTACTGTACTGTACTATACTAGATTAAATAATATTATCTAGCGTTTGGTGCTGCATTAGTTAAAAACTATATTATTTATACAATATTTGACACACCATAGTACTAAATTATAAAATTGTTTGTCATGATTTGATCCGGAAAAACCTATTTGAAATTTAATAAAATGTTATTTTACATTTTCAACTATAAAATAAATTATCTCATTCATGCTACTAAAAAATAAAATAAATAAATTTAAACTTATCCAAATAACAATAATTAATATACTAAAAAATATCCAGAAACATCATCATTCATTGTTGTCATTTACGATAATATCCATACAAAAACTATCATAATATTCTCTCAATTTCCATGTTCATCTCTAATGAAGAACGGTTCCATACATTTTTTTTCCAGTTTTTTAACTTGGACTCAATATGTGGCATAGCCTTTAACTCAGATTCGGGAGACTTTTCATTCGGACTTTTCTCAATGAGTTTCAGAGTACGAGGTTTAAAAGAAATATTACTATAACAAAGGTCTCCTGCAACTACATCGTCAAGTATGTCCAATAATGCCCCTTCCTCCATTTTAGTCCAAGAACGCCTAATGATTCTTCGTATTGTTTGCTCATTATTTTGGCTGTGATCTCCATCTATTCCTAATAAAGCATATATCAATCAATAATAAAGAAAAATACGTCAAGACAAATATCCAATAAAATGTAAAATCTACTACTTAGCTACCAAATCAACAACACAAAATTCTCAAATTACAGAAAATATAAAATTACAGATAAACAAAATACACAACTCCAAATCAATGCTAAATTTTCAATGCTCAGAATTGTCAATCTCTTCATCAATCAAAACATGTAAACAATCACATCACAGAAACTCCTTATTTCGATTTAACAATTCCCACTTCTCAAATTTATCAAAATCAACAGCACAAAATTCTATCTCCCATTTTACCAGAGTTCATCTATACAAAAATACCCAAGACAACCTATCACACAAGACTCACGCTAGCAAAAATTCTCACAGACCACTTGACAAACAGTTAACATGCTACAAGACAGATGTCTCGGCCTCTATAGACGATGCGGTCTAATAATACAGAAGGGGTGAAGAGATGAGTGAAGGAAACAAAAAATGCAAAAGAAATCTAAACAAAGCAAAGAAAGAGAAAGTACCAAAAGAATTTGCCACTGCAAACTAGGATCAATTATCAATTCATTAGGGTGATTCTGGAATTTCTTTATCTAAAAATCAACAATTTCATATCTGCTCAAGACTAAAAATGCCAAGAACCCGACTCATGATGAAAAACTGTAGCTCTTCAAAGAAGTCTAAACCACTGAAAAAACTGTAGCTCTTCGAATCCCCTCTCTCTCTCACTCTCTCACTCTCTCTCTCTCTACCACTGAAATAGAAATTGCATTGAATTTAGAGAGAATTTTCTGGAACCCGTGATCTTTAGAGAAAAAAGCCTTTAATTTCAGAGATTAATAGATTGAAAGGAAAAAACCTAGACATTATTAAACTTGCGCAGAAACACAAAAATCATAAAATTGCCCAGAAAACTATAGTTACTAGTTGTAAATGTTGCATAAAACTGACAATAAAATTCCTCAGATCCACAAAACCAGAACAAACACAAAAACTACCCAGAAACACAAAAACTACCCAGACACACAAAAATCAGATCCACAAAATCAAAATAACGAGAACGTAGTTGCCAAATCAGCTCATCCTCTGTAGATCTAACAAAAATCATATCTAAAGGCAAAGCTAAAATCAGATCTAATACAGTTGTCAAAACGAAGATCTAACAAACATAAAATCGGTGGAACCAACGAGAACGCATATCTAACAACAAAAATGGAAGAAGAGAAAAAGGAAGAGGCAGTGGAAGGAAGAAGTTTCGTTAGTGACAGGAACGAAGAAGTCTTCGTCGGGGTCTTCGTTGGTGGGTCTGTCTTTGTCGGGGTCTTCTTCGGTGGGTCTGTCTGTGTCTTCGTGTGAGGTTTGTATGGGCAGAATGACTTAGTCCAGTTTAGTCTAGTGAGACTAAAGAGTCTCAACGCATTAGTTAGTACGAGTATTATATTTTTATCAAACGTCAGGCGATATTACTTTAGTATTGTCTTGATTTTAGTACTGTACAATGCAAGCTACCAAACAAACCTTTAACGTATTAGTTAATCTCAATATTTGATTTGTTTTATACTTTTATATTATTATCTACTAAAATTAAAATAATTGAACCATATTGTTAATTTGTTATGTTAATGAATATAGTTCATTAAGATTTCTTTGTTTTCAACAAGTATAACCCTAGAAAAATTAGCCAAACCAATTATATATACAGATAGATAGGTATTAACGTATCAAGATTTCTTTGGGTGTTTTATGTTGTATTTAAGTATTTTACGATATACTTGACTTTTATATCTTGTATTTGAAAAGATCTTAGATTGATGTTAATATACGTCAATTATGTTAACGAATCGAATTGTTTTTCACAGCTAGATTGTAGGATGGTTGGTTCAATAATTGACCTATATGAGGGATATGAAAATCACAACATGACGGATATGAGGGATTACTCATATATGTCGATCTATCTCGTTCATGAGTTTTTGAAATTAAAACCGTTGAAAGAACTCAAACGATGTGAGTGAACAATCTAATTGCCCATGAGATACTTTTCTGCTACTTAATTAATTCGTAACACTCATTTTTTATGGTCCAGTGGCCTTAGTTGAAGAGAGGTTATTATTGGGTAACAATGACCTCTTGACAATGTTAGAGGGATATTAATTATCCACATTGTCAAAGCAATTAATGCTCCAATTTCAACTAAATTGATTATTTCTTTCCTGAAAGAAATGCATAATTTAATTAACGGACCATACACCTAACACATGGCAATTGTGAATATAAAGGAAGAAGATAATTAGAAAGGAAAAGAACAGACCATTGAATTTGTTTATATTGTCTTTTGGTTTAGCATCTACGACTAGGACTATACATGAAAGATTAAAATGCAATATATACATTGAGAATCAGTGTAAAATAAATCATGCAAACAAAAATGATTACACCTAATAATTCCTATTAAACACTCGAAATTAAAGATTTGTATAAATTAGATACTAATTGTGAAATTTCTCATAACATTAACGTTGAACGAGCAAAGTGTTTAACGAGGGCGATATAAAGGACCGGAAGAGATTCTGAAAGAACGGGAAACTGTGATATGATCAAAATAACACGAAGAGTATGCTTAGAACGGAAAATAATCGGAACATGAGGGTCAAGGGAGTAACATGTAGGACATTATGAAGATGAAGTAAAGAGTATAGAATATTGAAATGAAAAGAAATAGTTGTAGAGTATGATGTAATCAGAATACAGCTAAGCTTTTTCCCAAATTGTCACCAAACTGTGATGGAAATCCAGCTAAACACCCTCTAATTATTGCATATCCATCAAATGTGTTTGCATTATTCTGCCTCAACTATTACATTTATAACAGAAACGAACAACAAAGAGTAGAACACACATGTTTGAAGCAAATTCCAAGCTTTGAAAACCACCTAAGGGTAGGTCATAGGTGTAATAGATTATTTGTTCACGATTCGTTTGAAAAATGAACCAGATTGAAAATATCAGATCAGTTCTCTTTCAAGTGGAACCGCAAGAACCAACCTGCCGAAAGACTGAACTGAACCGTCGGCTTGGTTTGGTTGGCTCGTCCTAAAAAGTAAAATTAAGATACAAACTCAATTATAGTCTACTCAAATTAGAATTCTGAAACATGACATAAAAAATGTGGCATCATATACTCACCACTTAAGTATAAGATACTAAAAATCAGCAGAAAACCTATAAAAATTCGATTTTTTAACACCCATATGGGTCATGTGCTTGATTCTTCCTGGATTAAACCTGAATTTAAGTGGGAATTCCGAGGCGTTGGTTGGTTGGTGTGCTAGATTTCTCGGAGTTCCACCAGTTTTACACCCTAAGAGGTATAGACTGTGTTCCCCATCATAGAAAAAGAAACAAAGATATCCAAGTTGAGTAAGTATCTAGAGAACTCGTTTCATCATGTCACTGCCAATTGAACTCTATTTGTTGCCGAGGCATATGTAATTTCTCTATCTCCTACATGTTGAGTTTTTACTTCCTAAGATATTAGAGTCCAATATCCAAAAGCATTATTAGCTGACACGAGCAGTATCGGGAACACAGTCGATACCTATTGACTGACCTACAGGCTATGTTTGGATCTTAGAAAATATTTAAAAATAATAATAAAGAAAAAGTAAGTGGAATTAGAGGAAAAGGGAAGGAAATTATTAATATAGTAAATACGTAGAGGAAAATTGTATTATAAATGAATTTTTGTTATATTAATAATTTCATTTCATTTCCCGCTCATTCCACTTACTTTTCCTTTCATTTTTCTTTCCTCCGGATTTTCTAAGATCCAAACATAGCCATAAGATATAGAAACGGAGAAAGGGTGAAAAAGGGATATATTTTCTCTTTTCGACTCCTTTTCAGTAATGAGTAGACAAACATGTAAATGCACGTTTCACGATAGACTTCTTAATGACTACACCTGAAAGCCAAATCTACTAATTATTTATGTATATAAGATAACAGCGTTATAGTTTAACGGAACAGAAGTAACAAGAAATTACTTTGAAGATTTCATATGCAAGGATATAAGAAAATATCAGTAGAAATTGCCGCTTAAGATAACAGAAAGTGAATATACCGTTCACAGATCTTTATCTACAGAACCGTACAAGTTCCGACCACAACGATCACATATATGAGAAGAACTTGAAGATACACTGTGTGGCTTTTCCTTCAGCATCTTTGGTAGATCAAGTTCCAGCACATCACGGAGTGCCTTCGAGCCTTCTTGGAGCTCAGCCAAACTGAAAACACCATATACATTCTAAATTTAGTGCATTATTGATACGAACTCGTTTATTTGGAATTGAAATAACTAATGAAAACTCATTTTTTTTTTGGGGGGGGGGGCTAATGATCTATATATTCAGTAGAATAATCCACGCCGATTGATTTCTTGTTCTTAAATAGAAGAAAACTACACCCCCAGCTTCTAAATTATAGCAAACACTGACATACTACTAATATGTCCCATTAAGGGGTGAAAATGGCTAGAAAATAACTGCCGAGGATTATAACTATTGGAATGCTAAATCAAATAAACTAAAACAATAAAATTACAGAAAATAATAATAAAAATAGGATCGTAACAGTTATCCGCTGAGATATCGAGAAATGTAGGCTATCATGTTAGCATTTCTACTGATACTTGAAGCTCTCCCTGTTTTGTTACAGGAGAAAGCAATATATTCCTAGAATCCTACGACCGTATAGACTATAGAGTAAAAGAATAATAAGTAATTTCAAAATTATCATTATTTATGTCTATGAGAGCAATATGCAGGTTGGAGATGGTCCCGGAAAATAATCAGTGGAAACAGGAAGACCAAAGTGAAATTTTTGAACACCATATGGAATGAAGGAGATCCTGAGTCATTATTCTAAATAGGTATAGTGAGATAACCTATTTTTTGCAAATACTTGAGAATAACATCAGCCTGGGGATTTATCCCTTGCTTTAACCTTGATGAACTTGCGGAAAACTCCAAGCCGAGGGCCTGTGCATCCCTGGAATTAGTCGGAGAACTATGCTCCGGAGACCCGGTGCTAATCTTAAAATAAAAAAAAAAAGATCCAATCCAACTAGCTAGATACTCTTTTAGGAAAAACTAAGCACTGAATGGATCTAATTAGTGAAAGGCAGATACACGGGAAGATGATATTTCGTAAAATAATGGCTGGAGATGGTAAAAAACATGCCTCGATAAACAAGATAGCCAAAATAAGAAAATTGAGACAAAAATAGGCAAACAATGGGTTGAGGCATCATCAAATCGTAGCTATAAAATTTTTAAGACATAGGATTTAGAGACATGAAATGACTTGACATTATTTAGAAATGTTTCCATACCTTATAGAGAGTGGTGGAGTTAATCGGATTATAGTGTCATGTGTGGGCTTAGCAAGGATCCCTCTTTCCTTCAACTTCAGGCAGATGTCATATGCAGAAACAGGGAATAAAGCTTTTCCATTGAGTTCCACGGCATTGAATAAACCCCTTCCTCGAACTTCCTTTATATAGTCCGGGTATTGGTTCTGAACCTTAATTAGCTGAGTTCTGAGCTCTTCACCCAACCGGGCAGATCTGTGAATGGTAGATTATCAAGTAACGTAGTTTATACCATGGTTGTTAAACTCCCGATCCCAATCGTAGGATCTTACGATTTTACGATCCTGTCTAAACCCCACGATCTGATTCATGCGTAGAATCTTAAATTGGGAGAATCTTACAATCCTATTATATTTTTTGTCTTGGATTGATAGGATCTTACGATCCCACTTACCATAATTTTATAAGGACTTCAAAAGAAAACAATATAAAGTTCATTTAATCTGTTCAATTTTTAAATTGTTATTTATTTATTTATTTAAATTGGACTTAGTAAAATAGTAAAATAGTGAAATTTACCGTTGAATAATTAAATATATTCAAGAATTTTAATATGTAGTTTGGTAAATTGTGTTTTTTTTCAAAATATTATTGATATATAGTGGGATCTTACAATCCACTATTCGATCCTATGATCCGATTTGCGACATCTCTCCACGATCCTAGGTAGGATCATGATTCTGACAAGCTTGGTTTATACTTAAAAACAACTAAAACTAGAGAGTAAACGAAACAGGAAAAAAACAACATCAAAAGAAGTTGCAAGAAAACAATATCATGTGTGGAAAATATACATGATAATAAATGTGTTTAGTCCAAAATTCAGTTTACTGAAAACTGTTTTTACAAATACACAATCACCTCAAATTCTTTCTATTTCTAACTCTAAATAAAGCTTGAAGAACGAATTACATGTTCTTAAAAACAAATGTTTTACTGCTTACATCATATCCTAACGTCTTATAGGTCTTCAGTGAAGATAATTCATATCTACATTCTCTTCATTATTTTCGCTCTTCTTTTGCACAAACTTACTAATCTAAAATTAGGCAAAAAAGTCCATACCTCTCAGCCAGTTTCTCTTCTCTAATAGCATCTAGTGAGGCAACAGCAACTACACTGGCCAATGGATTTCCGCCAAAGGTACTGATATAAAAATAGGTAAGAGTGAGTTGAGCATTAATTGATGTATCCTATCTCCAAGCAGCAATTCGATGAACATGGGTACTGAAGTTGCGGATAATTAGAGAAGGAAAGAATAATTATGATGGGTAAGTCAACAAAAATCTAATCCGTGCAGAAGGGGGAGAAGACAACATACCATTCAGTTCATTTTTTTCTTTCCTACTGGAATAATAATACTAAGGATGCAATGAATGATATTTTGGAAAAGACAATTTCCAGCCCCCTTCTCCACCCAACATCAGTTACTAGCTTAAATTAAAAACGTTCTCCGTTGCAGAAGAACAATCACCAAACTTTTGCTTTTTCGTTTCTTACCATCATCCAACAACCACTTCAAATTAAAGCCTATGAAGAGACCAGCTGAGCATCTTCACTACATTTTCTTTTATTGAAAGTCATAATAATCCTCTGTTATTTGACAAACTATCATACAACACCTAGCCGCTTACAATAAAGATAAACACAGGAAATCCACAAACACCATCTTCAATGAATCCCAAAGCATTTGAATGGGGGTCCAATTATGGTTAAAATTAAAACCCAAAAATTCTAGGAATTTCAATGGTTAACGAGATTATTTTTTCTTTAGAATTTTCATCATCCTATAAAAGGAAAGGAATAAAGAAGAATCCTTTTGTCCATTTTCTGTCACTAACTCTGTCCTGATTAATTAAAAGAAATCCACAAAACTCCGCATGTAGTATTTTGCCTATGCCAATCCCTCTGATTACCATGCTCCTTAGACCAACAATGAAATGTTCTTAAAAAAGCTGCATGTCTTGAACCCACCTTCCAACTTAAGCGGGACATAAGCGTGGAGTCAACTTCCAAAAAGCTTCTGGGTCTTATAGGGTAAAAAAAACCCTCGAGAGTCCAGAACATAGTTGGCGACACAGTTAACAAAACCCCTCCCCCAATCCCCCTCTAACAAATAACAATTGATTCCTTGACAAGACCACCTCTTTGAATAGGAAAAAGGTAAAATGATAAGAGAAAAGCTGGAGGACAAAAATTTAGATTGTCTACATAAAATTGCAGACCTTCCATGCTCTCCAGGTTGAATACAAAGCATTATATCTTTGTCTGCAAGAACAGCACTTACAGGTATCACTCCACCACCCAATGCTTTTCCTAGTATCTGAATAAACAATTAAGAAGTGGCAGAAGCATGTCAAAAGAGGATATGTACAAGTTAGTTTAGCTACAGTATTCGAAGATAACTATTATACATGGGAAAAACTTAAGAGGAAATCACAATTTTGAATATATGAAGATATGAGGCAGAAATTATTTTGTACTTATCAATAGCAAATAGAACTAAGATTTCTTTTATCGCATAAAGTTCCGAATTGAACTATTGTGGTCTACTTTCATGTTTGTAACATGAAGTTGGCCTTTTATACTCAAACTATACAAATTTCTAACAGACCACCATTTTCGAAGAAGTGCATTCTTAAAATGCTAATATTATCAAATACAACTGGAAAACGTATTCCTCTGTAGTTTTGAACTTGAATAGTTATTGATCTACTTGCATATCGTTTTCATCCACACTCATTTTATCTTTGGTTATTTAAATGAAATAACAGTGATATGTTCTTAAGTTTAGCCGCATCACATTCTTGCTACAACTGCTTGGAAATATCAACCAGGATGAACTAACTATGACAGAGATTGCAAGGAAAAGCTATTACATAGATATGATACACGCTTGAAGTAGTGAAGAAAAGAGCTTAATTACCACTACATCTGGGCGGACTTCTTCCCAATCACAAGCTAGCAATTTTCCTGATCGTGCTAAGCCAGATTGTATTTCATCAGCTATCATTAAAATATTGTACTTCCAGCAAAGTTCTCTCACTGATTTCAAATAACCATCTGGAGGAATTATAACCTAGCAAACGGTACATACCATGTTATCAGAAAAATGAATAAGTGGAACTACCATCAGAAAACTCGCCACACTACCAAAGGTACATAGGATCACATAATTCTTGCCATTATCAAAGACGGTAGATGTTTATTTTCAGAATCCTAAGATATTTTACTCAAAGATTGATTTGATGCATGTGAAGCCAGTTAAATATTTTCAATACATATCTCCCCCAGATCCGATCTAGATTTTTCAATAGATAAGATATTCTAGTGCAAGGACACATACCCCTGCCTCTCCCTGGATGGGTTCAAACAAAAATCCCGCTATTCGATCTCCATATTCTGCACCCAGTTATAGAGTATTAGAGATGAGAGAAAATAAGGTCAACTCGACCGACCTCATATGCCAGCTAGAGCAGAACATGTAGACAACAATGCGATTCATATAGAAACATGCCCACTGAGGTCCTAATTAGAAATATAAACAGTACCAGTGCATCTGAGTTTTGCAAAAATATATAAGAAAAAGGAAAAAAAAACATCTGTTTGTGAAACCTTTAAAGATCTTCTCAAGCGCAACAGCATCACCAAAATCCACTTTAAGATGTCCAGGTAACAATGGACCAAAGTCACGGGTAGCCTCATTATCACAGCTCATGGAGATCACAGCAAGTGTACGGCCATGAAAGCAGCCACAACATGAGATAATAATAGCCTGCATGCGGTGGATTTTGAGCAACACATTATAAAAAAAATCTAAAGAGTCTTTACCGTTCAATCAGGAGAAAATAACAATTGAGCAGAACAATAACGAAGCCAACTAAATACAAAGCTAAATACACTGAACTAACCCTATAAGACATGTTATACTATCACATCACAACTTTCAAATTATGACAGCAAACAACAATTTACATGAATAGTAATGACAGCAAGTATAAACAACTTAAACTTAGCTGAAGTAAACTAGTCCACAAGTCCAATGATACTACATAGACCGTTGGTTGTTCAATGACTTCCCATTATTGTTTGTTAGCATAACAACCTAATATTTATATCAACAAAAGCTTAGATAGGAAAGAAAAAAGAAAAGCAACTTTGAGAATGCAAAAATGACAGCGATTTAGAAAAAGATGAGGGGAAGTTCTGAAAGGAGTTTGATTATACGAAACAATGACAAACACATCAAGAATGATAACACTATGACTTAATGTTGCTCATAGATATAACCCTATAAGAAGATGAGGGGAAGTTCTGAAAGGAGTTTGATTTTACCAGAATTTTGGCATCTTCCCCATCATCAAACCTTTTACCTTTTCACATAGTAATGCACAACTTTCTACAGACGTGCTAAAGGTAAGTTTTTTTCATCTAAAAGAACAATGAACAGGATTTCCACAGTATGAGCCTATGCATAGTGCTTAACTTGAGTATAGATAGTCTAAAGATAATACTTCTTTTATAGGAAGTCTAAAGATAATACTTTAAGACAAGACTTTAAGCTAGAACCCCCAGGTTTCTCAACTCTTACTGTGGAATCTCTATCAAAGTGTATCATTGCTTAAGACCGGCATTCTTTTTTTCACAAGAAAACTGACATTCTTGACTCATGCACAAAAGAAAAATACTCATTTGCAAGCTAAAACTGGAACTTAATAAAATATTTTCGATTCAACCAACTTAACTCTAAACTCAATTCATGCAACACACAAAAAGCTCCATAGTGTTATCTCTATGTGAGCTACACTTACTATTTGCTCTTTAGGAGTTTTGGCGTTGCTTTGAGGTCAAATAATTTTTCATTATCGAGACATATTTTGCGTATTTGTCTTCGGCGGAGAGCGCATCTCTAGAGGAGGTCTACGCAGTTGTTATGAGTTTGAAAGGAGATAAGGCTTCGGGGCCCCATGGCCTTCCCTATGATGTTCTTTCAGAATTGCTGGGATATCGTGAAGAAAGCGTGTTTAATGTGGTGAGTTTTTTTTATAGAGAATGGAGAGTTCGAGAGGAGCCTTAATGCAACTTTTTTGGTTTTGATTCCAAAGAAGAAAGATGCAATGGACATTAAGGATTTTACACCCATTAGCCTAGTTGGGGGGGTTTTACAAGATTTTGATGAGAATATTAGCAAATCGGTTGCGCAAAATCACCCACTCCTTAGTTTCAAAGGAGCAACATGCTTTCATTTAGGGAAGACAAATTCAAGATGCTTTTTTCATGGAAAATGAAGCTATTGGTGGGATCAAAAGTACGGGAAATTCCAGTATTGTGTGCAAACTAGATATTGAAAAGGTCTATGACCACGTTAATTGGGACTTGCTTCTGTACATGATGGGCAGAATAGGTTTTGGGTCTAAATGGATTGGGTGGATTAAATATTACTTGTCGACGGTGAGAGTTTCGATTTTGATTAACGGGGCTCCAACGGGTTTTTTCCCTACCTCTTAGGGGCTGAGGCAAGGAGATCCTCTTTCTCCCTTTTTGTTCTTTTTGGTGATGGAGTTGTTAAGTATCTTCTTAACGAAAGCTCGGTCGAATGGGTTGCTTACGGGTATTCCCTTAGGTACAGAAGGTAGATCTCAACTGACTGTCTCTCATCTTTTGTTTGCCGATGATTCTCTTGTGTTTTGTAAGGACAGTGAGAGTAATTTACTGCATCTCAAATGTATTTTGTTGTTGTTTGAAGCTAGTTAATTTGTCAAATAGTGAAATATTCCAGGTGGGTGAGGTTCCATGATTGCATGTTCTGGCAAACATTCTGTAGTGCCGGGTGAGCAGCTTTCCCACCAACTACTTGGGTTTTCCTTTGGATGCTACTGCGAGAGATCCAGGGATTTGGGACCCGATCGTTGAGCGTTTGACTCCAGATTGGCTGGTTGGAAGGGGCATTTCTTATCCAAAGAATGACGATTAACCCCCCCTTCTAAAAAGCATTTTCTCTAATCTTCCCATTTACTTTCTGCCTTGCATTCCAATTCCGTCTTCGGTGGCTAATTTGTTTAGAGAGAAAACTAAGAACTTTTCTGTGGACGAGAACAGAGGAGGGCAGGAAGTTTCATCTGATCAAATGGAGTACGGTTTGCTCTCCAGTGCACATGGGTGGTTTGGGAGTCAGAGTGAAAACTTTTAACAAGGCGCTCCTGGGCAAGTGGTTGTGGAGATTCTCGCAGGAACAAGATAGCTTGTGGAGGAGAGTTATTGTGGCCATTACGGAGATGAGGTTGATGCATGACAGCTGTCTTTATCGAGGAGGAGACTTGCTTCTTATTCTTGGAGAGTCATTTGTCGGGGTTGGGACATGTTCTCTAAACAGGTTAAATTCAGAGTGAGGGATGATTCATCAGTGAGGTTTTGGTAGGATTGCTAGTGTGGCAGCACAATATTAGCTGACGAGTTTCCTACCTTGTTTAGTATCACTTCTGACAAAGAGTCTAGGGTTAGTGACTTTTTCATGAGTAATGAGGGGACTGTGGTTTAGAACTCGACATTCAGAAGAGCGTTCAATGATTGGGAGTTAGATCCAGTTAGTAATCTCATGCAAAAGTTATACTTGTACACGTTCACAGCTTATTTGACAGATTCGTTAGAATGGATGGAAGTCCTAGTGGGTTTTTTCGATTAAGTCCTATGTCAAGAGCATTGACAATAGCGCTAGCAATGTTACAGATTTTCTTTGGAGACAAATCTGGAAGACTAAGGCTCCCCCTAAATGTTCCTTTTTGGTGTGGACTTAAGTCTGGAATATCAATCTCACCATGGATGTTCTGAAAAGGAGGGGCTTCTCTATGCCTAATTGGTGTCCTTTGTGTAGGAAGGAAGAGGAATCGAACGTTCATCTGGTTCTTCATTGTTCTTTCTCGTCAAAGCTTTTTGGTACACTGTATTGGGATCTTTGAATGTTCATTGAGTTACGCCTGGAGAACCGTGTAACCATTTTTGTAGTTGGAAGCCTGCTCGTAGCACTTCCATTAAGCCTTCTTTTTGGGTTATTATCCCTTTTGCTGTTTTTTAGGGTATTTGGAGCGAGAAATTCTAGGATTTTTGAAGGAGGAGAGAATTCTTTTTTAAAGTTTTCATGTCTATTCTCAGATGCCGTTTAGATTGGATAGGATGTTTGTTCCCAGGTTTTGTTTCTGAACAAACTTGGGTGGCGACCTTGATCCTTTGCTTTTCAGTTTCTAACTTAGAGCTGTAAATCCCCCTTGGGGTTTTTGTGAATAACAAATAGTTACCGTTTATCGATAAAAAAAATAATACAGCTAAAGTCTAGAACTTTAGAATTGTTAGAATGTTGTCTCACATCGTGTAAATTTGCCCATTTTGTGCTAGTTATAAGGTTTTAGTACCCCTCTCCTTAACACCTAGGTTTTAAAGAGTAATCGGGCTGGGCTTTTCAACTTGGTATCAAAGCTTGGCTGGGCTTTTTGTGCCGCTTCAGTTCAGTTTTTTGTCCGTTTAATTCGGATTGTTTGGTATGCTGCTTAGTTCCGTTACGAGAGCTTGGTTGGGCTAGGCTTTTCAACTAGAATCTTAGATACCTTTTCTCATTGTTGCATCTATAAATCCACATTACTAAACCATATATTTTGGAAGTCTGTACATAATAAGCCACATGTGCAATTAAAGGTCCTAAATTGTAAAGAAAATATAATTTGGAGAAGAAAGAATAGAGCTAGAAATTTCACGTCAAGATTATACCTCATCTTTGGGAATTTTCTTCTTCTTGTAACCCCATTTCCTTGCCAACTTCAAAGCTGTTTCGACACCCTCAGCACCGGTGTTCATAGGAAGCACCATATCATAGCCAAACATGCTAGTTAAACGCTCAGCAAATATGGGAAATTTATCATTGTAGAAGGCCCGAGAACTAAGAGTGAGCTTTTCTACCTGTTCTTGAATTGCTTTGACAATTTTTGGATGACAATGTCCCTACAAGAAAAATAAGAGAAATCACTTTATAAGGGTCCTAATGGACATACTATTAAGGCCCTTGATGGGATCCATGAATACTTAGCAGTGAAAAAAAAGGATGCTGCTAGTCAAAGAAAACCATTCTATCAATCATTCATCTGGGTTTTGACAGGCGATAGTCACCCATTATGGCTATGGTATCCATGTATTATGAAATGCTTATTCACTGAAAATATCTGCAGATACATGTCATGACATAACTTACACACTTCTTTTACCTGATTAACTGCAGAATAAGCAGAGAGAAAATCCAAGTATCTCTTGCCCTCTGGGTCCCATATAGATGATCCCTTAGCTTGAGAGTATACAACTGGAATTGGGTGATAACTGAATATGACCATACAAGTGATCAAAATTCAGAAATGAAATGTCATCCATTCACAGCGAGCTAAAAGCAACTAATGAGTGAAGAAAGAAACAATAAATATTGTAATCTGTCTGAGCCACATTGCATCTACTTGGAGGTATTAAATTAACCAAATGCTGCTTTGAGCATCAGCCCCGCTGTTTTTTTCCCCTTGCAGGTAGCAGCTTCAGAGGGAACACAGATTACAAGTGAATAACGCAGAGTGTAGGGTAATATCTGTAAGATCATGTAATGTAATGAAACTTTGATAGCATCTGGTTGATAGTTTTCTTGATCTATTCTAAAACTTGCTTCACTTAAAGGGTAGTGTCAACATAAAATTTACAGAAATCGTACAATCTAACTTTAAATTACAAGGCTCTAATCATCATTCGTTCTGCCATGCTGTGTATAATATACATTTGAGTTGAAGATTCAATCAAGTTCTAATATTCAGCAAGCTAAAATCCGATTACCCCAACGATGTAAAAGTGAATTAACATTTTATATGAGAATAAAGTTACATTGCACTTTCACAGTACCAAAATAAAACATGATTATATATAAGCAAAAGAAGAGAAACACCAAGACAATAAGCTCTGGAAGTTTTCCCGTAGACGACGAAACTATGAAAAAATGCATAAATTCATTTCATCAAGTTTATAAACACCAGAACCACACAGAAACAAGATACAAGTAATTTGAGAGCCCACCCGAGGCCCCCTCCCCCAAATCCACCCAAAATAAAGCCAATTTCGAGAAAACAAAACAGGTATGACGTAACACAAGTAAGCTGGTACATCTTTGAGAGAGTATTTCTGCATGGCTCAAAACAATGAAAAATCTCAGAGAAGAAGCTCACTTGTGGGCGCTGTATTCGTACTCCAGGTTGATAAGTTTATGAGACGAAGAAGCGACGCTGCTTTCCGGAACAGCAGCAAACATCCTCCTTCCCCTGCATAATCTGCTCATGAAACACTGCAACGATCTCTTAGAAGCCATTGATGACCGTTTTTCATCAAAATCCTCGAAACTCAATTGAATTCCCTGCTAGGATTCTCGCTATTCCACACCGCCCGCTTCCCAAGGCCAAAAACTGCTCTATGATGGAAGTATCCACGCTGATGCTGGTTTTGTTATCAGACTTCCTTAAAAAGTGATGCAGTGTACGACACTGTCTCAGTCACTTTCTCTCTCTTTCCTTCCCTAATTCTCTAGTTTGTCGTCATATTACAGTGCAGCCCACCTCCAAATGAAAGTTTTATCCGCTGATTATCTCAAACGGAGCGTAATCCTAAACTGATATTTTATAATTCTTTAAAATAATTTAATAAATTAAGTTATAAATAATTAGATCGTTTAATATTTAATTAATTATTTAAACAGTTTAGAATTATTAACATTATGTAACAACACTCATAAAATAAAATAAACAATCTCTCGATTGGTCTTGATAAATTTTCAACAAAGTATAATTATGAGATTGGTCTTGATAAATTTTCAACAAAGTATAATTATGATACGTCTAGTCCGACAACATACTCACAAGTAAACACATTAACACATATTACTATCGAAGAACATTATGATACTCATTTATATTACTTAAGGAAAGAAGTGTATTGTCATCGCAACTGTCCAAGTAAAGTCATCCCTTCAAATTATCGACAAAAAAAAAATAAGTCGTCTCTGCAAACAAGCATCATGTACAAAATCCAAAGGATGAGTGAGATACAAAAAGTGCAAACAGTAATTCAAAAAAATAAATCAATTAAGAACTTAGACATATATAAAATAACTCAGTAACTTAGACATATATAAAATAACTCAATTAAGAAAATATTAAAAAAAAATTAGCCATGTTGATTAAATAATTTTCCTCGTTTAAAAGGGAATTTTGTTGGTTTTAGATATTTTTTTTATGAAATAGAAATAGAAATTTGAGACGTTCTAAGATCATACAATCATAGTCGTTACAATCAAATTGATTCACTCTTCCTCTTGTGCGCTTCGACCCATCATTTATTTTTTTGAGTTAATATTATAAGATTCCTTACAATTTACCTTAAAATCAACTTACCCCTAAACTAAATTTTCTTCCTAATTGCTCCTCCATCCATCAATTTACTCCTCTGACTGTTAAACGGTCACATGCACGGTACATGTTTATTTTTTTTTCTAGTTTTATCCATTTCTCCAATCTTATAAGTTACCTATCTTTCATGTTTTTCATCCAAAAATCAGCTATAAATTTCATCTCCCTCTTCACTGATCTATCAAATTTTTAATAAATTCTCCTCTAGTTTCAACAACGATTCGGTTTAGAAAAAATAACAATGATTCAGGTTTAGGGAAAAAACAACATTCGTTCATGCTAGAGAAAAATAAATCTGATTGATAAAAAATGATACTTTTTATACCGGAACATTGTACATTTACTTCAAACTATGAAATAATTTAAAACGTCAGGAATTCGCTTGTATTCTTGATAACCCGAATAATTACATTTAACACCAAGGTGTGCAACCAACGTATGACATTAACAGACCAAACCCAAGTGCAACATTTAAAATTATTTAACTTCTATTGAAAAAGTTATCCTACCGACGAGTTTAGACGCCAAAAAATGCAAGGCATACAAATAAAAGAGCAACCAACTGAGGGAATGAAGACACAGAAGTCAAGTTTATTTGCTAAGCAAACACACTTTGATAAATTCTTTTAGTTCTTAAAAGCACACAATCACGATTGAAATCCATAACTACTCTTCAAAATCAAAATCATGTTAAGCCGATATATTCACAAGTCGACAGGCAGTCTTCCTCTAAACTTGTGCAGTAGCAAGAGCATAAAAATAATGCAGAGAAAAAGGGATTAATCTAATTGTAACCATACATGAAAAGCAAAAAGTATCAGCAATTACAACATATACAAGATGATCTACTACAACATCATGCTACTACTATTCAACTAGTTACAGTATAGCGAATAGAAAGAATAGACAATGGCAGACAGATATACTAGCACCAAGACGAGAATTTCTACTAAACATCTAAAAGAATAACAGAGCGCCTAACAGAAATATCCAAAAGACACCACCACCCAATACCTAGTAATATAACTCTATAATCTGCGATGCCACTTCGTGCCAGAACTATTCATTAATAGACAACAGTCCACAGAGGTTTGTTTCCCGTTTGCACTCTTGCTGTGAAGAACTATGGACGTAAATAAGAGCGGGAGGAGGATGAAGGCCATTGGAGATTTGGGAGAGGATATTCAAAAAAGTATAGGAGATTAATTGCTTTAGCAAGCGAATGATACATTTTTGAAAGATGAGTAAGACGGAAGACGATAATTGCCACATAGATGGGGCAGAAAGTACAAATTTTTTTCTTGGGTAGCTAACAGGATATAAAGCAAAAGATTGAAAAAAAATTCGACGATCAATTAAGTTTCTTAATGTATTCTATGGATTTTGAATCATAAACAACGATATAGCTCACAATCCTCGTCAATGTGTAAAAGAAGCCATAAAATTTAGAGCAAGAATAACCTTTGTATGGAATAAATGGTTAGATGAAGCCTAATACTCGACCCTCGACAGAGGATAAACATCCACATCATAAAGAGGCATCCAAATCTAATAAAGCAAGCAGGGAAAGTCATTCTTCAACAAAAATCCATAGAAATGGTAATGCCAAAGAAAATAACAGAAATGATAATGTATGGACAGAGCATTACTTCCTAATACTTTTGATGCTTTATCCACAGTATAATTAACGGGTGGGTTTGTGGAACAGGAATCATCAAGAATTCAAGATAACGGTAAATCTTCAAAGTGCCGTCTATCAAAATGACATGTGATGTTTTCAAAGACAATTCTATAATAACTGAACAGGTTACTTACTACCCACATTTCTTTCACCTACCTGTGAAATGCTAAGTAACTAACAGATTCTAAAGTCGACTACGAATTTAAAGTGAGAACCCTAACATATCCTAGTGGGAAAATTCTTATAAAAACAATGATCATTTCTACAAGTCAGTTCAAAATCTCATTTGCCCTAATTTTCCCATTTAGTGAATGCACTAACTATGATTAAGGAGTAATAAACCAGTCAAATGAGGATGAGAGAGAGCGAAATAAGTAATACCCAAGGTATGGAAACTAATATCCCACCCCTTGATCAGCGAATAGAGATTCACACAGTCCTTAACATAAAAAGCAGGAAGGTTCTTCAATCTCCCATAACATCAGGACGTGATGACTATGTTCTCAGGATATTATCCATCTAAACTAAAAGATGAAGCACAGAAGAGAAGTGGAAAGATAAACCAACTTCAGAACACAGTCAAAACAGTAGTGGAGATTTGTTCAGAATGCAAACGAAATCGTTCTGCAATGTCAGTGAACAGTGCCAGAGAAGACCAGACATCAAAACAGTAGAATGAAGAGAAAAGACTTATCATATGATCCAATTTTTTATGTAGGATCATGTGGGCTGATATGCAGTGATCTTCTGTCTATCCAAACTTACGACATCTAAAACAAGAAGCAAATAGGCGGCCAATTATCAAATGCGTATGTTTTCAGTTCGTTCTACGATTTATCATTCATGGACGTTGATAAGATCCTTCCATTTAGCAGCACCTTAGGATGTCATAGCCTTCGTTTCTTAACTTCTGTTTATTCCAGAGATGATTTACTCTACTTGAAGTTCACTGTAACTGTGAATGAAGAAAAATAATAATTCATCAAGAGGAGATTGTTATCATCTCTTGCACTGTCACCGACGAATGATAGGAAAGAATCTCTACCAAGGAACTGGGTGGAGGAGGTTGAATGGCCAGAAGAAAATATCATATCATATATTTGACAATAATGATAATCCAGAATAATTCTGGCAGAAACATCAAATTAGAGAACAAAAGCACTTGAATAAGACAGGCTTTAGTAAAAGATACTGGCAGAACAAATATATATGTAAGGATAGAAGATCCTAAAAAGTTCTAAGAAACCGAAGATGTAAGAGTAGAATAGGCAAGAAAGAAATTCCTACATTCCCTAGACATAAAAACCAGCAGTAAATCTTCCTGCACTGATTGATAGGCATTGTAATGGAAGAACCTAGAGGAGAGCAGTTGGAGAAGCCTAGTAATAGAATCTCTCTCCAGAACCAAACCTATAGGAACTAAGGATGGAGGACATAGAGTAAAGTTCCAAAACTTCTATCCATTTCCAAAACTTCTATCCATTAACCTTCAAAACTCAGGTAGCCATTATAAATGCCTGAAGCAAGTTCTCAGCTGTACGCTTCTGCTCAGACGTCCCAGAAACGAATGCAATCCGTTCACCCCTAGATGATCGGGAATCAGAGATCTCTATCATTGCTCCTGATATCTGAAGAAGATGCAAGTAGGAGTAAGGATAAAATCAGATTAAGAAAAGCACAATCTGAAAAATATATATCAAAATTCTATAGCCACTACCGAAAAAGTAATGTGTGAAAGCCAAAAGTAGTGCTGATTCTTAACTTCCTAATTTCACAATAGGGACATGTTGAACATCAAAAAATCAAAACGCACAAATATAAAAAAGAAAATAAAAGCATAACCAAAGAAAATGAAGAAGTAGTCGAATTAGTTCTATACGATATACATTACCATGGTACATGCAAAAGTTACCCTCCCCCATTAAAAGACTTGGGACCAACCCCGGTCAGGAGTCATCAATTTTTCTTATCAGAATTTATGTAGAATATTCAAACTTAATGTTAAAAGTTTCAAACGTAATGTTAAAGTTTCAACTTACGTCTTCCTTAGCTCTTCCATCTATAGAAAGAACAGAGGTCATGCTGTAACAGCATGACTGACTGTCTATGAGGACATAAATGCCTACTATTGTTCTCTCAGGACAAAAATGGCTGTAGTTAATTACCAATGAAGAAGCTATTAGATGCTAGAGAATAACAAACCTTCCGAATGTTGGCTATATTAGAACCTCCTTTGCCTATTACTTTACCCACTGCATTAGCTGGAATCAGCATTTCGAGAGTTGAAGGGGAAGACAGTCTACATAGAAGTATGACAGATATACAGAATGAGACCGAAAAGTATAATGCCCAAGTAGAACAAGATCACATTACTAAAATAAATAGGTGCTAACCCTCCATAATGCCTGGATGAATATGAGGGCATATCTCCATATCCATTTTCACCCATCTGTTGATGAGAAGAGAAACACATTGCATTTGTAAGGCACCTTTACTCAACATTTCAGGTCAAACTGATTTTAAAGGGGAACCAGAATAAAGAGAATGAAAAGTAATTGGAATGGTCTCTGCATAACTCTCAGGAACCAAAATCATAACCAGTGCTCACAGAAGCCGATTGATATGTATTTACCAGCAAGTCACTTCTTACGGTCCAATTACGGAAGTAGATTTAAATAAATAAAATTGGAATCAAATGTATTTTCCAACCATTTATCTTTCCTGACCCCATTAAAAAGATCCTCAGAGAAAGACAATTGGAATCGAGCATAAGGAATGGCATTCCAAATGAGGATGTGAGGAATGGCTCGAAGGCATAATTATGAATCAATGGATTTGAGGAGAAATTAGGTATGGGAATAAATGGCTTCATTACCATTCCAAAACTCCTAAAATCAAAGCAATTAGTTATTCCTACCTGGCCATAAAACTATAAAGGATCAAAAGAACTATTGATAGTTTTTACCAAATAGATAATTATGTGTTGTCCAAACTCCAACCATAAATATGTTGTCCAACTAATGCTTTTCCTTTTTGATCAGTACAGCGTCCGATTAAAGATTATAGGAATGTTATATATTTTGTCAGTAAAATAAAGACATGGGAATGTTGGTGCTTGAATGAATTAACGAGACAAAAACTAAAAAAAAAGTGACCTACAGGCTGCGAACCATATCCATGAAGGCCACTCTCATTCCTCTGGTCAAACCCCAATGGAGCAACAGCGGGAATAGAAGGCAAGACAGATGACAGGGAAAAACTGGTGCCTCCTGCGTATATCGATTCACCACCAAAAGAAAGATTACGACCATCGTCCTTTTCTTTTAAGATATCATCACGGAGCCTTAGTATAATCTGGACAAGTGCATCTCTGACCTTGCCAACTTCCCCAACCACCTAAACAAGTTATAAGACAAACTAGAAGTGTAGAACTGCAAGTTGAGAAAGAAACCAAAAACTGGTCAAACTAATCAAATAAACCTCAATAAGTTCATCGCTGGAATCAGCACACTTGGGTTTCTTGCCTCTAGATATACGGATCTCTGCCATAGTTTTCTTCCTGATCTCATTGATAATTGAACCACTTTTCCCAATAATACACCCTATAACTTTAGATGGAACAAGAAGCCGCATCCTAACAGTGTCATCATCTTCATCATTAATTTTTTCTTGCAGCAGTAGAACAGCTTCAACAGCCATGGATTTCAGATCCTCGCAAGACTGAAAATCAACAGCCATCCAAAATTATCAAGATATGTATACAAAATAAAAACAGGCATACAGGAGTGGAGAATCCCCACTCAGAAGGAATTATGAATGTTATGATAGGTGTTCCCACTTGATACAAAGGAAAACCAAATCAATTCAGTCAACATTTAATCATGCAACTTGCAAATTCCAAAAATAAAAATTTTGCACCTAAGTACAGTTTGCAGAAAACGGGAAGAATGTGCTTCCTATTAAAAAGCCAGAAATGTAAATAGAGACAATGAGCAGAAATGAAGCACTGATCAATTATAAAGATAATACTTTTAGCAACTATTTTTTATCATGGGTACCCGGGGCTGGACTGCCGACTAGAACGCGAAATCTCAAACGTATGCCACGGGGCCCTGAGACACGACCGGATAAATAATGCCTCAGTCGCCATGAGAAATTGTACTAGGGTGAGTTTCGAACCTGGGACATCGACCATTACCGGTCCATTCCCAACGCCCCCCAACCACTAGGCTAGCAACTATTTAATCACAAGGATCAAATCTTCAATGCCAAAAGGTGTGATTATCAATTTATGACTTGTGTATCAAAGACATTCTTCGGAAATGCAAATGCTAATGAGACCCAAGATCTTCTGTTTATTAATTTTTCAGGGATATAACTTCCTAGAATGATTTATTCCCCAGGCTCGTTATTCTATCATAAACAGGCATTTGCAAATGACACAAGTAGCTAGTGGAAGGAAGCATACCTCTGTTGCAGTGATAGTTATTAAGCACTCATCATGATCATGTTTGCCATCATCAACCTCAATCCGAGCACCACTGCCCTGCCTGATACTTTTGATGGTACCTCCTCCTTTGCCAATGACTCGGCCAATCTTATCAAAGGGACATAACAGCCTAACAATTAGTTCCTCAGTTCGAGAAGCACCACTAACACCAGAAACTACAGGAAGGCCAGACGAATAAAGAGGCCATGTATTCCGAGTGTCAGCATAATCCTGAAAATCCGGCACATGTGTGGCACCTAAAATTGAAGAAACAGATCTAGAAGGGATAAGAGGGTCTGCGCTAGGATACAGCCCACCAGGTGCATAGATGGGGACATCTGATGGTATAATAATACTAGGAGGGGCTTCATGTATTGTTGTCTCCAAAGGTATCTCCTCCTTAGGAGTGAACTTGTACATAATTGAAGAGACTGCAAACAATGCCTTTTTCACTGCTTCTGATTCACCAGATATCTAGTCATAAGCAAAATGAGTACTTAAATACAAAAAGCTTACCCAGAAAAAGAGAATAAAATTTTAATGATCTATCAGGATTCTGGTGATAACACAAGTCATGAAGCTTCAGACAAGATAACAAGAAATCAATATCCTAATTGACATACTTTAGTTGGACACTATTAACTATCATATTAAGCATCAGAATGATTAACAAGATTCTGAACTTGAAAAATATCTGAAGTTAAATAAGCATTTGATGAGTCACTTGACGGTCTTCCATACCGAATCCTCTACATTGAATCCCCTGAATAGAATCCTTCTAGATCACAACATTTTAGCATTTACATACATGTCATGTTGACCTCTCTATAGATTAGCGTACGTCATTACATAAGTAACGAATACATTGGAACAGTTTAGTTCAAAGGTTTTGAGCCAAAAAATAAACAACTACAAAAACAAGCCTGAAGAGCAAGTTACCTAGTTACCTATTGTGTCTCAGAGTACAGGCTAGGCCAAATGGTTATAAAATCTTATTCCCTTTAAATTCACCTAGGCACGATGAAGTTCAATTCAACTATATCTAAATCCTTTCTTGATCAGTAACTATATCTAAATCCTACTCACAATATTATTCCAATACAGGCCAGATTTTTTAGTTGTATACTTCTTTTTTTTATAGGACATTATATATTCTTATCAGTAAAGGATACTCGTAGTTGGGATATTTTACAATTTCAATAGAAAAGAAACTCAATGTCTGTGTGTAACCTTAATGACATAACAGTCTGCGCAAGAATCACTATCACTACACTTTAAAGCAATCGATGTCCAGGAAGTTTCTACTACAAGCAAGCATGTAAATTTCCTACACAAAATTTTTAAAGTTCTCAGAAGAATTTCTAATGTTTCATGTTTCTATAAGGATTTAAAATAGTAAACCTCAACCAAGGGAATCATGCAACAAACAACCATAAAACAAATCTCAGATACCAGAACTCAGTATCAACCTTAGATAAAGTATACCTTTTAAGGCTGAATGTACATTTATATAAGCCATATCTTTAATCTTTAATATATTAAAAGTGGGATGAGAAGGAGAATTATGGACCATTTTATCCACTCTTTATTTTACAATTTCAAATTTGCCCTTGAGTCTATTAATGGTGCATCATTAATTGTTAATTTTTTATCTTTTTTATTTCTCAAAATGATGTATATATTGAGTAAACTTATTTTTTAGCATTTCTACTTTGGATTTTATTTTTAGACAAGAAATATATGAAGTTATTTCGTCATTAAAAAATATGATACAAAAATTCAATCAATAATCAATAAAAGAGTAAAACATGTTTTTAGTTCATTTGTCATATAACGATCAAAGAAATAAAAGTCACAATTATAGTTTTCTAATTCTATTTACTAATAAACATATTTTATTCAATTTTTTTATTTATATGAACAAGTAATATATAAGAAATAATTAAAATAATAAAGACGCATATATCACATGCACCGCACGTTAGCTAGTTTTAGTAAGGGAAACGGCGATGAACTTTACGTACCATAACAAAATTGTCAAATTCCAAGGCACATGAGTGACATGGATCAGAGGAATCCCTTGGAACCACTTTAATGCTGGTCTTTGTCTTGCTCCTAAGCTTCTTTATAGTACCTCCAGCTTTACCTATAATATTGGCGGACTGACTCGATGGGACAAGAATCTGACATTCCTCCTTATCCTTCCGTTTGTTGTCCAAATCTCCGATAGTAGACAGTGCGTTCGCGATGGCAGCATGGACCCTAAGAAGAGCATCCTGCGCAGCGCATAAAGGTTCCCTATCATTGAATTCGTCATCAACGTCAACTTCATCCTTCTCCTTGACATAGCAGTATATTGTTATAACACGATCCTTTGCACCAGGAAATGGGTCCACCACCTTGACTTTCGCCCTTGTTTCTTGCCTTATTGCATTTATGACTTTCCCACTCTTACCAATGACACTTCCAATAACTTCATCAGGACATAGTATCCTATAAATAATTAGCTCATCATGAATATTCTCATCTCTGTCGCTAACCCGTCTCTTCTGATTTTTACCGTCTCCATCATAGTCTCTACGGGAATGAGTCCGCTTCCCCGTCACCATTTGTAGAATTCAGTTTAATTCCTAAAGAACAAAATAACAAAATACAATTAGATGCGTCAAGATCATGTAGAATCAAATTCAAAATCTTTCTTATAAGTGAACGTAAAATAAAACAAAATCATAACATTTTTCACACACTTTTTTCACCATTACTAAGAGTTCAGTTGCTGCAAAAAGAAATTTGAAATATACTTCGCACGCTTCCTCAACCTTCCAATCCACAGTGGGAGGGAAATGGTGAAGAAAGAACTCAGTCATTTGACATATGTACACCTTTCACCATACCACGTAAAATTTTGCATAAACAACTACCAACAATCATGGGTAATTTCTTCAAGAAAAATGAGTGGCAAACGCCCAAGCTTCAAAAGCCAATGAATCATAGATCTTACGCATACACCCACTGAAAATATGAGAGCTTTCTCTTCAATACGCACTGAAACTACACAATTTCACATCGAATTTCTTATTGAAAAAATGTCTTTACTTACGTCCTCATAATTAGGAAACTAACGAACTTACAAAGAAACATGGAGGCAGAGAATGAGAAGGAATGCAGAGAGGCAGAGACGCGATGACGAACCTTTCTCACTTCTCAGACCCGGAATCAAATCCTAAACGCAGAAAGGAGGAAATAAAAACTAGAAAGAAGAAGCCAGAAGCCAGAAGCCAGAAGCCAGAAGGGAAGAAGGAGAAAGGAGAAGGCAGAATCGATCGAAGAGGAATGGAGGAGAAGGAAGGCTCAAGGCTGCAGGATTTTTGGGGAGAGAGATATGAACCCTAATCCCATTTTTTCAGGTTATATGCTGAGGGATTTTTTTTTTCGCAAGTAGGGAAAAACATTTCGTAAAATTCTACCCTTGAGTAATCTGTGAATTTCCTAGTATCGGGCATATATTCCATTCTTTATACATCAAACTACTGTTTCTCCTCATCTTTCATCAACATCTCTCTTATTTGTTTTAGAAACTCATTTTCTAATAAATCTATTTTCATATTTTCATTTATTTTATGATTTTACAGATTTTTCATTGTAAAAAAAATTAAGATTGAGAGTTAAAATTATAATTTTATTTTAAAATTTCAGTGGAAAATTGGTGAGAATATTAGCTGAAATTTGACAGGTTTTATTAATTTTAGCTCTTGCCCAGATTCAAGAGAGAGAAACTGTAAAGAGAGAATGAATTTTGCTAATTTTAATGGATTTCGTTAATTTTTATAAGTTTTCTTAATTTTGATGGGTTTTGCTAATTTTGGATACGCGCTAGACGATGCGTACGCGGACATCGTGTAGTCATCTTATAAACTACATGATGGGCACACTGGTATCGTGTAGCCTGCACGATGACTACACTCGCATCGCCCAGGCATCGTGTAGTGTACACGATCGTTCTGCAAGCATCATGTGCATTACACATGTGACATATTAAATTTTAATAAATATGAAGGTTCAATGTTGAAAAAAAATGATTTGACATTTGATTCGATATTGCGTGAGAAAAATATTAGGAGGAAAGAATGAAGAAAAAGTAGTGGGCAATGCGTGCACGATCACAGTGCAGTCATCGTGTAGTGTACACGATCGTCGTATAGGCATCTCACACATTACACATGTACTATATTTTATTTTATATATGTATTTAAATATTAATAAATATGGAGGTTGAGTGTTGAAAAAAATGATTTGACATTTAATTTAATGTTGTATAAGAAAAGTGTTGGGAGAATAATGAAGAAAAAGTAGTGGACAATGAGTTCACGATCGTAGTGTAGTTATCATGTGGTGTACACGATAACTACACGATCATAGTGCAGTCATCATGCAGTGCACACGATGTCTATACTATCGTCGTGTAGGCATCGCGTACACTACACATGTAATATCTTTAATTTTATATATATTTAAATATTAATAAATACTAATGTTGACTGTTGAAGGATAATGATTTGACATTTGATTTGACGTTGTGTAAGAAAAGTATCAGAGGGAGAAATAGAGAAAAAGTAAGCGGATTATGAATCACGGGTACGCGATGATTATACGATCGTCGCGTAGCCTATATGATCATCGTGTAGTTAGCATGTAATCTACACGAATGCTACACTATAATCGTGTAGCCATCGTGTACATTACACGATGACTACACTGCGGGCGCATAATTATCGTGTAGTCATTGCCCACTATTTTTTCTTCATTTTTTTTTCTCATACTTTTCTTACACAATATCAAATCAAATGTCAAATCGTTCTCATTTAACACTCCACATTCATATTTATTAATATTTAAATAAATATATAAAAATTAATATATATTATATGTGTAGTGTACACAATGCCTACGCGGTGTCAGCGTAGTCATCATGCAGGCTACACGATGCCTGCGCACCTATTGTGTAGACTCATATCCAAAATTAGCAAAACCCATCAAAATTAACAAAACCTATAAAAATTAACAAAATCCATTCTCTCTCTATGATTTCTCTCTGTCAAATCTTGGCAAACTTAACAAAATCCATCAAATTTCGGCCAATTCTAACCCATTTCCCACCACAATTTCAAAAATAAAATTACAATATAGCTCTGAACCATAATTTTCTAGAAAATGAAAATTTTGTAAAATCATTAAGTATGAAGAAATAAAAATGAAAATAAGTTGATGAGAAAATAAGTTTCTGAAAAAATGAGAGAGAGATGAAGAGAGAGAGTGTAGACCAATGTGTAAGAAGAGCATTGAGGAAAAAATAGAAGAAATGAAGGAAATATGAGTCTAAATTAGAGAATGCACAAATCACGAGTATAATTTTGTAAAATATTCTTTTTCTAAGTTATAGTCTTGCAAAAAATCTTATGTTGAGGGTAGAAAGTGAACGAAGGCGTGTGGAATAAATTAGATGAGAAGTTGCAAAGAGGTACAAAAACGACGTAGTTTTATAACGTGGCATATAGATCACCCCGACCCGACTGTTCTAATTGAGCCGGCAAGGGGGTTTCAAGTTTCAGTCTCCCTAAACCCCCCTCCCCGGTGTTTTCTCTTTCTCTCTCTGCGTTTCGAGCTGATGAACGAACAAAACCAAGCCAAGGTGTAATACTGTGGTATCGAGCCTGAAGGTATTCTCAATTAATTTTCCTATTTGGTTCTAATTTAGTGGTTACCATTGAAATCCTTGGCTTTTATTGGTCCTATAAACGTATATCTTGTCATCTGTTATAGACTTTCTCCCACCCAAATTTGACCTTCCCTTTTGGAATTTATGGATAATTCTAATAGTACTGAGAATTTCTCTTTTGAATTCACGATCACTTGTTTCAGTACATGCGTTCAAAATATTAGCTTCGAAACTAATGATGCAGAGTTTTTGTCTGTTTTGATGCTTGCGAGAGTCTGTTTTTGTGTTCTCTTTAGTTTGAAAGATGGAGTTTGGTTTAGTACCTCTGGCTAATTGAATTTAAACTTCAGAGAGGCAATAACCTTACTCTTTTAGATGTGAGTAGTGTGCTTTTGCGGTTGAAGCTCAAGTTTATGCGATTCATCGAGTTCGACAAGATGGTTGACACGGTTGGTAAGCTCCAACACTTGCACCATAAGGTTTCTTGTTCAGGCATAGTATCACAATGCTAGTAAAATTTGTAACTTTGCCGAAAAAAAAAAACTTCTTGCGTGTTGCGTCTTGATTAGGATAGTGGCTTTCCATCAGTTTATTTTCCCGTCTCCTTTAGCATGTATTGGAGTGCAAGGTTAATCTAAACATTATTCTAATGTAAATGGCTGTTGCATGAATTGAGTGAGAATTGGGTGGAGGTTGGTTACTACTTAGGGTGATTCTACGGTATTGTGAGTTTGTCATACATGAGGAAAGAGAATTATAAAGGAAAGGAGGGAGAAACATTTTTCTTTTTCTCTCTTTCTTCCTCTCACGTAAGGTACCGGTACTGTAAAGTAGAATTTTTTACTACTTATTTCCAGATTTTCAATTGCATTACTATGAACTGCTTGAAATTTTGATTTCTAGAAAAATTGGTCAATTTACTAATTATAGTTCATAGCTGGAAGCCTGGAAGGTCAGTAATGCTTAAAAGATGTATCTTGCCTTGCTTAACCATGCTGCTAGAGCTAAAACTGCTATGATTTAGATGTTTTAAAAGAAATACAATTGTGGGGAATTAGATCTAAGGGTAAAAAATTGATTATGGAATAACGCTTGTTTGGAGGCGATGATAATTAGAGACTTATTCTAGCTTACAATGAACAATGTTGAAGGTGTCGGAAAGTAAGGCAAGTCAATGGGGTTTACTTTTAATCTAAACATCTATTTGGTTTTCTCTTTCGCCTGTTAAGAATTGGGTTTAAAGATAATTTTATGTGTCGCCTTTTTCAGTTTCTTATGAACTTCTGATAATATTGAACGCTTTATGGTTAGAAATTGCAATTATGATGTATATGGTTAACTAAAAGAAAATGAACTTGTCTCATATGTGTGAACCATGTGACTACTATTCTTAGAATCTTTATGACTAATCCACGTGGAAATTGAAAAGAGCGTAGCTGATAGGGCGGTCTATGTGACGGGAATGGATCTTCTGATTCCTAGTTTTATGTTTTTAAAATACTAATTTGGCACTTGATTTTGTCATTGATGGACATATTTTCTAAATCATCTGAAATTCTATTTTCCTTCAGTAGTGATCAGTCAAAAGTGTGCAGAATGGAAATTCAAGACGCAGATAAATCATCCATTCAGGAGGAGATCACCGTTGAGTCTAACAGGAACAGCTCAGACCGTGTAGCTCGGGTCAGGAAATTACTATTCCGGCAAATGCTGGTAGGTATAAGAGATGGGAGGTTTTTCTTGGGAAATTTTCACTGCATTGACAAGCAAGGAAACATCATTCTCCAAGATACCATAGAGTACCGTAGCACCCGACGCTCGTCTCCTTCGCTAATGGAACAAAGGTGCCTTGGTCTTATTCTCATCCCTTATTCTTGTCGTACATCTTGTCATGTAGATTGTGACATAGACGAACAATTGTCATTGCTATCAGTTTAAGAGTAAGGCGCTGTCGTGTTTTTATGAACTGGTACTGGAATGTTATGAAATTGAGCGTTATACCGACTTCTATGTAACTCTTGTTTGTTAAATGGAAAATTTAGACAGTTCTATTTTAGTGATTTTGTGATGATTAAAACATGAGTATGAACTTTCAGTCATTTGAAGGCATTAGTTTGAATCTTGTACAATAGACAGTATATGGCACAAGAAAAGGTTAAAGAGGACGCGGCATTTCCTTCGGCTAATCCTCATTTCTGTACCTGGTATTGATTCTACTGGCTTTTTCTATCGGTTTATTGCGTAGTTTCAAAGTTTTTTCGCTGAAAGTCACAGGTTTCTCGCTGAAATTTGAGTGAACACTGATATCGGAACTCTTTTACGGCTTTTAACTCTGACAATATCAGGGAGAAATCTTGAAAGCACTTCTGCTGAGTGACCCAAATGAAAAATTAATCTGAAAAGTTAACAAAAAAATTTCCAAGCATACTGTTCGACAGAAGATTTAACAAAATTTTGGGATGTTAGCATGGATGTAATTTCGAATCATAAGAAAGCTTATTACAGCAGTATTTTTTCCATTACATCATAGATTTACAAACCTTCCAAGGAAAGAAAAAAGAAGAGATAAAAATGAATGATTGAAGTATGTACATAGTTCATAGGGAAGGGCAGACTCAAAACCTATCACTGTAAGGTGTTCCATATACAATAAGTGAAGGAACTGTCCGTACAACTGTGTCAATTGGTATTGCAAAGTTAACTCCGGAGGAAACTCCTGTTCCTGCATTGTCCAATGAAAGCCATTTAACTTTTCAATTTTGCATTTTACTTGCTGAACTGTTTAAAACTTTCGTTATATCTTCCGTTTCAAACTGTTTGTTTTTTCGCTATAAGGCCCAAAACGCAGCCGTTTCAGAGCTGCGCAAAACGTGGAATCTAGTGAAGGAATTTCCAGAGATATAGTGTTGAATGACCTATAATAATAATCTTTTCGGATACACCTATTGCTCTTTTATATAACTAGGTCATATAGTAAACGAAATAAATTTGCATTTTTACCTTTGCGAGTGAAAGTTGCAGTGTTAACTCCAATAACATGACCATATGAATCAATCAACGGCCCCCCGGAATTCCCTGTATAAACTCTATGCGTCAAAATTTGGAGAACGAATATCACTTCTGTAAAAAGAATATTAAATACGTAACTAAGAGAAGACATAACTATTCTGATTCGAGTCATTTCGAAATACGAAGATACAAGTAGAGCAATCGCGAAATCGACACCAAAGGTTATGGAGTAACTGGCAGTGAAGCTTATTTTAACATCTTAAAGATACATTTTCCTTAATGGAACAAAGTAGAGCAAAAACAATGTCTATATATGACAAGACAAAGAAAACGATAAGAATAATGGATGATTTACCTGAATTAATAGCTGCATCTGTTTGAATAGCTCCTCGAATGGCCCTTCCATTTGGTGAAGGAATTTCCCTTCCCAATCCACTGACCACCTGGAGCCATCAAATACCCACATGAATGATGGTTAAAAGAGTACACTTAAGGGTATGTTTGGCAGTGATTCTGTTTAGAAGCGTTTTCAGGCATCCAAAAGCGTTATTTTAGCTAATAGTCATTTTGAGTAAGCATTTTAGTTAAGTGCTTCTAAGTGTAGAAAAATGACCGGGAAAGCGAATATCAAATAAGCGTAGGTTAATGTAGTTTAATGCAACAAACGTAATTTGAATGACAAGCGCTCCGAAACTTACCCTTGTACCATTCTCATGACTGAATGCATAATGCTAAATGTCAAACCATTTAATGGATAACATGAAGAAACAGAAATCCTCATTTGAGTGCATTTAGAACATCCTCACTTTTTTATCAGTAAAGGATGTATTATGCAGAAACCACTAGAACAGGGAAGAGTACAACCTTAAGATCTACCAAAAGAAAGAGTAGGAAGAGTAAAACATCATGCTCATTATTAGGATCACGAAACTATTGTTTTAAGCTTACCCCTGTTGTTAAGGTGTTTTCATATCCATAAGGATTTCCAATGGCATAGCAGCTCTGGCCAACATGGAGCTCGCTAGATGTACCAAAGACAATGGGCTTTACTTCATATCCTTCCACATCTACCTGTAAAAGCTCATTGCACTACGTAAAAGTTACATGGTAAAATGTATTTCTTTGCCTTTCAAGTTTACTTTAATTTCAAATTTAGTCCTTGTTAGTCTATTTCTTCTCAACCCAGTCCTTGAATAAAAAAGTACCGCAATCAGGTCTTTCTGTTAACCTCAGACTTTGATACTTCTTAGACAACAAAAACAATCTTATATTTTAGTTTTAAACATCTGTCCTGAACAACACAACCAATTTCAAGATTTGAAGCTCAAGAAGGACGTGATTGCAGTGAATGGAATTCTACACGTACACAAGAGTACACATATCCTGTGTCAAGCTCTTTCTATAAGTATCCGTCTTCTTGGAAATTGATTTTAGTATAGTTTGCTATTCTCTAGGCAAGTTACAATAATGTATTTTTTTCATCAATGAAAAATTATGTATCATTCACAAAAGAGAGAAGGTACAAAATCAGGTGGAATGGGAAAAAATCTAACTGGGAAAAGTGGCTAAAAGCTTTAGCCACTCTTTAATATTAAAGACAAAAAATAACCTCTTCACACAATCTACCGAGTGTTCTTCCCCTAATAAATTCTAGAGTTCATTTCTTTCCATGTAACCCAAGAAAAAATGACCTTCCAGTGGTTAAACCGAACTATCCTATGAATCTCCCATCACCCTAACAGCAGGCTAGAAACTGAAAAACGCATCTCTATCTGTCAGCATAATCCTTCCAAACATTTCTAACAAAAGAACAATGTAGAAACAGATGGTTGACTAATGCTTCATGATCCTTGCACATTCTGCATCTGTTAACCATTTGGAAACCCCTTCTATTCAAATTATCCATGTCGCGTTGTTACAATAATGATTTATACTTAGGATCCTTTTATTACCCTCTTACAGTAGTCCATTTTTCATGTCACAATTTATCTCCCTCACTAGTACTTTAAGATTCCCTTTTCTTGTTTGCCTCGCTGGGAAAGACAAAATACTCACTCCTCTAGTAGGGAACATTTGGTGTTTTTCTAGTATGTCTCAAGGACAAAAATTACATTTTTTAGTTCGTTCAAACGGGTAAGAAGCCGACAACTCCATGAAGGTAAATGAGAAACTCTAGGTTTGGGTATGAGATCTGTGATAATAAAAACTAAATATCATAACTTCTCTCATTAAAGCTTTCATCGAGTGGAACAATCTTATCTTCATTGATAAATTGACTGCACAATAATGAATTATAATGTACACTCAAAGATAAAGAAAATAAATGATATCTTTGACCAAATACCTTAAGAACAGCTAGATCATATGCTGGATCAAAACCAACGAGTTCAGCTTCACGGTACAAGCTATTTCCCCTTGCATCTACTAGAAGCACCTATAGAAGATGAACAAATTAAGATATACGCACAGATATACTGAATAAAGAATAGTGCTGACTGCCAAGTTCACTATCTCCACAAGAAGTAAATAAATGTCAATGCAAAATATAATAACTAGATAACCGGCAAAACCTTACAACGCTGTAATCCGCTTCTGTCTGTAGCCAATTTGGCGATAACATGGTAATTAGTGACCTGTCACAAGCAAAGATGGCTCATTCAACTAATAAAATGATTAGCTGGAAACTAAGTTTAAAAATGAGCTTTCAGAAAAAGTGAAAACAAGGGTCAAGGGATACAATGTTGTTTTAAAAGTTTAAATATCAGTAAACGTGTTTGATAGTAGTATTCAATAAGTGTTTTAGTATTAACTTTCTAAAATATTTTTTAAAAAGTTTTCAAAATTAATTAAAATTAGAATATGCTTTTGGTAAACTAGTTTTTGGGTCTTTTTGTTTATTAAAAAAAGCCAATCTCCAACTAAACAGGGCTTAAAAGAGCAAGAAAACAGATCTGGAAAAATGGGAAACATGTAAATCACTGCCACATAACATTTTCAGACTCATTTCCCGCTTTAGAGAAGATAAAAGCATAGAATCAGTCTACTGTAAATAGTAGCTATCAGATATCTTTGCAAGTGTCTAAGTAAGTTTTCTCCTGTAGAAAGTGTTCCAGATTTGGTGGAAGTTGGTATTTCCATATGGCATAAGAATTATGAGATTGTCAACAAAACTAGATAAAGGAAAACATAGAAGATACTATGAAGTGCACTAAATTTCAATGTCAGTACAGAATGCTTACAATGTGACCAAACTTATCCCATATGAAGCCTGAACCAGTTCCTTCAACCTTCACATTGTCGTCTTCATTAAGTATGGCCTTATTAGAAGAGCCTGACGGGTTTTTAGCTACTTCAAGGTCCTTAATGTAAACGACAGATGGCGAAGTTTCCTACAATGGTTCAATATACCAAAAACTAAGAATAAATGCCTGCATCATATATTTGAAATCAAATAAAATCAATCCCCCCCCCCAAAACCCCAACACAAACTCCGCCATCCAAGCCCCATCAAAAAGGAAGAAAACTTAAGAAAGTTAGTTCATGGTAAAAAAAACTACAAAGTAGAAAACATAAACATTAAATGTCAATTGAAGACAGGTTTTTTATCAATGCATTCCCTATACAACTTACTGTTAGAGAAATATTATTCTACTCCATTGTAATAGTTTAAGAGATAAAACACAATTCTAATTCAACGCACTGACAATGCCGAAAGAGTTCGTCAAAACGTCAGAAACAGGAAACAAGGAACTTCAAGAGGGAATTACTACTTGTGGATGGTAGTGATCCCAAAAGTTTAAGTTAATCAATTAAGAAGAATTTAATCATTTTATTTGATTCTAATAACTTGCCCTCACGAGTAGGCCTATTCTTAACGGACCTACACAGAAGATTGTTAATGCGAGGATTTGATTGCCAGCATATTCCAAGTGCTTAATCTAATGGGTTAACCCTCAAAATTGTCCATTTCAATTTTGAGCAAAAGTTTAGGACTGACAGCATAAAATTTTGGAGCCAACTTTCAACCAGAAAACTGAAAGCATTGAAGAAAACCCCAAATGAGAAGCAAGACAACACTTGAGAACAGCAAAAATCTAAATACATAGTAAAATATGAAATGAACCAGAGTTTTTCTGAAGAAACAAGCCCTTGCATGCCAATTACATTACAGCATAAATGGGTCCTATAATCTAGGCCAATACTTACACTAAAGACCAGATTGACACAGTTGAACCTGGGTAGCCATGAAAAGCCAAATAAAAAGAAAAATCGAGTGCTTATAAGTGGTCTGTGCTTGTGAGAGAAAAGGAAGGACCTGGAAAAGGCGGACGACTCGATCTTCTTCTTGTTGAAGCTCATCTTCCTGTAGGGCAAGTGCAGAGGAAAGTGGGGCGGGAATATGGAGGCTGAGCAAGGAAGCAACTGAAACAAAAGGACCCAGTGCTATGGCTCTTCGCCTCGTGACAGAAAAGCTCTTGATTGAAGAATGCGAAGGAGAATTTGTTGGTGGAAGAGAAAGAGGAGGAGGATGAGCTTTCAGTGAACCCAACACCGCCATGTTAGACCTCTGTGCTTCAACTGTCCAATTCAGCATTGTCCTTCCATTATTTTTCAAGATAAACTTCCATGTCTACGTCCCTCGAGCGAAGTTTTTTAGAAAATCACAGTTAATCACCGCTGGTCACTGTTTTATCTTAATAAATAAGATAAATTACATAACGTATAATATTTAATATATATCGAACTCACATCTTATTAATAACTTTGTAGGAATTCGACGTTTTTTATGTCTTAAACTAATTTAACGTTAACTCATCATGAAGTGTAATTCTTACGGCGTATCGGGAGTGTCTTTTCTATGGGTGCACCATGGATGTCGCCCTTGAAGTGCAACCCTTGGGGTGTCGCCCCTGAGGTAGCACTAATAGGTGCCACCCCAGATGTAGCACTCACGGGTGCCACCCCAATGGGTGTACCATGGAGGTGCCTAGATCACCTTCGTAATACAACTTGAAGATAATAATAACGTACTTCGGACAAGACGTATTAATATGCTATTACAACGTGTTATCATTTCACAAACTACTAAGTCAAGTGACAAAGACTTGAGTGGATGTATGGCTGCAAGAGAACGTTTGGGAGGTTGTGAATTGGTAGGATTAGGGGCGAGACTACGTCGTATTTGAAATGACATACCTCTTCCAATATGACCGCTTTGAATATTAAGGGTGTGCTACCCTCCCACCTTGGGGCGGGGGTTTAGTCTTAAGAGATCTCTTTAAGAGGAGGTTTTGGGTGGATACAGACCTTGAGCCCCATCGTCTAATCGTATTCCTCCTAGATCATGGTCACTCCGCAAGACCCATATGGCATCCTCTAATTGGCACACGTGAGATTCTCCTCTTTTCCACATCAGTGTGATTAATTAATTGAGGTGGTGCGCTTGGATATGCGAGCTTGTAGCTAATCAAGAGATTAGTTAGAATGGTCCCCCCCCCCCCCTTTTGCCACCTATAAAATGAGGGCCTCTCCTTCATTTTAGGGGGAAGAGAGAAAATCCTAGAGGGGAGAGAGTCTCATTTCTCTCCCTTCCTTAGAGAGAGAAAGCATCATTTTCCTTAAGAGCATTTTGTCACCACCCTTGAGTATTTAGAGTGCTCCCCCTTCACCTCATGACGTCATCTCCAGCGTTCTTAGGCGTTATTCTGGTTACTTGCTAAGGATTAGACCACTCTTGCACACACCCATGTCACCCTTGCATCTACATTTGGCAGCTCCATTAGGGAGTGATTTATCACCCTAGCAAAGAACGACCATGACCAGACATGCAAAGGGAAGAGCGGCTCTGTTCCGCATGGAGGGAGACAGACCCATACTCAATGACAAACGCGGACAAGAAGAGGAGAACACCTCTCGTGAGTTACCACTAATCGCACTTACACAAGCGCATGAGTAAGCCGAAGTCATTTAAGAGCTCCAAGCTTCTAACGCTAAGATAAAGAGAGTCATAGATACGCTTAACGCGTACATCAATGCCGCTACACCACAGCACCCACCACCATTCTCCATCATGGCGCGTAACTAACTTCCTCCACCATCACAATGCAACTAACCTCCACCATATGCATGCAACCAGCCTCCATCATGGGCGAGCAACCAACCTCCATCATGGGCGCGCAACCAACGTCTACCATGGGCACGCAACTAACCTCTCTCATGGGCATCCAACCATCCTCTGTTGTAGGCGTTCAACCACAAGCATTCACCCATAACCATTTTCAGCTGAATGTTCGAGCCAACATTCAGACTGTTGCACAAGATAAGGTTGTACCAACACCTCCATATTTTGCCTAGAACCATTACCATGGCCGATGCTCCGTCTCTAGACAACATCATTCGTATCACTACCCTAACTACTACGATAGCTTAGAGCAACCTCACCTCAAGCGCAAACAATACCCTTGGTGGGAGTAGTCATTTCATTACCCTTGAAACCCTTCAAAAGATGCTTCAAGAAAAGAGAGTAAGGGTGTCTCTGAACGATTCCATTGTTGACTTCAGACCACCATATCTGGCTGACATAGCCATGAGATCGTAATCGGTGGACTACATTCCCCAAAAGTTTCAAAAATATAATGGCAGAAATGGGTGTGCCAAAGAACATGTGATACGTTTCATTGATGACATGGGACCCTATGGTTACGATGAGTTCATCCGTTTGAGGGAATTCTCCAAGTCTTTGACGGAGCGAACTTACATTTGGTACGCGAGCTTGGCGCCCGAGTCGATCTCGACATGGACGCAAATGGTGTCAACCTTTTTTGAAAAAAAATTTGTCATAGAGGAGAAGACTAGCTTATTAGATCTAGAAATATAAAAGATCAACGACAACCTCGTGTCATACGTTCAAAGGTTCAAGGAGAAGGCCATGGATTGCCAAGAGGAAGTCGTTGTGAAGATGTGCATTGGAGGGATGTTGGACGATTACAAAGTCTACCTTGAGAATTTGGGGATTGTCACGTTCGCCCGCTTGATAGAGGTGTCTGAGAGGGGTGACCGTCATGATTACCCTTGGAGACTCACCGCATCACGCTATCATCATCAAGTAGCGGCTACACAACCACAAGGGCGAAGTCGTAAGAGAGGAAGAGATGAGAGGAATGACCCGCCATATTTTCCCTTGCACCCTAGATAAGGTGGAAGCACTAGTAGATGTATGGATAAAGGACAAAGATATCACTTTTTCTTAGGTCACCATGCTACCCACAAGGGAGGCAAGGAGTTCCCTAAACTTTTGTCGATATCACCGTACTACATCACACCCTACCCAAGAATTTAAGTTTTTTAGGAGGTTCTTTGACGAGATCATTATGGAAGGTGTCGAACCCGCAGAGCCACCCTTTTTCCTTCAACATATCAATGTCAACATGATTAGCACGGGCATAATAGGATCTACCTCATATGATACCATAGTGGAGGAGGCAGATGAGGAAAAAACCATAGGGGAGACTCCGCTTTCATAGATAAACTATTGAACACAAGGAATTGTAAGAACTATTTTGATACTCTTGGGTTGGATGACATTGCATGGCGTCAAGTCTCCAAAACGCTAATAGATGTCACTTAACAAAATTATGCTAGAATGAATTGTTGCTTTGCACAACCACCTTTAAGCAAGATGAGGTAGAACGAGGAGAGTGTCATCACATTCACCAATGTCGACCGACATGTTAAGAGGACGGGGCACGATTGCCCCTTTTGAGTGGATGCAACAATCAATGGTGTGCGAGTGAGGCGCGATTGGAATGTGGATCAGAAGTTAATTTCATGTCCTATGCTACCTTCAAGGCAGTTGACATCTCAAAGAAGAGACTAGTGAGACAATCAATTATTGTGACAGGTTTCTCATCAGAGAGTGTGGGGACAATAGGCTATGTTAATAGGGAGTTGCAGGTTGCACCGGTAAGAACCATCAATTGATTTCATGTGATTGATACAATATGGTCTATCACGTACTATTAGAAAGGCCATGGATTTACGATCATGAATGTGTCCCTTCAACCTTGCGTCAATGTTTGAAATCACATTGGTGTGGCAGGAACATTAAGGTGGCGGCTACCAAAGCGCTATTTGATGATACTGAGACTCACTTGATAGAGGCAACACTTTTCGATGAACTTAGAATAGCAGGTGCTGCCACAACTAGAAGGATTACAACCACCCCTTTGCCAACGTGGGAGATGGAGAAGAGAAATGAAGTATTTACACCCGGGACAAAGCTGGTAACCCGCGTGACATTGCCAAATGGGAAAATGGCATACCACTTATAATGGTGCGCGGGGTCAGGCACATAACTTGATCCCCCTGATAGTGAAAATGATGAAGATATAATGACAGAGGTGGAGTTCGCTAAGGCACAAGGACATATGAAAGGGATCTATGTGATGACTTGTGAACCACCAGAGGTGCCTCTCCAACCAACCCATCACACCGTAGGAGGAGCTAGAGGAAGACTATAATGGGAAGGGGAACACGAATGGGCCAGTGTTCCTAACAAAGTATTTAGAGAGTAAACAACGGGATGACTTGATAAAACTTTTGAATGAGTTTGAGGATGTCTTTGTGTGGTCGTACTATGAGATGTCGGGGTTGGATTCTACCTTAGTGACGTATAAGCTAGGGGTCTCTGAATAATGCACACCTGCCAAATAACACCCCAATCATTTTTTCCCTGAGGTGGAACTCCAAATCAAGTCTGAAATTCCAAAGATCATAGAGGTGGGATTTTATCAAGCCTATCAACAACCTACATGGCTAGCGAACATCACTCCGATGAACAAGAAAAATGGTTAAATCCATGATTTTAGAGACCTGAACAGGGCATGCCCCAAAAATGACTCCTGCTACCTAATGTAGACACCTTGGTCGATGCTATAGTGGAACAAAGAATGTTCTCTTTCATGGACGGGTTTAGTGGATACAATCAAAATCAGGATGGCGATTGAAGATGATGAGAAGACCGCCTTCAGGACACCCTTTGGAAACTTTTACTACGTGGTGATGCCTTTCGAATTGAAGAATGCGAGGGCTACTTACCAACGGGCTATGACATTGATTTTCCATGACATGATCCATGATTATATTGAGGACTATGTGGATGATCTAGTAGTCAAGTCTAAGAGTGCAGGTTCACATCTGAAGTAATGAAGAGTGTCTTTGAAAGGTGCAGGGCGTACAAGCTTAAGATGAATCCATTGAAGTGCAGTTTTGGTGTTTCATGGGGGAAGTTCTTAGGCTTTTGTGTACACAAGAGGGGTATAAATATTGATCAGTCCAAGGTAAAAGGATATCAGGGACATGCCCCTATCACGATCCTTGAAGGAGTTAAAGGCATTCTTCGGGAAGGTATCTTACGTCCGCCTATTCATACATGCCCTTGCAGAGTCTATCAATGATATGCAACCACTCTTAAAGGGAGATTGCACCTTTTCATGGACACAAGAGCACCAACATAAGTATGACACCATAAAGGATGTGCTCCTTGCACCGGCCACCATGGTGCCACTACGTAATGACTTACCATTGCTGCTCTACACCACCTCAATCGTAAATTCCATTGGAGCATTGTTGGCACAAGAAATGGAGGGGTGGGATTCCTAGTGTATAATTTGAGTAGGGTCCTAAGGGATGCCGAGATTAGATATACACCTTGTGAAAAGCATTATCTTGCTCTTGTATTTGCCACACAAAAATTTCGAAACTACATGTTGGGTAACCGAATTTATTTAATGACTAATTCTAATCCTATTCATTTCTTTTAACTAGGCCTTTATTGAGCGAGAGACTTACCCGATGGACCATGTTGTTGAGTGAGTTTGATATTACACCCATCACCCTAGATGCGCAAAGGAGTCAGACGTTGGCTGATTTGTTTGCTCAATTCCCAAGAGGTGAACTGGAATCTCTAGACGAGAGTAGACTTACCTGATAGATCATGTTGTTGAGTGAGTTTGATATTACAACCCTCACCCTGAATGCGCAAAGGAGTCAGATGTTGCCTGATTTGTTTGCCCAATTCCCAAGAGGTGAACTGGAACCTCTAGACGAGAGCATACATGAAATCAATAGTTGTGAGGGTGTGCTATGGGCACTAACATTCGACGGTCCATCAACTCATTCTAGTGGTTGAGCAAGACTTATCTTGGAAGATCTTTTGGGCAACATTTTCTCAATGGCATACAAGTTGACTTTTCCATGTACAAACAATTAGGCGGAGTATGAAAATATTATATTGGAACTTTGATATGAAAAGGATAAGGGTGTCACCACTATCAAGGTTAAAGGGGACTCCAACTTGATCATCAGCCAAATTAGAGGAGATTTACCGTGAAAAAACCCGTTCTTGCACAATACCACCATAAGGTCCAAAAGCTTGTTGCTATGTTTGATGATGTTGTTTTTTAGCATACCCCAAACCTAACAACTGCCATGCTGGTGCCCTGGTAACTCTAGCCAGCAAGCTCCCTCTATGAACAAGGAGTTGAGGAACTTTGTTAATTTGAATGGAGTTCTCTTTGATAGGGGGACTGATGGTGTACTTTCATGACGCGTAAGTTTGGAGGAAGGCCACAGCCACCTCAAGCATCTACATGAAGACTATTGCACCAGGGAAGGGCCGCTCCTACACTGCCGTCTCCAAAGGATGAGTTTCTACTGGCCAAACATGACCATAAAGGGAACGACCATGTAAGAGAATTATCTTAAGTGTCATTTAATTCCCAACCCCAAAGAGGTTCATCTAGTCGAAGTTGCAACAGATTGGCGACAACCTTACATCTGGTATTTGAAAGATGGTACTCTCCCATTGAGCACAACATATTCCTCTATTATTAAGAAGCGGAGTCCTCGCTTCTTCAGTCTCAAGGGAGAGTTATGGAGGGTCAGTGTGGACGGTCACCCTCTTAAGTGTTTAGGTATTGATGATCAACAAACTATCATAGAAGAAGTACACAAAGGGGCATGTGACGAACATCAAGAAGGCAAGATGTTATATGAGGAATTTCTCAGGATATAACACTATAAGCCCACCATCGAAGCTGATGTATTGGACTATGTGCGAAAATGTCACGCTTGCCAAGTCCTCAGAAATGACACGCCCCACCTGTGTCCTTGCACCCAACAGAGGTCCCTTCGTTGTTTCATACATGGGCTAAGGACTTCATTGGACCCATCTCGCCAGCATCAAAATGTTACATATGGATCCTTGTCACCACATATTGTTACACCAAGTGGGTAGAGGCCATAACTCTCAAGAAGGGGATAGGCGAGCATGTCTATTATTAAGGCGACATCATGTGCCGATTCGAGCTACCAAGGTGAATCATCTCAGACAATGGGACGCCGTTCACAACTAAGGTAGTGGCTAAACTATTGGAGGCATACGACATCCACCATGATAGGTCCAAACCCTATTATCCCAAGTGGAATGGTCAAGCCGAGTCAACTAATAAGACATTACTGAGGATACTCAGTGTATGGTCCACGACGACCAGAATACATGGCATGAGTTACTCTTTTTAGCACTATAGGCGTACCAACAGCAAAACGGACTCCGACGCAAGCAACCCACTTTGATTTGGTTTATGGTTGTGAGACGATCATACCTGGGGAAGTAATGGTACCATCGACTAAGCTATCATCTTTAGCGGGAGTCGAATGTTCCACCCGCCTTGGTGATCTAAAAGCTATAGATGAAAGGAGAGATAAGGCCAAGAAAAGTGTCCAAGCCTATCAAGGTAGAATGATAAAAACCTATGAAGCAATGGTACTTCAACAGATCTTCCACGAAGGTGATCTGGTATTGAAAGCGGAAGATCATGTCATGCGAGGTATGCACGCTCAAAAGTTCACACCCAAATGGGAGGGCCCCTACGGGATAACATCTTTAGCCGAAAAGTGGATATTGTCATTTTGTCTATCCCTAAACAAGACATCCATTATCATCACCTATCAACTTTAAGTTTATCAAGAAATACTATGCATAGGAATTTTGATAGTCCTTTATTTTGTACATGAAATTTTTTTGTAATTGATTGAAACAATAGCAACCGAGGCAACTAGACGTGATATAAGCCAGTTGGCCCACTCTTTTGTACTCAAACTCGAAATGAACAGAAGAACTTCAGAAAGTTTTGCCTCTAAAGATGTGTTACGAAATATTGCTACTTAATGATGCTCCAACGCCTTTCCTTGGCTACACCCATAATATACATCATGATTGGTGAGATTCATAAGCTTTCACGCCTTTACTTGAGAACATCCATGATAGACATCATGCTTAGTGTGATGCGTAGATTTTCACGCCTCTACTTGAGAACACCAATGATAGACATCAAGCTTGGTGTGATGCATAGGCTTTTACGCCTCTACTTGAGAACACCCATGATGAATATCATGCTTGGTGAGATGCATAAACTTTCACGCCCCTACTTGAGAACACCCACGCTAGAAAATCATGATTGGTGTGATGCATAGGCTTTTACGACTCTACTTGAGAACACCCATGATATACATCATGCTTGGTGAGATGCATAGGCTTTCACGCCTCTACTTGAGAACACCCATGATAAACATCATCATACTTAGTGAGATGCATAGGCTTTCACGCCTCTATTTGAGAACACCCATGATAGACATCATGCTTGGTGAGATGCATAGACATTCACGCTTATACTTGAGAACACCCATGATAGACATTATGCTTGGTGCGATGCATAGACTTTCACTCATTTACTTGAGAACAACCACGATAGATGTCATGCTTGATGAGATGCGTAGGCTTTCACTTTCCTACTTAAATACCACATATGACAGACATCATGCTTATCATTAAGAACATTCGAGATGCGTCACTCAGATCCACTTGTTCGATGTATCACCTAGACTTGTGTGTCGTCTCATTGGGATTGACCTCCCCATGATAGAACCCACACGCCCCCTAGACACACCAAGTGCCGTGGGGGAAGCTTATCGTAAATACATTATTGGGGAGGCATGTTGATGGGTCTGATCAATGGAGGAAAGAAAAAAATTGAAATTTTCCTAAGGGGGAAGCGTATCGCAAATACCCTATAGGGGAGACATATTCATTATGGCAGAAATATTCAAAAATTTCCTACGAGAATTCATGCTGTGAATTTTTCTAAGGCAAACTTTGTTTCGAAGACATTCTACTTGCTAAAGTTCTAAGTATAATAGTTAGTACTTTACTCACCTGAGGAGGAAAATACAAGGCAGAGAGCTCGACTCATATTACTTCACACGACGACTCCTTGATGGTCTGTGAGGGTAAGATATTCAAATAAAATAAGAGTCTCGGTTAGACCAAGGTATATGAAAATGATATGCTGCACTCAATAGAACTCGATAAGTAAAACTAGTCATGGTCACCTCAGGGGCAGCATGCTAGCCGCACAACACAGGACGCACCTCGAAGGCGGCATGCTAGCCGTGCACCACAAGGGCGGAATGCTAGCCGCGCACCACAAGAAATGCATTGGCCACAGACACCTCACTAGTGCCTTACCACAACGGCGACAACAACAATGCTCTCAGGTCGCATTGATTTCCCCACTCTTGGCATACATATCAACAAGACAAGTAATTGAGGCATTACATCAAACACTTAGTGTGCAACCCCAACATCATGACAACTAAGCCTTGTAATCACTAATCAAACCATGAAAGCATGAAGTTCGGGGTAACATCCCAGAGTCACTGCTAAGAATCCCTAGCAAGGGTGATCATGCTCTCGACCCAACGCCGCTGCTAAGGGTCCCCAAGATCATGTCCATGCTCTCGATTTAAGACATGAAATAGGAGTTTGATCCTTACCCGTGTACAGCATATGCGAACTAAGGGACTCAACAACATGTCCGAACCTTACTTGACGATGACGGAGCTCCACACCTAAAAAAGAAAAAGAATGAAGCTTTAATGTTAAAGTTTCTAGGTTCAAGAATGGACATCCAAAAATCATTAACACTTATGAGTTGGGGAGAAACAGAAAGAGACGTGAAAAAAACTTCCCACAAGCTTCAAGCCAACAATGGTGAAAAACAAGCTCATTTTCCTTTTTTAGAGGGGAGGAAGAGTAAGCTTTGAAGAAGACAACGAGAGGATGAATGGATGAAAGGGAAATAAGTGTGTTGAAACCCTTTATATAGGGGGAGAAGGGAAAAGGGGACTCCCCTTCCAAAATTTCAGATTTTCTTTTCGAAATTGACCCCCTGTGAAGTTCGACTAGGTTCGTCGAACCTGAAGATAAAGAGACACCTAAATCATACAAAGACTGTATATTGGGCATAATGGATTAACATATTCCACGTACATCACGTAATAGAGGCGATCAAAGGACTGAGGATTTAATATTACGATCGATTACTACATTGAAGAAATTATGTACAAGCCCGATTACTCCGCATGATGCTTGCACATGGGACTAAATGTACATGAGAGTTAATGAACTCGACATTGAATCAGTACGAAGCTGTAATTCTTATAGCATATCGGGAGTGCCTCGCTCATGATGCACCATAGGGTGCCGCCCCTAAGGTACACCCCATGGGGTGCCGCCCTTAAGGTACCCATGGGGTGTCGTCCTCATGATAGTACCATGGGGTGCCGCCCCCATGGGTGTACCATGTAAGTGTCTGGATCACCTTTGTAATACAACTCAAACACAAAAATAATACACTTCAGACAAGAAGTATTGTTATGCTATTACAACGTGTTATCACTTCACAAACCACTAAGTCAAGTGACAAAAATTTGAGTGGATGTATGGTTGTTTGGGAACGCTCGGGAGGCTGTGGACTGGTAGGATTAGAGGTGAGGCTAGGTCGTATTGTAGAAGAAATACCTTTTTTAATATGACCACTTTAAACATTAAGGATGTGCTACCCTCCCACCTTTGGGGGGGGGGGGGGGGNGGGGGGGGGGGGGTTAGTCTTAAGAAATCTCTTTGAGATGAGGTTTTGGGTGGATACCTTCCTTGAGCCCCATCGGCTAGGCGTATTCCCCCTAGATCATTGTCACTTCGCGAGACCCACGTGGCGTCCTCCGGTTGGCATACGTGAGATCCTCCTCTTGTCCACTTCAGCATGATTAATTAGCTGAGATGACATGCTCGGATAGGTGAGCCTGTCACTAATCAAGGGATTAGTTACAATGGTCCCCCCGTTTCTTGACCTATAAAAGGAGGACCTCTCCTTCATTTTGGGGGGAAGAGAGAAATTCCTAGAGAGAGAGTCCTAGGAGAGAGAAATCATCATTTTCGTTTGAGAGCATTTTGTCACCACCCTTGAGTGTTTGGAGTGCTCCCCATTCACCTCACAACGTCAAGTCCAACGTTATTCTGGTTACTTGCTAAGGATTAAACCACTATTGTACTCACCCACGTCATCCTCGCATTTAGGGTGTTCACGGTTCGGTTCGACAAGAAAATGAACCAAACTGAATCGTTCATGTCTAAAGAATCAAACCAAACCATGAGTTTCGGTTCGGTTTGGTATTATTAATTAAAAATCATTTTAAATGATATTATTGAAAAAATAATATAAAATCAAAATTTTATTTTGATTCGGTTCGGTTCGGTTTGATGTGAAATTATATATAAAAAATTAAAAAATAATATGAATTTAATGTTTCGGTTCGGTTCGGTTCAGTTTGAAAATCACCAAAATTTCGAACAGAATCGAAACTTCGGTTCTCTCATTTTTCTGAACTGAACTGAACACATATAAAGAACGGACTGAACTGATTTATTTGGTTCGGGACAATTTTAGATACCCCTATCTACAAACTCAATGTGAAATGATAAGAATTAATTAAATTTCTCATCTTCAACCGTTTTAAATTTTATGAAAAAGAAATGTTTGAGACGTACTCACAAATATTGATATCTCCCAAATTATAATTTATGAGCAATTTTATTAATCTCAACTTGTTTTATCACAACTTTCCTAATATATGTTTCTATATAACGTGTAAAAAAGTTGGGACATGGCAAATACATTTTTTTTACTTTCGCTTTTGTAATCGCATAATAATCTCTGGCCAAACACTATATCAATAATATAAATGTTGTTGGGAAAATTGATGGAATAATTCCCCTCACGTCAAGGTTATAAAAAATCACTTAGAATCGTTGAGAGTTCTTGAGAACTGAATCGTAGGATCGAATCGTGGATCATAAAATCATACTATATATTAGTAATATTGTGAAAAAATACAATTGATTAAACTATATAATAAAATTCTTTAATATAATTAAAGAATAAATGTAAAAATTGACTATTTTAGTACAATATAAATAAATAAAAAATAATTTAAAAATTGAACAGATTAAATAAATGTTATATTATCTTCTTAAAAATTGAACAATGAATTTCAACTCTTAAATGATGGGATCCAATAAATCACCCCCTGACTCGTGAGGAAACCTCATCGTCATCACCAAGTGACAGCACCTCCTCAACCTGATGCTCCCATTCTCTAACCGGAATGTCATGCAAAACGCTGACTAAACCAACAATCATAATTCTCGAAACAGAGAATTATCATGCTCCACCATAAAAGCATACATAAAACGATCAAATTCCAAGATTTCCACTTCGGCACATGTAGAAATAGCCTGCAGAAAAGTTATGGTGGAACTTCCATATTTCTCTTACCTAGAAATTTCATCAGCTATCGACTCCCTTTTCCACCACACATCTTGTACCAATTACGGAACCAGTACAGGTGTGCGAACTCGAACCTGCTAATAGAACACATCCTTTATCCTAGCATTTTCAACGCTCACGCCAGAGGATGTCACGTCATTATTAGATGAAATTAATTTTGTCTCCCATCGGTATGAGAGAAACACTATTAGCGCCTCTCCAATCTTATTAAACCATTTTAGCGGTTTTCTGAAATTATTTTTCAATTACAGATTTAAATTTCAAGGTGTAGAGCCAAGCAAGCCTGGAAAAATTATTTAGGAAACAAATATAATACTTATAACATTCTTTTGAAAGATAAAGAGCAGTTCCAGAGATCTATGCGAATGAGGTCAAGCGGATTTTTTGCTACTGAATTAGAAGTCGGAGAAGGAAGAACATAACTTTTACTTTTCTGACAAGCTTCATAGAACTGATGTATACCATTGGTGGTTTTGACTCAAGAATAACCATGTTTTTCAATAATGTGACTTAAGATTTTTGAAGAGGGATGGCCTAACCTTTGGTGCCAGATTTTGAGATTATTGTCAGGTTTATTTATGCACAGATCAGAATTTACAACATATTTTATATCATTTCTAGCTACATTTAAAGCATCACAAGAATTACTAGCATATTTTAAAAAGTTTGAGGCGTTATGAGAAAGAGAAGACAAATTAGAAGATACACCAAGTTTATAAGGCAAAGTAGCACTTTTATTTATATCAGAATTTGAGTTTTTACATGAAAAAAGTTTACTAGAATAAAAAAATTCAGAATTTGACACTTCAAGACCAGATGGTACAAACAGTTCCCTTACAATACTATTTTGTGATCCTAAAGACCTTTTTGAGAAATCAATGCTTCCTTGGATATAACAATTGAGGGCAGAGGGTTCTTCAACTTGAGGATAAGAAAGTAGGTACAAACCACCCTCAAGAACTCCTTGTAGCAAGATTATTTCTGATGTTAAGTCCTTTACAAAACAAGAATGAGAGTGAAATTCAAAATATACATTATTGTCTTGAGTGAGTTTAGACATTGAAATCAAATTTTCTTTATATAAGGTACTCTTAGGATAGTATTAAGTTTCAAATAGGTATTTTTGGAAGGAATGAGCCAATGTGTGATATGTTCAGTAACTTACCATTGCCCACAACTAGTTTTTCATTACCACCATACTCTTGTGCCAAACTCAAGTTTCCAAGATCTATTGTGACATGGTTGGTTGCCCACAACTAGTTTTTCATTACCACCATACTCTTGTGCCAAATTCAAGTTTCCAAGATTTGCTATGACATGGTTGGTTGCTGCACTATCAACATATCGAGCCATGTCATTGACTATATCTAGGCCAGCTATGTAACCAGCAGGTGAAATAGTAAAGGCAGAATATCCTGATCATGTAGAAACCATATAGGCTAAGGGTCCTGAGTTTGTAGGGTTATTTTACTGTTGTGAGTTACCCTGCCTTTGAAAATAACTTTTCTCATGTCTGTAATAGCACACTGCAGCTGTATGACCAGGCTTGGCAAAGCCTCTACCTCATCTTTTTCCATTAAAACCTCCACCTCTGTGAAACTGATTTTGTCCTCTATTGAAACCTCATCTACTAGACAGATTTTGTTGTGGTCCATTTTGAAATCTTTTGAAGTTGGTGTTTGTAGCTATATTGGCACTTAGCTTCATGTCATTCACCAAATCTTACTGTTGTTTTTCCAGTCTACTTTCATGAACCATAAGGAGAAATTGAATCTCCTCTAAGATTAAGTCTCCTTCTCTTGCAGTAACATTAACCACTACTGGGTAAAATTCAAGTCCAAGACCATTTAAGCACATATGAGATCAATTTTGATCACTAATAACTTATCCTGCAGCTGCCGATCCATCAGAAGTTCTTCTCATCATATCATAAAAATCAGCAATAGAATCACTACCTTTCTTGTTAGTTTGTAATGTGCTTCTCAATTGTAACATTCTTGTCTTAGAAATATTTGCAAAGTTTCTTTCTAAGGACCTCCAAACATCCTTTGAGATACTTAATTGGGTGAAAATACCAAGAACTCCTTCACTCATTGAAGCTCTTAGCCATCCTAGCAAAATTTGCTTGGCCATTTGCTAAATTTCTTGGTGGTTTTGCAGCATGTCCAAATACTACATCATCAAAACCATGTCCAATTAGGACTGGTACTATCTGATATTTCCAAAGCACGTAGTCATTTCTCTCCAACTTAACTGAAATTGCACTATTGAAAGTATTGGAAAAAACTGCATTATGATTTGCTGCATTGTTATTGTTGTTGTTGTTATTTTTTCTGTCACTCGAAGTTGTTGAGTTTTCAACTATGGCACAATTCTATTGGCTCTGATACCATGTAAAGATAATAAGAAAATAAAGAAAGAAGAAGTAAGATAGAAGATAGAAGAGTGACTGTTGTGAGATTGCACTGAATGCCAAACTCTCATTAACCTGAGAGAGGCAAGAGAACTTCTATTTATATAGAGCTGATATTAAAACATTACAACCAAAGTTTACCATTGAAAATGATAAGAAAGAGATGAAGGAAGGAGCTGCAACTTGCTAAGTTGAGCTCACCAACTAACTGATAATAAAATATATCAGTTTAGTTGAAGTTGTCTAACATATTTTAGTTTGATATCAGTTAGACAAATGCTTGATTAATAAGTCAGGTCCTCGAGCATCCTACTTGGCAGTAACTCCAGCCACATAAGTGATTAGGTGAATGTTTAGGTGAGTGATTAGGAGAGTGATTAGGTTTTTCCTTAATATTGTCAAAGACAACCACATATTTCACTATGAGAAAATTATTAGAACTCATGGTATCTCTTTTACACATACCCTAACACCTAGATACACCATGCCCCAGAGAAGAGTCTCTCAGACTCTCTTAACTACCAAGAATGGAATGTTACAATATGTACATAGTTTATCCTTCTAAGATTGCAACTCTCCCAAATAGCATAATCCTTCTACTACAATTGCAATCTCTCTAAAGGAGTTAATTAGTTTTATAGTCAAGCCCCCTATTTATAATGCTTTAAATTTGAAGCATTTAATGCAAGCGTGATCTCGTCTACTTAGGTTCAAGAAAAATTGTCACATTTTACTATTCGTCAGCTTCTCTTTCTTTGACTTTCTTGTTTCTCTTTTTCATTGAAATTCAACAATGGATCACACCTATTAAATGAGGGGACCAACAAATGTAAAAGTTTAACCACTTGTGTCAGTTCCTTTTTTATGTTTATTTCTTACTAGCATTACTACAAATCTAGACAACCTTGTTTCCCGGATACTTAAGGCAAAATACTTCTAGTCATCAGCTTTTATCTCATGTAAACTAAAATCAGATTGTTCTTATATCTGGAGAAGCATTCTATGGGGTAGAGAGTTGCTTAGCAAAGGAATTCAGTGGCGAGTTGGTGACGGGAATTAGATCTGAGTTTTTCACGACCCATGGCTTCCGCGACCTTCTAACTTTCGACCGTTATTTTCGATCAACGGGCAAGCGTATACTAAAGTGACAGATTTGATTACAGGGTCTCGTTGGAATCATGAAGACCTCTCGTATAATCTTGACCCGGAAGATGTTGATCAAGTTTTATCTATCCCTTTAGTTCCAAATGGAGGGAGTGACGAATTATGTTGGCATTACGACAATAAAGGCTATTATTTGGTGAAGAGCAGGTATCAACTAGGTCTTTCTATCATTAATTCAGTCTCATCTTCTTCAAACGAGGGGGAATTGGTGGTGGAAAAAACTTTGGAAGCTTGCGATCCCAAACAAAATTAAAATCTTCATGTGGAGAGTTTTGTTGGATCTAATTCTCACTGAAATCAACCTAAACAAGAGGAGTATTAATACTAATGACAATGTAATTTTTGCAATTAGTTGGATCTCAACAGCCCACACGTTGTTCTTCTGCTCTTTGATCGCGGACTCTTGCCACATGTAGTCATCCTAAATTATCTTCCAAAACAGTGTTCTTGTTGGCCTATGATGGAAATCATATCAGTGTTTTTTCGTTCTTTAGATCTTGGCTCCATGACAAGGGAGGTTCTATTGTGTTGGGGCATTTGGTCTTTCCAGAATCATTCTATGATGGGAAACAATTTAATCCAATGTTGATATTAACGCTTGGATTGAAAAATTCATCTCAGAATTCCATTTAGTAAATGAGGTGAACAACTATGTTCCCTCGACACCCGAAGCCCTCATCATGGACCAAGCTGAAGAAGGGATGTTTAAAACTTAATATTGATAGAGCCACGACACGAGTTCAAAACAGTGTGCGATTGGAGATATTATCCGACATTGTGATGGTTGGGTTTTAGGAGCATTTTGTCAGCGCTTTTATGGTTGTTTTCCAGCATTGATAGTTGAAGCTATGGCATTATTCGAAGGCTTATCTTTGGTTTTAGAGAGAGGTATCCATATTAACGTAGCTGATTCGGATTGCTTGGGTCTCGTAAAATCTGTCACTTCTTCTTCTACAATGCTTTCGAAATTAGGTCCAATTGTTGAGAAATGTTGCTCTCTTTTTTCGGCCATGAATGGAGCTGAATTTGTTCACATCCCTAGATCATGTAATGAAGCATCCCACTTGTTGGCTTGCTTCAGTCTTTCTGTTGTTGAGAGTCAGCACCCGCTTTTGTTATTGGCATTTGTTCTGCTGTTTAGTTTTCTCACAATATTATTCTAGCTAAAAAAATGTCTTAGAATCTCAACACACTTCATCAAACCATATGATGCAATAATCTCTTTAAGGAAGTGTATATTTTACCTGAATCTTCTTCTATAATGGTGCGAACTATGTAATATACTTTATTAGTTAGGTTACATGGGCATTTTACCCAAAATCTTGTACCATTTGTCAGACTTCAAGTTGAGGTTAAGTTAGTGTGAAAGTTTTTCTTGTCATATAAATTCTATGAAATTTTGTTTGTCTAGTTATACTCATTTAGTAGACTAAAAATATGTATGAATAATAGTTTATAATTTTTCCTAATCACTCAGGTAATCATTTTACTCATTCAAAGTAAGATTAAATGCAAAAATGCTTCCTAATTTTTGTATCATTTGCATGGGTAGGTAGGCCATCATCCTACCACATAGCGGAGGCCTAATGAGATTAAGTCATTGTCGAAACGTGAATGCAACCAATTGAACTAAATAAAGAAAGTTGCATGCACCTACGCTAACGGTTATAGCTTTTAGCTCAATTGTAAGCACTTGATTAATAATTGGTATCATAGCTTGGTCATAGGTTCAACTCTCAGGGAGTGCATGGTACATGTAGACATGTGTTAGGGAGAGGTCTGATAGGGTCAAGTCATAATCAAAATTTAACCGTGTGAAATCAATTTAGCTAACATCTCAATTTTTAGTATGATGTGAAATCAATTCCTTGAATCATTTTAGATCTTTGCACTAAATGTTTTTTTTGTCTCCTTCAAATTTAAATTTCAAGATGATAGCATGTTTAAATAAATAATCAATTGTATCTATTTTTAAATACCAATAATATTTTAGCTACAAAATTGGATGGAAATGTGAATTTAATACACTAAAAACATACTAGGTGGAATGAAATTTGGAATACTTGAAAAAAATAAATGAACTAATAAAATAGAGAATAAACAAAACAGATGGAAAAACCTATAGTAAAAATGATAAATAAACTTTATACTCAAGAAAAAAAGAAATAGAAAGATTACTTATGGAGAAACAAACATTATTTACATAATTTTTTAAAATATATAACTACATAATAATTAACTTTTATGAAAAATCTAAATTTGAAATAACTTTAATATAATAGATATAATTTAAATAAACTTAAAACGTTGATTCAAATAATTGTATTTCATGATGCATATAAAATGAATAAACTTAGAAAAATAGCCACATTACTTTTTAATTCACCAACACTAGCATTGGAGCCATTCTTGCCTCCATACTTGTCACCGATGACGGCTCGAACAACCCTATCCACGCCATTGTCGTAGGCGCGTCCTTTATCCAACTCGAGGACCAGATCCAGATTAATATGTTTACTTGATTGAGTTTATTGGAATGACGTGTAATCTGCTTGATTAGTTTTGGATGATAGAAAATTGAGGACCATTGTGAAGAAGAAAATAGTTTATATTACAACGAATGGTAAAAAATAGTTTACCATGTGTAACATATTTTTACTAAGTGAACAATTTGTTTACTTTATTAGTCGATTGAGTTTACTGGATTCTGAACTTATATGTAATCTGCTTCTTCTTCGTTAGTTTTGGATAAGTGAGAATAGAAGAGCAAGGTGAAGAAGAAAATAGTTTATTTTTAAACTAGAAAATGTTAAACAATTTGCTTACCATGTGTAGTTTAATAACAAAGCCAATAAATCTAAGTGTAGTACTTGGTAATAGTTTTATTACTAAGTAAATTGTTTATAGTTAAATAGACTATTTACCATGTTAACCTATTACTTACGATGAATAAGCAATTTACTTGCTTAAAATTTTAGAGACAAAACAACTCAATTCGTTAATCTCACTTCAAAAAACGGGTATGAGATTTAAAAGTTTGCCTTGTTAATTTCGCTTCAATCAAGGAGACCGGGTAAACTTAAAAGGTATAATAGATAAGGAGAACTACGAAAATGACCCAAAAAAGGGTTTATTTACAAAAAATGACTAGAGTAAATAATTTATTTACAAGATTACACTGGCGTAGATGTGAATACTTATTTACACACGTGTAATTTTTGTAAATACATATCTAAGCCATTTCAGGGCATTTTTGCAAAAAAAAAATTTCGACCATGTTTTAAGCTCCACGGTGGAAAGGTATTTATATCTTGACATAAATGTCAAGAGTTAGCTTCTTGATTATGACAATGTATCATAGTGAGCACAAGTTTATACGCCAATATTAGAATATCCTCTAATAAATTTTTAAGTCATTTACTTCTTCACAATAAGAAGTTTCAGCGCTTTAACTCATTACATTTTAAAATTTTGAGGATCATTTACTAAGATTCATGTTAGAAAATCTGCCTTAAGGATTTCATTAGAAGTAGCACTTTATTGAATAATGAATCTCATTTTACCAATGAGATATCATGCATAACTATTGTGGTCATGACCACTGAACACACCATCAATAACATTTAGGTCTTGTTATTAATATTTTCAGGTTACGCGATAGCCACACAAGCTAAACACCCCCACACTTCAAATATTTTATTGAAGTATCGACATTCCATAACTAGTTAAACAATGTTCTATTAGTCTAAGCATGAGGAATTCTCTTAGAAATGTAACTTTGCACGTAGCAAAAACTTTCCACCATAAGTTCAATGTATGATTGGACTAATCAATCAATTTAGTATCTATCAATCAACATTCGATTCTTGCATTAACACTGCCGACCAATGTAGGTAAATAAGAAGTAATACTTTGATGAATTAGTCCATTATTTGAATAATACTCCTCAAAAGGAGACTCATATTCACTTATATGTTTCTTCAAACATTCCCCCACATCTTTACTTCTTAATAAATACACTAACAATGTTTAGTATATTTATAGATGTCATAAAACATCTTTGGCCACCCAGTTAGCACAAATTTTTAATCACAAACAAGATTGAAATTAATTGTTGAAGTTTCATACATCCATTCAATTCCATGCATATGTCACACTTATAAATTAGCATCACGATCAAACTAATTATGGTAATCGTACTGTTGTTATATGCATCCAAATAAATACCCATTGCAAAAAATACCATGCAAAACCAAAAGCATTTTCATGTTGCTTATAAGAAACAACAAATACACTTCTATAACCACAAAACGCAATATCAAGCTGGGCATGGCAAACGAATCTGAAACAACTCATGCCCAAACATTTGCAAACTAATTACCAACAGGCAACGGGTGCAATGTCGAATTACGGAAATTGTGCAAATTATTATACGGCACCAAATCATTACAACCAAAAGCGATTAACTTCGCAAGTAATGTAGTTTCTTTCTTCAAGCTATAAAATATACAATTATTATAACATAAAAATGTTCTTAAATAACTTGCATTCTTTTAGTAAAAAATGCATAGAGAGAAACGTTCTGAATGATAAACACGTATTCTAAAATAGAAACCACCCAGAGAAAAACTTGAAGTTTGCACCTACAAGAATTAAAATAATTCATAAACGTAAACTGTCACCGAACACTGAAACAATATAATAACGAACTTCAAAATGCTGAAACCAACAAGGTAATGCCTCTTGTTGATCATCTTGAGGATCCTGCAAGGCTTCAACCTGAACTGAATGCCACCGTTCCCGCTGCTGCAGCCAATACTTCTGACCCACCTGCCGAAGTCACTACAAAGGAGTCTCGGTTTTCTTTGTATTTTATCTTTAATTTCTTTGTAGTTTTACTTTTCCTACAAAGGATCATCTTGTAATTTTCCTATACATCATTGAGAGGATCTTTGCCATCTTACCACTTCTTTTTCCCCTTTTATCAAGTAAGCAATTATCCTTTCTTTCCTTTGTGATTTTTAATACTTAAATGATCTTTTGCCGTCCTTTAATTTTTCCTTCTTCTTTCCTGTTCTTTTCTCAAACACTTAGCAAAAATTTGCAAACGTTTTACTTCTTTAGTATCCGTTTACTCGTATCTGTTCAGTTTCCAAGTTTGATTACAACATAAGAACATAGTCTGTTTTAGAGGACTTACAATAATTTAAGCCGAGTCCATATCCGCTGTAGTATACTAACTCTTTGATCCGTCCGCTTTCATAAAGTCCTCATTTTGAATATTTCGTTTATTGATCCATTTTGAGGTGTTTCTCATTCCTACACCCGTTTTGAAGAGGTTCCTCATTCTTAGTTTCCTTTTGAGAGTAGAATTTATGAAATACCCCTCCCAATGACATACGCTCTTAGTTTCTTCTGGGAGTAGGGCTTACGAACTGCTCCTCCCAAGGACTTACACTCTTAGTTCATTCTGAGAGTAAGGTTTATGAACCGCCCATCCTAAAGACTTATATCCTTAGTTCATTTTGAGAGTAGGACTTATTAACTGTCCCTCCCAAGAACTTACGTCCTTAGTTCCTTCTGGCAGCAGGACATGACTTACGCCCTTATTTCCATTGCTGTTATTAGAGACGAGGAGAGAGTTGTCACCAAGAATTTTTACGTGGAAAACCTTTACGGGAAAATTCACTGGGAAATTTCCACTATAATGCATTTTTCAACTTTAAACAAGTAATTCTTTAAATGGGCTGCATTCCACGGTTTGGCAGATCCATGCCCGAAGAACTTTCCCCCAGCTAACCCGAATGTGCATTTTTCCGGATCAGCTTCATGGAGTTTTTCCTTCGGACATTGTCTCCCCGTTTCTTACTTTTGACCAACATGCTGTCCATGTAGACTTCCAAGTTTATTCTTATTTGTACACAGAAGACTTTGTTCACAAGCCTCTGATAAGTTGCACCTTCATTTTTTAAGCAAAAATGTATAAGCTTATAACAATAGATACCATATTCAGTCATGAAAGAAGTCTTTTCTTGATTATGGTAGAACATTTTCACCTGATTGTATCTAGAGTATGCGTCCATAAATTTGAGAAGTTCGTGTCCTGAAGTGGCATTGACCATCTGATTTATCATTGGTAAAGGATAATCATCCTTGGGGAAAGCTTTATTTAAGTTGAAGAAGTCGACGCAGATCCTCCAATTATCATTTTTCTTCTTTACCATCATAACGATGGCCAACCACTCTAGGTAGTTGACTTCTCGGATGAAACCAGCCGCCAAGAGCTTCTCTTCCGCTGCTTCACTATTTTTACAGCTGGATCCGTATTCCACTTGTGATAAATAATTTTTTCAGGAATACTCAGCATCTCTTGCGCCGTAGTCGCAAACACATCCTTGTTTTTTCGCAGAAATTCCACCGATATTTCTTTTTCATCTTTTTGAGGCGTGCACTAACGTTCGTCATCTTCTACGTTCCTTCTTCCAAACATACAAGTTCATTTCTTCTCCCGCCTCATACCTCAGGCTATCTTGCCCGTCTTTTAATGATTGCTATAAATCTACAAGCCACTTACCTTCTATTTTTTATGTCACCTTTTTCTTGACAAATTCCTAAGCGATCACAGAACATATATAACCAATAGCTTGATCTCCTCTTATTATTTTGACTCCCTCAAATGATGGATACTTCAGTACTTGGTAGAAAGTTAAGAGGTCGACTTTCATCGTATGGAGCTAGGTCCTTCCTAGGATGAATTGTACGGGGATGACGTGTTCAGGATCATAAACTCGATCATGTAGTTAAAGGGTTCTACGTTCACCAGGAGAATGAGGGTTCCTTCTAAGTAACTAATGGCTCTGTTGAGCCTATCAGTGGTGGTGAAGTTCCTTGTAACTTCTGTTCTCCCATTAACATTTTCTGCATGGTCACCCGATATAGAATGTTCCAGCGCTCTCATCGTCGACCAAGACTCTCCTCATTAACCAGTTGCTGACTTGTATTGAAAGGACAAGAGCATCTTGTCACACCCGTCCTACCCTAAATCTATGTCATCAAATATCAACGGGAGATTTTCACTGAAACTCAAAGGCCCTTCCAGGAGTTTCTCAAGCATCGGCTTTTTGCAGTACATTTTTCTTTCCTTCCTAGTTGTCCCTTCCTATTCCATAAACGCAATAACCATGTCGACGATATGGAGAGGTTGTTTCCCGTTGTCGTGCATATCCTCCCCGTGATTATCCTTTTCAAACTCCCATTTCTGTTCTTCTTTTTTCATAAATTAATGAAGATACCCGTCTTTAATCAACTGCTTAATGTAATCTTTAAGTTAGAACAATCATTTGTGTAATTCCCACTGCTATTGTGAAATGAGCATTACTTGTCTTTACATTTGAAATGCGGTTCTTTTGTGAGAGGAGCTGGTTTCTTTAGTCAAGGCTTGTCTTTGATCATGTATAGGATTTGGTTTACCAAAATGGTCAACGATGTGTAAACCTTGTTCCTTGGGTGTATGTTGTTTGAATCTCATCTTTGTTACCCCATTCTTTCCTGCTTGCTATTTCTTTTGTCTTTTCTTTCCGTTCCATTAGACTTTATCTTTTCAGATCTCGAACTCCTTTCCTGCTTCCTTGATTCCTCAGTCTTCAGTTCAACCGCTTTCAGTAGGCTTCTTTTCCTCTTGCAGATTAATGTAGGCTTGTGCCTTTGAAAGGTTTCTGCCATGGATAACACTTTCATCTTGGATAGATCTTTGAACAAGGGTGAGTTCGGGTCTAACCCCTGCCTGAAGGTCAGTCTGGTAACTCGATCATCGCAATTCTCAACTTTTGCCATTTCGTCCTTAAATCTGTAGGTGTATTCCCATAATGACTCCCCTCTCTTGGTAAAAATCGTCAGGAGATATTCTGTGTCTTCCATGACTACTCGATAGGTAAAGTAATGTTCTAGGAAGACAGAGGACATGACAATAAAACTAGTAATCGAAAGCACATGGAGGGAATAATACTATTTCAGAGTTGTCCCTTCAAGGCTGGTGGGGAACATCCTGCACATCAGTTTATCATCGTGTTGATACAACGCCACTACTTGTCTAAACCACCAGGGGTTATCTATGTGATCTTTTTTCCCTTCGCAACATTTAAATTTTGGGGGTCAAAATTTTTTTGGGTACGAGTGCCATCAGGATTTCGGGGCTTAATGGAGTACGAGTAATGGATTCGAGGTTGGTCTTTCCCGTACTTCCCAGGTTTCTCATCTCCATCATTTTTTACTCCAACAATTCCTCCACTACCTCTTTCATTATGACTCAAGACTGACGGGCTTCTCCCGTAGCCTCCTTCACGTGATTTTGGGATTGGACTTCTACTTCCTCCAGTTGTACATTTTTAGTGTTCTTGTGGTTCTCCTGTCTTACATCTTGCATGTTGCTCCCTGAGTGGATTTCTTGTTCCTCGTTATTCAACCTTTGAGTGAATTCACACGTGTCTTTGCCAGCTCTTGCTAAAGTGTGTTGATTTGGTCCTGCACAGTATGTCATGCACTGTGCACTGCCTCTATGTTCCTTCTTTCCATTTCATGCATCCTGTTTACAATTGTCTGTAACATTTCTATCGGTGGGGTTGGTTGATCCACATGATCAACTACAACAAATATGATATTCTACCAAAATTAAATACAGGGTTCATAATTTTCTCCTATAAAAAACTCAAAACAACAAGACTCTTTATGAACCCTATAAAAAAATTCTTGTTAAAAAATAAATAGGATGAAATTTTTAAGGGAAGCGAGACTTAAAAAAATAAGCGGGAGTGAGTTTTAGTGAAGAGAGGCTCTCGATTACACACTCAAACCCTTCCTTCTTCAGTCTTCTATCTTAGTTTCTTTGTGAGAGAGATCCGCCATTCCCACAGTCTTCTTTCTCGAAGATCTTACTTACAGCTCCCTCTCTCAACTCTATTCACACAAAGAGAGACATGGCATGATTGTTCTTGCTTTAGTGTGCGATTTCTCTGAAACTCAGACCCTTACGCACGATCAATTGAATGGAGAGGGCTCTTCGCATATTTCATTTATGAAATTAGGGCTCTTCACATCTATTGTACAGATTAAAGAGTTAGGGTTTTTGGCTTTGTCGTTCATGGCTTCGTATGTTCCTCTGAAAGTGTGAATCTGATTCTTCTTCATATGTTTTCCCTAATCTCGCTCATTCACTTGGGTCTCTTAAGAAAGCTTGTAAATTATATATAGTTTCTTTTTTTTTTAGTTTTTTCTTCATTAATATATCAAAGATAGAGAGAAAAACATTGATTTTGGATCGTGTTTTCTCCGATTGATATTTTCTTTCTGAATCTTCGCAGCTTCTTGTTTCATTTGATTATAGTAGTTATATATAATAGATTATAGCCATAAACTGATTCTAGCTTTGGTTTGTGTTTCTAGTTCTCTAGAAAACCAAAATCACGAAGAGTCCCTTCTGCGTATTTCTCCATCGCCGTCGGCAACGTTCCATCTCTATGTAACTGTACAATTTAGGTTTGATTTTACTGCTCTTTCCTAGTTTTTATTTCTGATAAATGAATACTATTGGATTTTATGATAAATCTGTTCACTCTCAAACGATTGGATTGTTTTGAAGGTATTATTTTGGTGAGTTTCTACTTCTAAGTCAAATGGTTATTCCTTTGCGCATGTCTTTTTTCAGTTTTTATATTTATATTCTCATTTGTTGATATGAATATTCTTACATAAATATTGTTTAGCAGTCGTGTTTCCGAACTCCAGTGTGAACCACTTTACTATTTTCATGCCTCGCATCATATTTCACCAGCTCCTGCCACTGAAGATGAGGTACTGGCCTATGAGAGCTAGTTCTTTATCTCCTTAGTAATTTTTTTAATATGCTGGTATGGCTATTTAATTTTTTCCTCATTTTTCAGATTGAAGCAAAAGCAACTTCTGTTAAAACTATAGCAGAGCATGTATGCGCCTTAAGAAGTGTTTTCGATAGGGTCATTCTGACTTCAACCAGAGTGTTGTTAGGATGTTGGAAGATACCTCCTCTACTACCATCCTTAATCTATTCAAATTAAACTTTTGCATCTTGAAGTCTTCATGGTGTAGCTCCCTCCCTCCCTCCCTCCCTCCCTCCTTCCCTCACTCTCATGCATGCATAAACATGTAGACATATGCTTAGACACAATTGTTCATTCACTTTGTTAGTCACTTCTCGCTCATAGATTTGATATATCTCCACATTGTACTCCTAGGCATGCATTACTTAGAAACCACATACATTTGTTGCATTTTCTACTTGTAATATCACATCTGTTAGATATCCTTAAATGTTGCAATAGCCTTTCTGTATTTATATACTATGGTAAAGTTTTACAACATAAATGGGGCAATAAGTGGATTCTTAGAAGTCATATTCTATGCAGGATTTATAACTTATACTACCTCTGTATCCTTATCTTGATTTTGGTATATCACAAACACGGGTCCACGTCCTAATTTGATTGATTTCACTCTTTATTATAGTATTTTTAATGAGTATCTTAGTCTATTATAGTCCACGTCCTAATTTTTTATCTTAAAATATACATAATGTTTATGGTTTTCCACAACATTAGCTAATAAAAGGATTTTTGGTCCATTGATCGAATAAATTGATATGTTCCAATAAAAAAATGGAGTTTATTAGACTGAATATTCTTAGTTTTTCGGAGATCAAATCCTGAAAAGAAGAAGGGGCATACTGTTTACATGATGATAAAGTAAAGTATGGATTTCTAGACATCTAATCATGAAGGATGGGTGATCCATTTCTGGCAATAAAGAAGGCAATGACTCGTTATACATATAAGTTCTCTCTTTTTTATAAGTTTTACCTTTGGTGTTTTTTATAGTATTTTTACTGTTTCCTAAAGGTGTATAGATTGGAGCTTGTTGGATACATTAACTTGGCATGTTTACTTGGTCCGATATTTAACGGTTATGGGTTATGCAAAAGGATGGGAGTGGAGTGATTTTTTTGAAAAGGTTCTAGATGGTGAGCATTGTTCCTTACCTGTTGGTAGAAAACTAATGGTTTTGCAAATAATTGGGGATGAAGTTTTGGAGCTATAGAGCTCAGAACTGAAATCGACCTACATAAAGAATCAGAATTTAAATGAATGATGATGCTGGTGACACCAATCACTTTGAAAATGCCCTGAGAAGAGTTCATCCCAGGTATTCGAAAACCTCTGCTTACAAGGATGCATAGGCGATGGCTGGCATTTTTGTGTTGATTTTTGTCTCAAATTTAATTTATTTATACGTAGGTGGATTTTGTAGATTAACTATTAGATATTAGTTCGGCAAACAATAAAAGCCGATGTAAATGAAGTGAGGTTGATTAGAGAAATTCCACTCAACCCAATTGGGCTATCATTAGGTGCCTTATATGACTCTATTTGTTTTTTTTAACTAAGTCATAACATCATTGCCTAATTTTCTTTGGAAATAGAGAGTTATAAAAGACAGTTCTTGTTTTCCTAACATTTCCATGATGCTTCATGTGTTCTTGCAGACCCTCATGCAGATGACTTAAGGTAATTGTCAGTTTAACCATCTTCCATTATTTGAATGCTCAATATAATTGCTATTGGGCCGGCGCCTACTTATTGTTATTTTCTTTTAGTCTTGTACTTTTTCCTAAAAGTATACATTCATGCCCATACTTTTATTAGTGACTTACAATTTAGTCACTGTGTTTGTTGTAGACTTATATGTGATGTTAAGTTTATTTCTTCTAAAACATGGATGAATTATGTTTGTATACATTCATGCCCATACTTTTATTAGTAGATGCTTCTTGTTTATTTTAATCTAGTCTTTCGAATAAATTTAATGGTTAATGAGAGATGAGATAATAATGGACTATGTCTTCCGATTGCTTGTACCATATATTTTGTTGCTTTTTGTATTCTTAATTTTCTTATCATAATATAGTGGACACACATGTTCTTGAAGATGACTCGTAGATAACAACTGCTTGTGTGGTCCTTACACTTATTATTTGATTTTCACTTCTATAGAAAACATGTGTTTTAAAATATGTGTGGCATTTTGCCCCTTTTGTTTTCTTTCCTTTGTTGGAGTATTGAATGCCTTTATTTACACTTTTTAAAGCTAAATAATTAAGATTGAATATCTATGTCTAGATTAATCATGCGATTGAAGTATTTGAACTTAAATTATAGAGCTCGTTCTACTAAAAATGCAGGCCTATAGAAGCCATCGATATACTATTGAGAAATGGCTTAGTAAGTATCATATGTTAGTGCCCTTATGGTTGTACTATTGTATTTGGATTTCTTCTCTATAGGAGTTCAAGTATCTGTTATAAAAAGTGAAATTTATGTTTTGGTGATGACCTTCAATGTCATTTAAAAACTATTCAGCGAAAAGCATTGTCCACTACTGTAAATATGTGCGAGAAACTTCATTAGGATGCTGCTGATTTTGTGATGGAAGTTGTTCCACTGTTGACTAACTTTCTTCAATATCATGATGCAAAGGTTGGTAACAGTTTCACGATATATGAATATATTTGGTATCTGTGTCAGTTTTTCCTTCATCACGTATAATTTATATGCTGGCAGGTGTTGGAGCATGCTTCAGTTTGTTTGGCACGAATTGATGAATCATTTGCATCATCTTCTAATAAGTTAGATAAATTATGTAATCATGGACTAGTGACACAAGCTGCTACTTATACACTAAGTTTGCTTAACTAACGTAAAATCAAGGCCATGCACATCACTCTCAAGTGCCAACCTCTATCCTGGAACTACGTTGTTAAGTTTAGTTAGTAACTTTAGAAATGGTTGGGAACAATGCCATTCTTAAAGTGGTTCCCTATTAGGAGTCAAAACTCTGCTTCGTCTTGGGATCAGTGGCATTCTTAAAGACATATTGTCTAGTTTTGGCGCATTTGAAAATGCATCTATTTCACATGCTTTAGCTTTGTTCATGTTGGATTACTTAAAATTCATTTTTGTTCTTTACGAGCTGAAATGTTCCACAAAGAATTGCAGAGTCCAAGAGCCTGAAGATGATGAACAAGGTGACAATGACTGTAGATGAGTTACAGGCTTTATGGGAAGTGGCAAAAGTTGTTTCAGGCAGGTATTATTCTTTTTTCTCCTCTCTGCAGTTGGCCATAAGCTCTGAAACCCAGGTTATCAACACTTTTTAAATTTATTCTCTTCTTTGTTAATTCTGAACTTCATTGTTAGTGTTTGAAGTTTTACTCTTTGTCAACGTTGAAGATTCTCTAAATGGGTTTAAAAGGCATGTGTCTCTAACTTGGCTTTAGGTTAGATTAATTTTCTAGAGGTTATCTAAGTTGATATTCTTATGTTTTTTACTATTTATTTTTTAATATTTGTGCTCTAATTTCAAATTTATTTTGATTGATTGTTTTGCCACTTTGTTCATATTTTTCTTGATGGTCTTGGTTTCGAAGGTTGAAAAATCAAGTGTAGGGTTTACTGAAAATCGTATTCTTATAAATGCAGGACAAAAATACTATTGCAAGGACCTCTTAAAGATTGAAGAATAGAAATATTTTTTTAGGTTAACCTGTACGAGTTGTGATATATTTTTTGAGGTTAACCTGTATGAGTTGTGAAACTCTTTTTATATTTTTTATTTGTTGGAACAAGTGTTGCTTGTACGTTTTAAGGATAAGTTAGTTAGTTTCAATTTAGATTTGTTTGTAAGCTGATTAAATGAATAATATAAAATTTTGTCGAATTGATTTATGTTAATGTTGTCAATTATTATATTGGTACTCTTTATGCTACTTAAAATTATCATTTTGAAAATTTTTAATATGTATAATTGACTATAGCAATGAATCTTATGGAATCTCATTTTATAGATACAAAATACCTATGAATATTAATTCACAAGTATTAAATATACTTTAAAGTGAAAGACCACGGTTTTTCACAAGAGGCATTGCGCCTTGCAAAAACTATGAACTTTTAATATGAGAGGATGTCTCAGGTGCTACAAGAACCATGTGGATTACTTTTCACAGGGTATTCTGCCTCTTGTAGAATGCCATATTTCTTGTAGTGTGATCATCTCTATTTCTGGTCCCGTTGCCCTCATCCAGGGCCGCGTTCGATATGGTTCTAGGCATATTTAGTTTTTTCGGATGGGTTTTTCGAGCTTTTTCTCTCAGCTCTTAATGAAAGCACCAAAATATCCAAGATTTTTCTCCACGTTAGTAAAAGTTATGATGATAATGGTCAGAGAAGAGTGATGCTCTGTGTAAAACTTTTCCTGGATTCAATTCTATTGATTATAATTGACCGTCATTTATTACATGAGCTTGTATTTATAGGCCCTTTTTAGGATTTTAACAAACTAATAAAAAAAAGGAGGGAATGGCCACACTCCCCCTATAGTTTCGGTAGGGTCATCATGCTCCTAGGATTATCCACATGCTCCTAGGATCTCTCCCAAACATAGCTCTGTGTAAAACTTTTCCTGGATTCAATTCTATTGATTAGAATTGACCGTCATTTATTGCATGAGCCTGTATTTATAGGGCCTTTTTAGGATTTTAACAAACTAATAAAAAAAAGAGGGAATGGCCACACTCCCCCTATAGTTTCGGTAGTATCATCATGCTTTTAGGATTAGGATCTCTCCCAAACGTAGCCCCATGCCTTGCTTATTTTTCTCAACTACTAAGTTGACTATATTGCCTTATAATTGTTGAATTAGTTAGGACCGCCTGATGTCTTTCTACGGTTCTGATCTCCCCCTTCCCATTTTTCCACGATGGAGATCTTCTCACTTCTTATTGATTCATTCTCTTCCATCCATGTGGCACGGTGAAGATCCTATACATGTTCAAGTATAATACATAGTATACCCATATAGTACTAAACAATAACCAAAAGGCACAATTTCATGCTATAAGCACCATCGGTTAACTCGGACAATATTCAAACTTTTTACTGTGTAGTGCAAAGAGACACTATTGCAATATACATAGTAGATAAAAAAGAGAAGAAAAACAGACATGAAAAGGTATAAAGACCACTAACTGTTAGACCAAAACTGTCAATTTGAATTGAAAGTTTTCTTCTCATTTTCTATTCCACACTATTCTAATATGAACAAAACATAATCACAATTATAAATCAATCATGATAAAACTTGTAAAGCAAAATTATAAAATGGAACCGAGCATAAAATTCAATGTCTAATGCTTAATCAGTGCAATAGACCAAAGATCTCTAACAATGCCAAACGGTTTCAGAAAAGAATTGCATAATCTACTCGCAGTATGTTTACACAGTAAAACGGTAACAAAGGCAAGCACAAAATTGTCTTAAGATTGTTAGAAAAAATACACATACCTTACACATTTGTATGAGAATTACTAATAGTATTCAAAATTTTGAGAATCGTCTAATTTTCTGCGACAACAAAAAAACTAAACTAATTCGAGTAACACTGTGTTCTTAAGATAATTTTGCTCCCTCCACGGTGCACAAGGTGATGAACAATTTTATCTTCCAAGGTAGAACATATTTTCGTTCTTACAAAAATTACACTCCAATCTATAAGAACTAGCGAACACAATAATGCTTTGTAATCGTATACGTTAGTAAATATGAAAATGTGTAAAGAGAGAAAATTATATGAAATTTTCATCCTTATAAAACACCAATAGGGTCACTATATATATAGACTGATTCGTGATCAATTGAATAATCATTATAACCCTTCGTATTATTTGAAATAGTGCCAATTTAAAAATGAAAAGACGACACTGTTATATAACCTTTCTAGTGGGTAAAAACGGAAATAATTTTTCATTCAATTTTTTCCAACATAATTTAGTTCATGCACTTCAATTCTTTTATAATTAAGTCATCTATTGCACAAAATCCACTAGTATCGAGGCCTTTCAGCCTTAAAAATGTCCAACCCTCTCTCAGAATCATTTAATACAAAATACTTATCTTTTAAGTTATATATTGATTTGATACTGTAAATTTGGAGACTATAACTGGAGAGAACAAAAACTAATGTATCCGACATGTCTCGTCCAACTTTGGTATATGAGAATACATTGGAAGATTGAAAAACAAGTTGAATAACGAAACGAATTTAAATAATGTTGATTACAGGAGATAATTAAAACTAGCGCGCTTAGTGTATCAAGAGGTTAATTGCAAAACTCTCAAAGTCCATAAACTAAGTAGCCAATTCTTTTAAGGTGCAATTACAAAATAGTCAAAGTATATTGTGTTCTTTTTATCAAATAAAAAGAAAAATGAAGTATGTAACTTACGTTTGAAAGGTAAGTATGATGGCCAACTTTGCAACTAATTAGGTGGAAGGTTTATAATGGTTTTCAAGTTCATCATCTTTAGTTTCAGGTTATCCACGTCAGTCGCAGACAAATCCTGTGTGCAAATTCAAATTTGTAGTATTTTAAAGTAAAACAATTCTAAAGTGACTATGTTTTAAGTGACCAAGCGATATGATAATCATGTATATGTTTGTGCTTGATGACTCATTAAAGTGATTTGACAAAATAACATATAAATGATTGTCACTTCATTTAATTACTTAAAACTTGATCAATTATTTAATCGTAGTAGAATTACTCTTTATAATAATGCATTATTTCCCTAAATTTGATGGACTAAAAAGTATTAAAAAAGCGTATCTTTCATTGAGTGATTGAATCAAAATTACCTTTTTAAATCATCAAATGCATTTTATTGGATCAGGATTCCTCTCGTATTCCAAGGGACGTGAAAGGTTCTATCTAAACTGAGCCATTGATATTAAATCTTGATAGTCCAAATCGATTTAAAAAAGTGGATATGATAACATTTAACTCTTTATACTCCATATTGAGCTGATATATCTCGTTGAGATTTACACTAACAACTCAGGTTAACTCAAGAAAAGCCCTCATGTTGAAATGTGGTAGGAGGAATCCGATTACTATTTTGTTGGTACTAAAAATGCATGGAATCAGATATTGGTGGTTAAAGTCTAAAGCTACCAAGGTTCTAATTACATAGCTAATTAAAGCCACAATACAAGAAGGCAATGTTAGGGTGACACCTATCACTTATTAGTATTGTAAAGATCGGGGTTATTTGCATAAATATATCCTTTTTATTTTTTGTTAAGATTTTTATACCCATTTTTAAAAATTAAAAATTTTATATTTATGGTCGACCATTATCAACATCAAGCATGGTAACTCTTTCTTTCCTCATAATTTCATTTCCCTTCCCCATCCAACGATAAAATCAACCATGGTCCCCCACTTTTTCTTCAACAAAAACTACTTCTTGTACTTCTTGTACTTCTTCTTCTTCTTCTTCTTCTTCTTCTTCTTCTTCTTCTTCTTCTTCTTCTTCTTCTTCTATTCTTCTTCTACTTCTTCGAGACCCTGTGACCCATCTTTTTTCAGCGAGACCCAACCATTCTTATCATTCTTCTTCAACGAGAGTAGACTAGTACCCATTCTTCTCTTAAGTTTTTACGCATAAAATGCTTCAAGTAATGGTTCGAGTAATGACATAATAAAACCAACTATATGGACGGAACACCTACTTGAATCCTTTAATTAGCCACTATTGTTTGGGTTGTTGATGCAATAAAAAATAACTACTTGAAGGGTTCAAGTAGTTAAAAATCCGTTATTAACCCTTCAAATAGTCAATGGTCTCTGTTTTACTGCTCCTTTACTACTTGCATAATAAAATCAACTACTTAAAGAACAACTACTTGAAACCTTTAAGTAGTCGCATGCTCTCTGCATAAGTGAATGAGAGAATCAGACTGACTACTTGAAGGGTTCAGTAGTTATAAAACACCACTTGAACTCTTCAAGTAACCCAAGCTCTCTGGATAAATAACTACTAGAAGAATTCAAGTAATATTTTATAATTACTTAAATCTTTCAAGTAATCACATGCTCTATGGATGACTGACTACAAGAATAAAAAATGACTACTTAAACCCTTTAAGTAGTCATTTTTATCTCCAACAGTCAATTTTTCAGTGAACATGTGATTACTTGAAAGGTTCAAGTAGTCATTTTTTACTACTTGAACCCTCAAGTAATTTTTTATCTCTTGAAGTCTGTTGTCCAGTAAACTCGTCACTACTTGAAGGGTTTAAGTAGTGATGCGGATGATGCAGGTTTAGAATTTATGGAACAAATGGATTGTGGCACGCGCATGTCAACTTCCGTAGGGCATAACTTTTGACTTGGGTGAAACCACGTGACCCATATGATATCAAATCGAAACTTATTCAGAGATATATATGTGCAATAGGGTTTTACCCATCGCACCCTAATTTCAGGTCTAAAAAGCACTGTTTTAAGCAATTTCAAAGGCTCAGAAGTTGTTTCGGTCGTAATTTTAAGATTTTTCATAATTTTCATCTCTTTTTATTTTAGAGTTTTTTTAGAGCGGTATAAATTTATCGTATTCGGTTGTTTAAATATTTTGATATTTTAATGAGAAAATTGTTCTCCTTTCATGAGAAAAAAAACAACTTGAACCCTTCAAGTAGTAGCGAGCTTACTGGACAACAAATTTCAAAAGAAAAAAAATTACTTGAATGGTTCAAGTAGTAAAAAATTAATATTTGAGTCTCGAGTAATGATTTTTTTATTGAACAAAAACTATTTGAAAGGTTTAAGTAGTATAAACTTACTACTTGAACCCTTCAAGCAGTGACAAACTTACTGGACAACAGATTTTAAGAGAAAAAAATTACTTGAAGGGTTCAAGTAATAAAAAATAATTACTTGAGATGTTCAAGTAATCATAAAATATATGCAATTTGCAGTGGATTGTAAATATGTATAATAAACGCACAAAATAGATTGAAAATTTCATTCTCAGTTATTATTAAATAAAAACAAGTAATTGTTTTTTATACATAATTCTAAGTAATTACTTGTTTTGACTTCCAAAATATAAATCACTACTTGAAGGGTTCAAGTAGTCATAAACAATTACTTGAACGCTTCAAGTAGTCATCCGGTGTATGAGTGTTGACTGACAGAAAAATAATTACTTGAAGGGTTCAAGTAGTTATATAAAACTATTTGAACCCTTCAAGTAGAAGAAAAAATTTCTTTGAAAAATAAAGAAGAAGAAGAAATATTTTTAAGTTGAATCCTTCAAGTAGTCATATGTTGTATAGGTAATTGACTGATAAGACAAACTACTTGAACCTTTCAAGTTGTCATACACAACTACTTGAAGGGTTCAAGTAGGCATAAACAACTATTTGAACCTTTTAAGTAGTGGCCTGGTGTATGAGTGTTAACTAATTAAAAAAGACTACTTGAACAATTCAAGTAGTCATTTTATTTTATGTAATGATTTATACAAAAAGCATGTGACTACTTGAAGGGTTCAAGTACTCAAAAAATACTACTTGAACCCTCAAGTAGTCAAATTATCTGTAGTTGTATCTGATTACTTGAACCCTTCAAGTAATGATTTGAATGTGAAAGTCATGACAAGTAACTATTTAAAGGGTTCAAGTAGTTGTATCTGACTACCTGAACGCTTCAAGTATATACTTATTTTGACTTACAGAATCATAATCATTACTTGAAATGTTCAAGTAGTATATGCAACTACTTGAACCCTTCAAATAGTTACTTATTTTACTTCCAGAATTAAAGTCATTACTTACTCGAAGTGTTCAAGTAATCGGATACAATAAGTTGAATTCTTCAAGTAATTACGTCTTGACTTTCAGAATCAAAATCACTACTTAAAGGGTTCAAATAGTCAGATACAACAACTTGAGCCTTTCAAGTAGTTATTTTTTCACTTCTAGAATCAAAATCATTACTTGAAGGGTTCAAAAAATAGAAAAATGAGAATCTGAGTGCGTCTCGTTAAAGAAGAAGAAGAAGAAAAATAACGAGTCTCGTTAAAGAAGAAAAATGGTTCTCGTTGAAAAAGAAGAAGAGTGACTCACTTTCTCATTGAAGAATCATAGAGTCCATTGAGTAATAACAACAATAATAATTATAATGAGAAGAATAAGAAGATGAAGATGGAGATGAAGAAGATGAAGATGGAGATGAAGAAGACAAAAAAATATGAGTTTCATTTAATAAAAGAGAAGTAGAAGAAGAAAAAAAATGAATGCATTGATTTGATTGTGTATTGGAAATAGAGGAAAATTTAGTGAGATTAATAATATTTAATTTAATTACGTGGGTTTCAGAATATATAATTATGATTTTTTTAAAGGGATTTAAAAATTCTTAAACAAAATAAAAAGAATATATTTATACAAATAACTTACAGATTGCCGTTTTCTCCCGATCTTTTACACTAGATTTACAACTACTACGCGTCAAAACCCAATTTCCTAATTTTTTCCAGCCACCAAACAAAACAATCAAAAGCTAACAAAACAATCAAAAGCTTGTCTACCCATTTGGAACTGCATTTCTTTAATATAATTTATTAACTATTTAATATCTAATTATTTCACAATGATTGCTTTGGAAATGATGTGTTTTACTGTATATGATTGAAACTACTTACATTTCAACCGCATTTCCTTTACCCGATTGGGAGAAGAAAATAAAGAATATTTTATAAAAAAAAATGTTTCCAAATTTGAATAATCATATAGTTCTCCTTATCGCATTAACAATGTTTTTGTCCTTTTAATATTTTCATTGCAAAAGTTTATGGTAGTACAGGAAATCAAGAGAAGTATTTATTAACTGACACATTAGCCATCAATTATGCCCGTAAGGACAAATTTTGTGCAACCCCATGTGAATTTTGATATATGATATGATTCATATCATATATATTTGATTGGAAAAAGCGAAGAAGTATACTAATTGCGGCTTTCTTTAACATAATCGAAGAAACAAATCAAAGTGAACACACATATAGACATTTCTTGCAGAACTGATTAGCTAACTTTGAAATGATGTAGTGATAAATTATTGATAAGAATGGGACTCACCATTGTCAAAATCATTTTTCATCTCCTATTTGTCCTTTGTCTATTTGTTATTTTATTGTTTCTTTGTCTTTTTGTTTGATAGAAAATGGAAGTACACGTTCTGATTCTAATAATGTTTTCTCCATTGTCTTGAATTATTATCATTATTCTATAATTTCAAGAATAAAAAGAAATAAAATCTAGCCGACCAGATCAATTAAGATCTTAGGTCAGGTGTGGCTGTGTGTATCAACTTTTGAAAGCTTTTTGTTAAGTAAATTAATTATGTGGTAATTAAAATTAATCAATCAATAAAAGAAGCTAGAAACTAGAGACAACTTTACTAGGTATACATTATTCTAATTTGAAATATGGAAAACCTAATCTAGTTATTAGGAAAATAGCTAGAAATTTAGATTCATCTGTGTTTAAAATAGAGGATCAAGTACTAAAATTACGTCAATATTTTGCGTTAAATAATATCAATTAGACAAACGAACAAGGGAAGCTCTCTCTCTATATATAGTATCATTCAAAGATATGTCTATAGATTGACTTAATTTGTAAATGAATTTTTCGAATCAAAGCCGTATATTAAGGTAGTTAAATAGTTATTGGGTTTGAATTATATTTAATCACTTGAGTTAGTTGTTGACACTCCCTCTAATATATAGACCCAAAACTTTCCTTGATTAATTGGCTAACCAACTGTATGCCAAACCACTAAAATTGAGAGCACAATTTTTCGATTGAATGGATTCATGTCAAGACTTTTGAGTTTTGTTGTCATACAAAAATTTCAAGCGCCCCTAAAAAACAAGGATGAAGTCCCAAAAAAAGGACAACTAGAGGATTCTGACTCGGCCTCTAGAGGATCGCGATCCTCGTGAGCATTGAGGATCAGTTTAATCCTTCTAGGCCTCATCTTTGGGGTTTTATATAAGACTAGCAACATTTTCATATCTTATTTTAAAAATAAATAAGTAGTTTCATAATTATCGAAAATAGTCATTGTGAATGGACAAAAAAAATAAAAAACTACCTATTATACCTTTTATTGACCCATAATAAAAAATTAGAAACTACCTATTATACCCTTTATAAACATATAATAATATAAAACTTCTCATTATACTCTCTCTGGAAATCCTCTGAATTTTCGATTAATTAGATAAAATTTGACCTCTCACTCTCTCCTTATCTCTCACTCTCTCTCCTTCTCTCACTCACACACATATATTATATGTGTGCGTGTGTGTGTGTATATATATATNTAATATTATATACATGTATATACATAAATTTTTATATCATACATATACATGTAAATATAATATGATATATATATACCATATTGTATATATACCATATTGTAACTGTTAGATAATTATGAAATTCCAGAGATAGAGGGTATATTAGTAACTACAAAAATAGAAACATTATTAAATTTAAATCAAATTGCTACAAAAATAGTATACCACAATGAGTTCTCTTACTGTGTGAGGGTGTATCAAGTGTTTAATGAAGGAAATATAGTGTTTTTGACTAAGCGAATTCGATGATTTGACTAAGTCCCAAGAAAGTGAGAGATACCCCATAGAGAGAAACTCCAAGGCAAAGAAATCCCGCCTCAATTCAGACATGGTTCTTAACTCTAAGGCACAAGCTTGCAGGGTGTCATTATACACATTAAATATACCTCGGTCAATCAGGGATTGAGACATGGCTAAATGTATGAAGCTTAGTGCCCAATGAGTCAATCAACCTGCGTCCAACAGTGTGTCATCTAAGCATTTAATATGGCTAGTCCGATGAAGGCCGATGAACTACATTGTGGTATGCATGACATGCCTTATTGTCAACACCTGGTACCTTGTAGCCTGCCAAACCAGTGAGAGGAGCTCAGCGCTGGGGGTTGATTTGAGGTGACATCCCGTTGGAGGAAAAGCCTTGGACCGTAGTAGGACCAACACAACCACAAGTCCAACTTTACATTATAAATACCTAATAAATGTACTTCAAGATACACAACAAACTCTCAACCAACTCTATACCTTACTCTCCTCTATCTCTTTACTGACTTAAGCTTCTGATAGGCAAAAAAGGAGACCCACTCCTTGGTCTTCTACTTTACCTTCTCTCATTGCAGGTGTGGAGAGCATAATGGAGTAAAGACGATGCTGGTGTAATCGCCTCCGTGATTTGATCGTCAAAAATTGGCGTCGTCTGTGAGAATCAATGGGAAGATATACTTTACCTCGTACTTCTCACTAAAAGAGCTAAAAGATGAGTTAGAGATCCAAAAAGCCAATAAGATCTAGTAGGGGGCATGCTCCTTTGGCGCACTCAGGAGAGGCCCTAACACTTGAGAATGTACCACCCGAAGGACCTCAACCTCATCGAAGGATCAATATCTAAAAGAAAAACCAAACCCAATAAGATGAAATTGTCAAATTGCAAAGATAAGTCCAGACCCGTCTCGCTGGGAATCATGACCTTAAAGGGGACATAAAAGAGGAGGTCGAGCAATGAGCCCATCCCTCTAAGACAAGCTCTGGAAAACCATGAGATGAACATTCCCACAATATGAAAGACCTTCGCATGGTACTTCATGAAAAAAGAAGGGAATAGACCGAGGTCGAAGAATGGAAGATAGTGACGCGGGGATAGGGATAAAAATCAAATGACTATGAGAGCAATTATGTTATAAGTGGCATGTGTTGGAATATGTCCATAAAGTAGGTTGTAATAATTATTTATTTGTATTTAGGTATTTCTTAGATATTAGTATTATTGAATTCTTATGAATAAATTAAAACTTTTATTTTAAATTAAAGTGTGTTTATAAATTACTCAAGTTCTGAAACTTTCATCAACGAACGAAGAGTGAAGACAAATGCGTCTCCTGATGAACTCTTCTGAGAAAGTTTAGAACGATATTCGCAGTTTTAGGATCGACTGGGCAATTGAATCCGATTACGACTATTAGGTTGAACTAATGGATGTCAGTATTAGGGCATGAGAGTGAAGACTCAAACGATTAACCTAGACATGTTATGAACGTGTTTAATAGACCAAAAACAAATTAGCTTAGAGTCCAAAACTGTTTATCTAAATCTAATTATTACACCTTAAGGGTATTTTCATAATTATCTTGATCCTAAGGTGAATACGTAGCTTGACTTAGTTAGTTGCAATCTTTGACATGTCAAATGAGTGAGTTCGATTTGGCGCACAATACTTCCACTGTTGGGATTATAATTCAATTGAGTTGGAGTTACGTGATTCACATATATGAAAATTTGTGGTTCGATTGCGAAAGTAACAATATTACCTTATGCTTATTGAAGATAAATTCACCATGTATTTTGAATCCTTAGCTTTGTTCATGTTGGTCCATTCGATCTCAGAAATAGCTCATGAGAACATGAATAGAGAAACAAAGTAAATTGGATCAAAATGTGTTTTGGTGCCATGACATATTTCCTACATCTATATATCATGGGTGATGTCACTTAATTAGTTAACTGTGATTATATGTATTGAAATTAATTAATTTATTATTGGACAATTAGAAAATTAAAAATAAATACATTATTTAATTGATAATGATCAATTAATTTATCAATTGTATTGATGAATCTTGATACAACTCAAGCTCTAAGAAATATTGTAAGTTTCAGTAATTATGAATATATTAGGTGAATTTTTAGAAATTTAAAAATCTATGGGTATATTTATAAATATTAAAATTATATTTTATCAATTTTTAATAGTAATCTGATTGCAGATATATTTGGGATAAGATACAGTTGCTTGTTAAAAAAGCAAATGGAGAAAAACGTTTTCCCCTCCCTCCCTGTTGCCGCTGAAAATTATATTGAAGGAGAAAATTTTCAATTTTTCTTGCCCACACTCAAATTCCTACACAAAATCTTGTGAGATATATTTCTGAAATTAACAGATGAGTTGGTGGACGAAATTCACAAATCATTCTTGGAGTTCAAGTGTGTGATTCGGATTTCGAAGCATGAAAAACACGAAAAACACTCGAAGGAATTCTGACAGTTAAGAAATTCTCTGATACAAAATATATGTGAAAAATGGTTTCTAACATTATCTTATCATTTAATGTCGTATATGCATAATCACACGTTGTTTATTTTTAAGTTATTTAATTTGATTAAGTAAGTTAATTGAAAAAAATTGATATTCTGCTCACGAACCGTTTATGGTTCAAACTTTTTTATAAGTTAATTTCAAAACCAACCGGTCGCAACAACATTCCAATCCAAAAAGTTTCCTTACTCAATTGAAGCCCTGCTCCAGCATGCAGAACCATAGTTCACAAAATAGATCATACGAGCTGAGATGTTGCCCTAGTTTAAGATGTTGACCATCACTCCATATGATGACACTTGGGACCTTACAGAATATTTAGAGACTTTCAAAACTTGGATGGAGCTATAGGGGACCTTGGGGGCTATCATGTGTAAGGCATTTCCACTGACCCTCTCATCCTCGGCTCGCATTTGGTATCAACAACTAAAACTAGGCTTTATTTAGTCATTCCCCAAGCTCAACAAGATGTTCATTATTTCTGGGAAGAAGATACTAGAGGAAGCCTTCCACTCAGCTCCTTATCGTTAGAAAATAGAGGGTTGAAAACCTCTAGGACTATGTGTTTGGTTTAATGTAGAGGCCTTGAAAATAAAGGGGTGACGACATAACCTTACTGCAATGATGATTGCACTCATTGACAAGAGGTTATTGTGGTCCCTAGAAAAAAAGACACAATCAAACTTTGCTCTGCTTCTCACCCAAGCCCAAAAATATATAATAGCTGCTGAGTTTCTAAGCTTGCATGATGGAGATCAAGTCAAAGATAAGTCACATGAGGAGAAGAAAGAACCTTACCAACATGGTGGAAAGAAGAGGGCTTGTGCGAAGCAATCAGCCTGAGTAAATCAAGCCAAAGACTCTGCGCGTAGATCAAATTTTAACCTAACACCTCTGACCGCCCTTGGGGAACAAATACTTATGAAGATCATGGATAAAGAGTTGATGCGATGGCCATAAAAATTGAAATGGAATCTTGAGCACCAGAACAAAAATAGGTATTTCTTGTTCCACAAATATCATGGGCATCACATAGCCGAATGTCATGATCTTCAACAAGAACTTGAGAGCCTAGTCCAAAGAGGGTACCTAAAGAAATATGTTGCTGGCAGACGCAGAGAACATAGCCCCTACCCCTAGAAGGGTAGACAAGTAAGTAGGACAAAGTCATCACCAGGGAGGTGATGACCATATGTGGAGGATTGTACAGAGAAAACTCAAATCAGAGTTAAAGAAACCTAGCCCGTCAAGCAAGGAGGGTCACTACGAAGACCCCAACAAGTAGAGTACAAGAATAAAGTATAAGAATGAAAAAAGTGAGAGGTCAAACGAAATAACTATTCACATTTACAAAGTGGTTACATATTTCCACTAGCTTTTCATAGCAATTATATATTTCTGCTAGCTTTGAAACAAACAAAGTGTTCACATCAATGACTACAAAGGAATTACTGCTAGCCTTGATTCATAAGGGTCCTACACACTGTTTATGGTCGACTCCCTCCAATCTTTCCTTAAGTCCCCAATATCTTGAACATGAGTGCATGTCCCTCACATGCACCCCTTATCACGTGTGACAGTGTAGCAAAAACTCTTTGGGTCAAAATCAACAACCTCGGCATCAAGATCCACGCTAACGTCATCAACTACTAAGTCATTAGGAATCCCCGGGTCCTGGGCACTCCAGTCTCAGATACCATCTTACCTTGTACCACCCCATCATCAGGATCTACGTCAACCTTAGGTACCCTCTGGCCATAAGGTACCCCACCTTCGGTAACCACCTCGTGTAGGACTACTTTGGTGGCATGAACCACCTTTGGCTGAACCATGCTAGTATTAAGGCCTATAGCAACACCAGGGATCACCTCGCCCTTCCTATGGGACAATGCCACCCCTACTCTTTGCATAAGAGGATGCATATGCCTAAGTACCTCTGTCCTAAGCCATAACCATTGCTACAAAATCACTCGATAGTTATAAAGATCTCTTAAGCAATCCATGTCTTCGCGCTCCACCTTATTTCTCTTTGTAAAAAAAATAAGTCTGGTTGGGGGATGATCTTCACTACCCCTTTTCTCATCCTCCAGGGCTGGGCCTTGCAGTCTCGCCTCTTAGATTTAGGCACACTTGAGAAAATATACATAAATTGTATGGAAGAAAATAAAAGTGTGTTATTCGCTCTGTTGGAAAATTATTCCTCAAGGAATAAAAAATGTGGCTGTGAGCAATAGCTTCAAGGCCAATAGGTTATGCTAACTAAAAAGGTCTAACTAACGTTGTTTGGCCTGGGAATTGTGAAAGCCAAGGGAAGTTGCAAATGTGACAATTGGATCTCATCCCTACTTATATATTAAAAAATAGAAAAATATCATTCCAACAATCATAAAGTCATATAAGTGTCACTCGCGTATTGTATGTACGTAAACACAACCATTGACAGGTTCTCACAAGGTTTGAATGGGTGAATTTGTGTACTATCCACATTCATCCTGGGTTGAGTCTGCTCATGGAGCAATTAGTCTCTTTGTTGTTGGAATGGGAACCAAACACCGACGTAGCCTTCTTTTTCCTTCAAAGGCTTAGATAAAATAGCAAAGGCATGTTATGGTTGAGCTGAAAAAGGTAAAATACGATCTTAAAGTCAAGAAGAGCTTTAAGAAAAAATGTTCCTCCAAGTGTTAGGAAGGATCTAACATGGGACGCAATGAAACCTCAGGAGTGTCAAGCTCATTTTATGAAGAGGAAGACAGATCCCACACTCAAATATATGACTAACAAATGGAAACTTCACCATCTGGGGGATCACATGCAAAGTCTTCGGGGTGAGGAAGCCGTAGAGTAATCGACTCTGGGATGGAATATTTCTCATTGAGCTTAGCTAAGTGTTGCTCGATCATGTCCTCTTGACAAAGTCAAGTGCATGAATCTCATTCTCACACACACGCCTCATTTCCTCAGGCTCACTCCCCTCAAGTTCCCTGCCTGCCTTGGACCCACTAGTCTCAGTGACTTTTGAGTCCACCAACAAAGAGCGCGACCCCAAATTTCTTCTTCAAATGACCCTCCAAGTAATATAGTCATTTATGGAGTTCGAGGCCAAAGACATGATGCAGTAATAGAAAGGGGGGCTAACAATATAAGAAAGAGGAGAAATGGGGGCCTGACAATATAAAAGGGGAGGAGAAATAGGGGCCTAACAAAAAAAATTAAGTGCTCATAGAAACTTGATCCTCCTTTGTAAGGATGAATCAATTTAAGACAAAAGGTGCCTCTTTGTGTGTCCTTGGTGCTAATGGTTATGATGGTGTTTTCCACTCGTGTAGGCTCTACCAAAGGCTGCTTTTTAGTTCCTTTATATATGGTCTTTGCCTTTAGAGTAGAGCTCTATGAGGTTATTCATGCTAACAAGTTAGCGCGGAATTTTGGTTGGAAAAATATTTTCCTAGAGATTGATTTGACATTCATTGTGCAACTTCTCTCACTTTCGTCTGGTAATTTTCCTTGAAAGATATAGCAGACCTAGATTCGTTGTATTCATTTTATTACTCAAATGCATTTTCAAGATTCGCATGTTTATAGGTAAGGTAACCAAGCCGATGATTCTCTAGTCTCTCATACTATGTCATTGGACTTGGTTAGTTGGTGATTTAATGCTCTTGATTTTTGTAATTCTTTTATTAGAAATGATTTTGTGGGCCGTACTTCCTATTGCTTTACATGATATTAATATTGGGCATGTGTACCTTGTTTATTTTCGATATGCATGCCTTGTTTTATTTTCTACTGGTTGGGCAGTGTGTCTTCATTTTATTTTCTATTGGTTTTATCTTATTTGAATATATATGTATGATTTTTTAGCATATCATTTTTAAATTATGTTTTCTCCTTGGCTCAATCCACTTTATAACAAACTGATTCACCAAGCTTTTCACCTATTTTGTTATGATCTTGCTGGTTATTTAATCACAACAATAATATATTTTTTTAAAACTAAATGCATTCTATCTAATTATAATATATTATGATAGTCGACTAATCAACTAATGAGTTTCATAAGAAACATTCCTAGTCGCAAGAGCATGGATGTATGAATTATCTCATGTGGTAGAGTCTGCAGGCTTATCAAGTAGAATTCTATTTTTTATCTAAAATATTCAGAAGGTTGACTGTAGATTTAAATGTTTAAAATTAGGGACGAGATACTTTATTTATGGAAATAGATGTTACCATCAAAGATGTGGATATTTGATGCTATTGCTAATGGTAAGAGAGTAGATTGTCACATGGATTATAGTTGGAAAGTTTAATGGGATGATGTATTTTAAGGAGAAAAATGGTGGCAGGAATTTTGATTTCTCACGGGCCAGAAAGTTGGGGAGGTTTGTGGATAAATATGAGTGTTTTGAAGTTCAGGCTAAGGGGTGCTAGTATAGTTGAAGGAATGGTAGAGATGGTGATGCTTTCATTCGGGAAAAACTAGATAGATCGTTGATAAACTCCTCGCTTTTGGAAAAATTTCCTATGGTGAATTTTTGTGCCTCCAAACATTGGTACTGACCCAAACATACTTGTTTTGAGCGTGGCAAAACACAGAACTGGAGGTAAAAAATAATAGGAGTCTCGATTCGATGAGAGGTAGCTTGGACGTTGTCCTTAGATGAGACAAGCTATCGTTGTTGATCGTAATATCTTGGAAGAAATATTTTTTATTAGATTTTTAAATATTTAAGTATTTGCATCACACAACATACTTTCTTAAATGATTGAGTGTTTATTTATACCGCTTTATTTGTTTTTCAGTAATCATGTCGCTATTCTCACTCTCAACTATCTTAAATGCGAACAAACTTACTGGTGAAAATTACGTAGTTTGGAAACATAGTCTTTCTATCGTGCTGATGGTAGAAAAGTATAAGTTCGTGCTCACCACCCCTTGTCCCATTGAGCCTATTGTTGGGTCGACTCAAAAGAAAAATGATGCTTATGCTTCTTTGTTGCATTCTGATGAGATCGTCAGGTATTACATCTTGACTTCTGTTATCAATGTGTTACAACAACGATATCAGAATATGAAAATTGTCACTGATATGATGTTGAACATCACTAAAATGTTCGGAGATCAGGATTGCCAAGCCCATATGATACGGAACTTCATGAACTACGGGATGAAATCTGGAACTCCTGTCAGAGAATATATGATGTTGATTATTAGTTATCTGAATGAGATGGAGATCATGGGTGCTGAGGTAGATGGAGAGACACAAGTTGATATGATCCTTGAGACTCTGCTTGAAACTTTCGAGAACTTTAAACTTATATTTCGATGAATAAGTTGAGATACTCACTTCCTTAGTTAACGAAGGAGTTGCAAGCTGTTGAGACCTTGTTTTAGGAAGGGCAAGGGGAAGACTTAAGAGGTAAACTTTTCTGAAAGCAATCCTTCCATCTCTGGCGTAAAAAAGAAACACAAGTGAGGTCCGAAGAAGGCTAAGAAGCAGAACTCGAAAGTTGTGAAAAGTAAGGGCACTGTAAAAATGGATAAGTCGAAAAACAAGTTTCATCATTGTGTAACCGCTGGCAACTTGAAAGTGCAACTACCCAGACTATCTCAAGGAGTTACGATCTAAAGGTATTGTACTTGTTATTGAGGCATGTTATATGACTGACTCTACTCTTTCGTGGATTGTAGATTGTTCCCTGCAGAAGTTCAGGAAAATCAGAAGGCTTGACGATGGTGAGTTCAACTTATGTTGGGGAAATGGAGCACTAATATCAGCCGTATCTATTGGAACTAACAAATTGTCATTCGATAACAGTTTTATGGTTTTACGTGATGTTTATTATATCCTGGTTTTAGGAAGAACCTTATTTCAATATCTAGTTTAATTGAGGAAAAACTTTATTTGATTTTATTGATAAAGATATTGGTATTTTTAGAAATGATTGCTTAATTACTATTGCACATTTGATAAATGAATGGTATTATGTAAAATTAATAGTTCTAATGATATGTGACACTAAGATAAATAATGATTTACAAAGGGATAGTAAAAGATTGAAGTCTGACTCAACCGATCTAACCTATTTGTGGCACTTACGCATTGATCACATCAGTCTGGACATGATTAAAAGACTTACAAGAGATGGTCCATTACAAAATTTAAGTGTGGGATCATTACGCACATGTTAATCATGTGTTAAAGGTGAAATGTGTAAGAGACCATTTTCAAAAGGGTGAAAGAGCCACTCAATGCCTCGAACTCGTACATAGTGATGTCTGTGGGCCATTGAACATCTAAGTAAGAGGAGGTTATGAATACTTTGAAACCTTCACTGATGACTACTATCATTTTGAATATGTTTGTCTAATGCATCAACAGTCTGAAACTTTTGAAAAGTTCAAAGGGTACAAGGCTATAGTCGCAAAGCAATTAAAGAAGTAAATCAAAACACTATGTTCTGATCGTGGTAGAGAGTACTTACTAGGAGAGTTTGAAGACTTTCTTAAGGAAGAATGTATTCTTTCTCAGTTTACAGTATCTGTCACTGTATAATAAAATGGTGTGTCAGAGAAAAGGAATCGAACTCTGTTGGATATGGTTAGATCAATGATGAGTTACTCATCCCTCCCGAATTTGTCATAGAGATATTCCTTGGAAACAACAACATACAATATAAACTAAGTTCCATAAAAGATCATGCATGGTACGCCATATGAAAGATGGAATGGATGAAAGTCATTCGTAAACCACTTTAGAATATGGGGATGCCCAGCACATGTTATAAACCAACGACACACAAGTTGGTCAGTCGATCAGAATTATGCATTTCTATAGGATATCTCAAGGGGACAAAGGGATACATCTTTTATAGTCCAACCGACAAGAAAAAATTCATGAGCACGAATGCACATTTTCTTGATGAGGATCATATAAGAAGTGTGAAGCCGAGAAGCACTCTTATGTTAGAGAAATTATTGAGTGAGAAGACACTGACTCTCCAATTAAGAACTATTTCTGATTCAATAATGGAATAACCACAACAGGAGCAAGAGCCTAACGTAGTGTGAGGGTTGTGAGACAGCCTGACATGTACATGTCTTTTGGAGATGCCTTAATAGCAGTCACAGATAATGATCATGATAAACCTGTCTCCTACTCATAGTTCATGGCTGGTCCTGAAGTAAATTTATGGCAAGAAGCCATGAACGTTGAGATCAATCGATGTACTCGAAGAAAGTCTGAAAACTTGTAGATCCTCCTGAAGGGGTAAAACTCGTAGGGTGTAAATGGATTTATAAGAAAAAGAGTGGCCCAGATGAAAATGTGGAGATAATCAAAGCTAGTCTAGTAGCCAAGGGCTATACCCAAAATATGATGGCCATGCTTAAATCCATCCAAATCCTCTTGTCCATTACTGTTGTCCTCGATTATGAAATCTGACAGATGGATGTCAAGACTGCTTTTCTGAATGACAATCTTGAAGAACGAATTTATATGGCTCAGACGAGTTCATGGAGAAAGGCCAAGAAGGCAATGTTTGCAAACTGTTGAAGTCCATTTATGGATTTAAGAAAGTGTCTCGATCGTGGAAAATCAAATTTGATGAAATTATCAAGAACTTTAGTTTTGAGCAGTTAGTGGATGAAACCTGTGTGTATAAGCTGATACATGAAGGGAATGTGATTTTTTTGATTTTGTATGTCAATGATATTCTGTTCATTGGGAATGAAATAGGAGAATTGTCTAATGTCAAGATTTGACTTGCAAAATAATTTGATATGAAGGATCTTGGAGAAGCGACCTTTTTTTCTAGGTATTAAGATCTTTTGGGATCGGAAGAATAAACAATTGGCAAGGTCTCAAACATCTTATATTGATAAGGTGATGGATCATTTCAGTATGCGAGACTCCAAGAAGGGGTATCTTCCTTTCAGGCATGGAGTCAGCCTCTCCAAGGAGCAGTCTTCCAAGACTCCTCAAGAAGAGGAAGACATGAGAAATATTTCATATGCCTCAGTCGTAGGAAGTCTCATGTATGCTGTGCTTTGTACTAGGCCAAAAATTTACTACGCGGTGGGCATGGTGAGTCATTTTTAATCTAATCCTAGACTCGAGCATTGGAATGTCGTCCGGCATATTCTTAAATATCTTAGGAGAACAAGGAACTACATGCTTGTGTATTCAGGTACTGACCTGAATATGATAGGGTATACTGATTTAGATTTTCAAGCAGACAAGAATTCTAGGAGGTCCACTTCAGGATCGGTGTTCATCATGAACGGTGGAGCAGTTGTATCGAGAAGTATCAAGAAATCTTACATTGCTGATTCTACCATGGAAGCTGAGTATGTGACAGCTCATGAAGCTGCAAAGGAGGTTGTATGACTTAGAAAGTTCTTGAAGACTCTGGAAGTCATTCCAAAAGCTGACAAGCCCATGACATTTTATTGCGATAACAGTGGGGCTATAGCGAATTCGAATGAACCAAGAAGTCACAAAAGATCCAAACACATAGAGCGTAAGTATCACTTGATTAGAGAGGTTTTTCAACGTGGAGATGTAGTAACACACATATCGATAGTCAAAAATCTGGCAGATCCATTCACGAAGATTTTAAGTAGTAAAGTCTTTGAAGGTCAACTGGTGGGCATGGAGGTACGAGATTGTACACGCTTACTTTAGTTCAAGTGGGAAATTGTTGAAATTATGTCCATAAAGTATGGTATAATAACTATTTATGAGTATTTAGTTAATTCTCAAACATTTTGTATTACTGAAGTTAATGAATAAATGAAAGTTTTTCTATTAATTAAAGTGTGTTTATAATTTACTCAAGTCCTAAAATTATCGTCAACATAAGAAGAGTAAAGACATAAGGGTCTTCTAGATAAACTCTTATGAAAGAGTTCAGAATTTTATTCGCAGTCTTATGATCGACTGGGCAATCGAGTCGGATTATGACTGTTAGGTTGAACCAAATGATATCATCCTTGGGGCATGAGAGTGAGGAATCTTACGATGAACCTAGACATGTTGTGGAACGTGTTGAATAGACAAGTAACTAATTAGTTTAGAGTAAAACTATTTATCTAGCTCTAAATCTAATTGTTACAACTATAAGTGTATTTTCATAATTACCTTAATCTTGAGATGAATACGAAATTTGACTTAGTTAATTAATTGGTTATTTTTTAATTATTATATAATTAGTAAATAAAAAACTAATTAATTAATTGATGGAGATGAATTTAATTTATCAATTTGGACACAACATTGAATTTAGGGAGACATGCAGTTTTCGGCGATAGCAAATATTAGGGGATGAATTTTTGGTAATCTAATATAAAAGGGTGTATGTGTAAATTTTGAAATTATTATATAAGGCCATAGGGTTGTATCCCTAACCCTAACACAATGTGTGATTACACAGAGAAGAGAAAACACAGTTTCACTCCCCCCTAGTTACCGCCAAAATACACAGAGGAGAAGGGAAAAACTTATTTTTATTCTCTAGTTGTTTTGAGAGCCACCACTCAACTCCTGATCAACATCCGATTGAGTTATACTTTTGAATCCTACGAGTGGTTGTTGGTGTGCATATTTGACTTCCACCAAATCAGAAATTTTCTGATATAACATAAGGTATAAATTATTTCTACCTATATTAAATATGTTTAACTAAGTATGCATAATTGTAAGTATGGCTTTAATAATTAATATGATTAAATGGTTAATATGATTTTTTTTTATTTTTTACCCACGAACCGCTCATGATTCATTGATTTATCCTCAAATTTAAAACTTGATCCAACATAAATAATGTCATTAGAGATGGTTCCTTAAAGACAATTTGTATCAGAAGAGGTAGCCCTCCTATTTGACATCTTTTTTTTTCTGATGACAACCTATTTTTCTTTGAGGATGATTTGGAGTGATTTTGTAAAGCTATCAAGAATTGCATTAATAAATACTTTAATGCATCAGGCCAAACACTAAACTTGGTTTTAGGGAATTGAAATTTGGATCTCTTGGCTAAACAGGCTTGGAGGGTTTCTTTAGAAACCTGATATGCTCTGTGCCAAAGTTCTTAAAAGCGTTTACATCCCTAATTCTATTTCCCTGGATGTAAAGGCTTCCAAAAACTGCTCTAGGGCTTGGAGAAGCTTCTATCAAGGCAAATAAGTGTTGAAGGATCATGCTTTGTGGTGCATTGGAGATTGAATGTCAGTATCTAGTATAATTGTTGGGTTAAAGGCCAAAAGAATTTGTTTGAGTTCAGAAAGGAGGTTTCTTGTGGTTGTTGATCTACTTACTAGTGGAAGTGGTTTCTGAAATGATGAAAAGGTTTATCAAGATTTCCCCCCTTGGATTTGTAAGGAGATTTTATCCATTAAGCTTACAAGAATAATTAAACCTGATACTATGGTTTGGCCTCTCTGTAAAAATGGTGAATACACATTGAAGACTGGCTATCATGTGTTGCATGAAAGTAGTTTGAAATATGGATCATATCCATCTTCTTATGCTGAATCTTAATATGATTTTTGGAACTTATTCTGAAAAATTAAACTTTCTAGAAAGATTCAACTGTTCATATGGAGGACTATTCAGAATTTTCTTCCAACTAAGGAGAATCTAAGGTATAGAAGGCTAATTCAAGATCATATATGCTTTATTTGCTGGGGTGATGTGGAATCCTTTAAGTATCTCCTTTTAATGCCCTTAGAGTGAAGTTATGTGGGGTATTTCTCAATTTTATGTAAGATATGATCAATTAGGTGATATCAGGTTTGATAGTTGATTCATAATAAGCTGATTGAGCTTAGAAAGCATCTTGATAGAGGAGAATAGGTAGTATCTTTTTTCTACTTTTTATGTTGACATATTTAGTTAGGAAGAAATGCATTTATTTTGTAAGGCAAAAGGATATAATCATGTTAATACTCTTCAAGCTTCAAATAGGTCTTTCTCTCAGTTTTGGTCAACTAAGACTGTAAAATATTGTAATGTTGTTCTTAAGGCTAATTCTAATGTTATCTTTCCATTTGATACAGTTAACAACTGTTAAAAAAGTTTAACATGTGAAATTAAATGTGTTGTGCTATCTTTGAATAAGTCTAATTAAAGTGGTCTAATTAAGAAAATTAAAATTCTAAAACTTATAGATATAATTATCATTGAATTAATGTGTAAATACCTGAATGATTTTAATTTTTTGAATGGTCAAATCATAAATATCAAAAGTTATAAGCTACATTGTTAATTAAAAGGGGTGTGGTCCCCAAATTACACAAGCAAGCCATCAAATAAAAATGGATTTTTGAACCGTTATCTTTATTCCTTCAACAGAGAATTTTAGAGAAGAACTTAAGGGTTTGTGTCAATTTGGAAGATCTACTCCATCAATTTCTCGTTCAATTATCTATGGAACCCGGTAAGTCTTCCGCAATCAAGTTATCCACATCTTTCTTCCCATTGAAATCAAGTGGCTTATATACTTGAGATTAGGGTTTGATGAAATTTGATTGAAACATGCTGATCTTATGATTTATGAAATAAATCATGTTTAGTTAGGCTTAATTTTAATCCTATCATGTGGTATCAGAGCTTCCCATTACTGATTTCATTAAAAGAGATTAAAATTTGTTGATTTGGAGAAAATCTAAAATTAGGGTTCCAAAGACCTAAGAATTTAGGGATTTTGATCTTACAAAGTTTATAATGAGAAATTGATATGCAAGTATGATTATATTGTATGATTGCATATCCATGGTGAAATTTGAAGATTTATGTTGTAAAATCATGATTAATGAAAGTAAAATAGGAAAAGGGGCGTCTTGGACGCCATGTTGAAGAAGAAAATTGTCGTAAAAGAATTTATAAGAAGAACAGGGAAATGGCAGTTATTGCCTGTTATGCGGTATAATACAGGTCCATTGAGTTTATTTTCCCTCCTTTGTGGTACCGGACAAGGGAAGATTTTTTTTTCTTGTTGTGTGATATGGTTCAGAAAAAATAGAATTGATTCCCTGATTCACAGGTATGATGTTGTTGCACTGCTACAATTAATAAAAAATTGAATTATTTTATTTGATTCAATTTAATTAGGCTGATTTTTGTTTCAATTAAATTCAAATATTTTGGTGTATGTCTTTATGGATTAATGATTGTCCAACATTCTATGTGAGCTAATTGAAACAATATATCTCTAAAGTGATATCTATTGTGTAGATTGTTCATTAGGGTATTTGATGGTTGTGTGTGTGTAAATTCATGCGGGTATTAGCCGGTCAAATGAAGGTTAATATTTGGTCGAATTACATACACATGTGATGGTAAACATGTGACAATTATAAGGTTTTATATGTGAATCGTAAATTAATCTAAAGATAGATTTATTATTTGACATGAATTATTTTCAATGTTTGATCATTACAAAAAGAGTGCCACTTACAATTAGTGTCATTGTCCTAAGACTTAATATTAATGTTGTGCTGAGTATCTTGAGAAGGGACTTACCAATTATTTAAATTTGTTGATTGCTATGGTTGGCTTTTGATATGAGAATATCGGTTAATTCTTTTGTTCTATTTACAGCTGATATGACTACGGTATCTACCAACCTCAACAACATTTTCACTTTGACTGCGACCATCTTTAAGGGTTGAGGAACATGTTTATTATTCTTAGATGCATGGATCTAAACCTTGCACTTAGGATGAATGAACCAGGCTTTCTTATGACTGAAAGTTCTTATGTGCTAGGAAGAACATTGAGAGGTGTGGTCGCTCAAACCGCATGGCTCTAATGATAAAAAAATACGGGTTTCAGAGGCATTCAGGGGTGCGGTGTTCGAAGGCATAACCAATACCAAAGAGTTCCTTGTTGAGATTGAAAAGCGTTTTGCCAAAAATTATAAGGCGAAAATAAACATGCTTTTGCAACGCTTGATTTCTATGAAGTATTAAGGAAAATGGAACATAAGGGATACATTATGAAAATGTTTAACATTATTCAGAGCTTAAGAAACTCAAGCTCGAGCTATCAGATGACTTGCTTATACATTTAGTATTGATCTCTTGACTTGCACAATACAGTCCGTTTAAAACCAGTTATAATTATCAGAAGCAGAAATAAACTTTTAATAAGCTCATTTCATATTGTGTGTTAGAGGAAGAGAGAATGAAGCATGATAAGACAAAAAATTCTCATTTGTCTAGCACCTCTAAGGGTAAAGACAAAAAGAAAAAGAAGGATAAAAAAGTTGCTAAGGGTCCAAACCAAAAGGAAGAACGTATGGAGGATGGCAGTTGTTTGTTTTTTGTGAAGCCTGGACATGTAAAGAATGATTGTACCAATTATCACTCATGGTGTGTCTAGAAGAGTACTTCTCTTACTTTGGTTTATTCTGAGGTAAATTTAGCTTCAGTACCTAGAAACACTTGGTGATTAGATGTCGGTACCTCTATTCATATAAGTGTTTCTATAGGGTTGCCTAAGCAATCGAAATCCAACTGATGTTAAAAGATACATCTATATTGGAGATTGAGAATCTGTAGAAGTAGAGGCTATTGGTTATTATAAGTTGTTATTGAGAACTGGATTATATTTGAATTTATTTGATACTTGGATTTATCTCGTCGTTTAGACGGAATTTGGTTTCTATTTTTAAGTTGAACAAATTAGGTTATTGTTGTTTGTTTGGAAATAATCAGTTTAATTTATCAATAAATTTAAACCTTGTTGGAACTAGTTCTCTTAATGTTTATGATAACTTTGTTGGGGGTAATGCCCTCAAAGTATATGTATTGATATTTTAATATAAAATTTAATGGAAATACATTTTTCTTATAATTTTTCTTTTAAATTATTGTTGAATAATTTATATAAATATTTAAAAATTTCATATTTATTAATGAGACTATGATCTTATATTAATATGAGAGGATTAAGATCATAGATAATGAATAAAATTGTCAGCAACATATTCAAGTATGAAATCTTTAATGAATTGTAGCTAGTACGGTTCACTAAGCATTTATGAATGCATGTGATCTAGATCTAAATCATTGATGTGTATAGAGATCTTATTGAATATACTTTATTTAATAAGAATATATATGACAAGACCGATGTAAATTAAAATCAGCGAGTGACTTTTGTTCTGGAGATTCAGTGATGTGGATGGCTGAGAATATAATCTTATATAATTTGAAATCCAAGATTTCTTAACAGATCGTATATCGGTTCCCTTAAGTATTGATTCTGAAACTGAATAGTTATTGTGCTCAAATTTATAATATGATTATAAATTAGCTATTCACTAATGACTTAATGATACTTAAGGATACATAGGTAACTAGAAGGGTAAAAAAGTAATTTATGAACTAATATTGGAGAACATAACTAAGTGAAATGATTATATCAATGGACTACACGAGAATACTCTCTAAAATATTCTATAATCTCTAAGAGTGATTTCATATTTATAGTGGAGTAATAATAGAATTAATAAATAAAATTATGTAATTAAAGAGTTTAATTAATAATCTGCTTTATTGGAGCTTATGATTATAGATCCATGGTCCTCAAGTCATATCTGTACTACGCAGTATTGGGTGTGACTATTCCAGGACATGAGAAAATGACTGACTCGCAAAATGAATTTTATATCTGGGAAAAGTACATAATTATGAGATAATTATGTGTGATTAATTAGTTAAAAATTAAAAATTATATTATATTAATTTTCAAAAATTATATATAAATAATTATATCGATTAATTTTCTAATTATCAATAAGTGAGATAGTATACCTAATTTGTGAAACTAGATAATGTTAAATTATTATTAGATAATAATTCAAAATTTCAATCAACTAAATCTGTTATTTGTGAATTAATAGATAAGCTAGTTGATATGGATAATCATATAAGTTAATTTTGAATTAATTGATATCTAGATATTTCTCAGATAAAAACAAATATTTAATTTACAGTGATTGTCACATGTCAATCACTGATTGAGAATCATAGATTGACAAGGACTACTGTAGTGTCACGTGACACTACAATAGTGGGCGTGCAATATTGTAGTGCCATGACACACAATGTCATGAAGCACTATGATGGCTCACGATAATTGCAGCACTGTGTGGCACTACAGTTATGCACAAATTATAGTAGGTCCCACTACAATGGTAAATTTGAATTTAAATATTATTTTCAGTATATCCCTAAAAATCTAATAAGCTTAGAAAATATATATATAGATATTATGCTCCTCAGGGTTGGTTAAGTGTTGAGAAAAAAGTTGCGATCAGGGTGAACTTTCTTTGTGAGTGTTAATCAAAAACTCTGAAAGAATAATTATCGTATTCTCTCAGAGGATTGCCTCACTAAATTAATCATTCTTTATAAACTCTAGATCTCATGTGTTGAGTATATCTAGAGACAGAAAAAATGTTTTTGAATCATTCTATATACCTACACACGTCCTAGTGTGTTTGAGGATTAGTTTGGAAGATCTTGATGTGAATCTCGAAGTTCGTTATTCGTGGGAACACAGGATCATTGGTTTAGGAGAACGCTTGATATAAACTACAAGAGGTATATAATTCATATCCTAGATTTGATAATATATATATATGGATCATGATTTTAAAGAGTTTTTCAATAAAAGTTTTTATATTAGAAACTGTTGTGTCGCGTTCATTTATTTTTTATCCAAAAAGTTTCATTTTTAATAAATGTTTAAAAAGCCCCACGCTTCCTCTGTGCGAGTGCCGCATTTCCTATTTCCTTGATGTTAATACCTCTTATTATGAAGCCTTGCATATGGAATCACGAGGTACTAGAAGGAAAATTCAGCCACATTTTGGCATAAACGCTTAGGTCATATCTGTAAAATGAGAATATAGATGTTTGTGTGAGAGGACATTTTAGAATTCCTTGATTTTTCATACCTTAATGTCTGTGTTGATTGTATAAAGGGAAAACATACTAAACAAAAAAATTAGATTCTAATAGATCAACATGCGTCTTAGAATTGATTCATACAGACATTTGTGGACCATTCCCTAAGGCTTCATGGAATGGTCAACAATATTTTATAACGTTCATAGACGAATACTCAAGATGGCTACCTATCTCTTATTCATGATAAATTAGAGTCTTTTGAGGTGTTCAAAATATTTAAGGATGAAGTTGAGAATCAACTCAACAAAATGATAAAAAGTGTCAGATTAGACCGTGGTGGTGAATTTTATGGTAGATCTGACGGTTCCGAAGAACATCTAAGTCCATTTGTCCAATTCCTAAAGGAATGTGGAATGGTCCCGAAGTACACCATGCCAAGTTCACCTAGAATGAATGGTAATGATGAGTGATGAAACAGAACTCTTAAGGATATGGTGAGGAGTATGATTAGTCATTCTACCTTACCAGAATCACTCTGGGAAGAGGAGTATGATTAGTCATTCTACCAATGATAGCAGCTTATATGCTGAATAAAGTACCAACTAAAGTAGTTGCCAAAACACCTTATGAGCTTTAGATAGACGAAAAGCCTATTCTGAAACATTTTCACATTTGAGAATATCCAGCTGAGGCAAAATCGTATAGGCCAAATGAAAAGAAATTGGACTCCCAAATCATGAACAACTACTTTATTGTTTATTCTGAGCGATCAACGGGCTACAAGTTCAATGATCCCACTCTAAGGAATATTTTTGAAACGGGAGCTACAATAATTTTTTAGGATGTTGAGTTTGTGGGGAGAAATAAAGTAAGGGACATTACCTTTGAGGAAGGATCATCTTCGATTCTTACTACAGCCACTACTTCTAACAGTGTGCAGGTTTTCTTTTATGTCATTGATCAAGAAGAGGATCCAGAACCACAACAAGACAATGTTGAACAAACCCCATTCAAGTTGAGTTTAATGTTCCAGAAGAACAAACTCAACAACCTCAAGATGCAATGCTACTAAGGAGTTCGATGAGAGAAAGAAGAAATGTTATTTCAGATGATTATGTGGTATTTCTCCAAGAAAATTAGGATAATAATGAATTGGTCGAAGATGATTCAATCAACTTTCATCAAGTCGTGCAAGATATTAATTCTCAAAAGTGGATTGAGGCTATGAATGAAGAGTATAAGTCTATACACGACAATCAAGTTTGAGATTTTGTCCCTTTACCTGAATGTAAGAAGCCCATTAGTTGTAAATGAATATCTAAAACTAAAATGGATTAAAAAGGTAATGTGAAAATATATGAGACTCGTATTGTAGATAAACACTTTACCAAAAAAGAATGCATTGATTTTAAAGAGACTTTCTCTCCGGTGTCAACGGAAGACTCTTTTAGAATATTATGACGCTTGTTGCACATTTTGATCTTGAGCTACATCAGATGGATGTTCAAACTATGTTTCTCAATGGAGTCATTAATGGTGCAACCATAAAATTTTATGGTCGAAGATAAAAAGAATATGGTTTACAAATTAAAGAAATACATCTATGGGCTTAAACAAACTGCTCTTCAATGGTACCATAAATTTCATCAGATAATCATCTCATTTGGTTTTGAGGTAAATATTGTTAGTGATTTTGTGTATCACAAGTTAAGTGAGAGTAAGTGAGATTCCCGATTCTGTATGTTGATGATATATTCCTTGCCAGTAATGACTTAGGTATGGTGCACGAGACAGAGAGCTTTGTTTTTAAAAATTTTGAAATGAAAGATCTTGGTGAAACTTTTTTTTTGTTCTAGAGATCCAGATACACTGGGATCGTTCTCGGGATATTCTAGGATTATCAGAAAAAACTATATAGAAAAGTGTTTAAATGGTTTGAAATGTAAGATTGTAAACCAGATGACACTCATGTCTCTAAAAGAGACAAATTTGTGTCTTAATAAGTGCCTTAAGAATAGCCTTGAAGGTAAATAAATGCAGCACATTTATTATGCAAAATTATGTGGAGAGTCTAATGTATGCTCATGTATGTACGCATCTAGACATTGCGTACATTGTTGGTGTGTTGGGCAGATATCTAAAAATCCTGCGATGGATCATTGGAAAACAACCAACTGGGTTATGAGATATTTATAGAGGACAAAAGATTACATACTCATGTATAAGAGGTCATTGAGTATTCCGACTTTGATTTTGATGGATGCCAATACAGTAGAAAAACCACTTCAGGCTGACATAATTTAACATGAGTACAACTTTCCACCCCCAGATGGTCAGGCTGAGGTGTGGAACCATTTCTTGGAGGAGTGTCAAACACACACTCATAGCTTCCTCCACCATGGCAGCATAATTTGTAGCATATTAAGGCATCTAATAATGGAACATGACTGTGAAATTTTGTTATTGGGTTGTGCATTGGTGAGAATATTGAAAGACCGTTAAAGTTGTTTTGTGATAATAAATTGGCAGTTTTATATTCCAACAACAACATAAGCTCATCTAAGTTAAAACATATTGAGATTAAGTTCCTGACTGTAAAAAAAGAGTATAGACTGGGTAGATGTCCATAGAACATATTGGGATGAACTCCATGATAGCGGATCTACTCTGCAAAGGATTACCACCCAAGGTCATTCACGCACACTGTTCATAAGGGTATTATGTTGTTTGAGGTTATCACGATTTAGTGGAAGTTTGTTTATTGATTTATATTATATTTTATGAACATTTATGTATTTGATATAAATAGATCAGAAATAAAATTATTCAGATCATTTCATTATGTGACATTATTTGTCGTTGACCTCACTAAAATAAAGTAGGACCAATTAGAAATAGACATGTATATATCACATTGCACGTAACTTTCCATGCTTCACACTCATAATTGATTCTATGTCGTTTGGTTGTATTGGTATATGTGACTATTGATGAGTTTAGTTACAATAAAGGTAACGAATAACGCTTTGATCCTATGTCAATATAATCAATGGACGAGATTGTTTCGGATATATTTTGTGTCTGCGATAGCACATTTTGAGAGCTCATAAACTTAAACACATTTATAAGTTACATATGTGGCTCAGTGGAAGATTGTTGGAAAAAATTAACATGAATGAGTCACACATGCAAAATTAAATGTGTTGTGCTATTTTTAAATATACCTAATTAAAGTGATTTTTTAAGAAAATTAAAGTTCTAAGACTTATGGGTATATATCATAATGATAATTTCAGTTTGTTGAAGAGATAAATTAGAAATATTAAAAGTTATTAACTACACAATTAATTAAAAGGATTATGGTCCCTAAAATAACATAATCAAACCATCAACTCAATAGGGGTTTTCTTTTAACCATCATCTCTATTATTTCAAAAGAGAATTCTGGAGAAAAACTCTGAGGGCTTGTGTCTATTTAGAAAATCTAATCCATCACTTTCTTATTCAATTATTCATGGAACCCGGTAAGTTTTCCGCAATCAAGTTCTTCATATCTTTCTTCTCATTGAAATCAAATGTCATATGTATTTGAGATTAGAGTTTGATGAAATTTCATCTTATGACTTATGGAATATAGCATGTTTAGTTCAGCTTAATTTTAATCCTATCAGCAGCTTGTTTGTTGGGTGTTGTTCCTCCAGCTGCAGATGTTATCAAGCTGAATTCTGATGCCCATGTTTGGATTTAATTAGATGCATAGAGAAAAAAGATTATGAAAGTTGTGTAATTCCAAATCAATAAATAAAAAAAGAGGGTCATTATTTATTATTAACAAAGAGAGTTCTCTCATCACTTAGTTCCTAAAATGTTTACAGAAACAAAGTAAAGTGTTCCAAAATGCTGCAAGGCGAAAGCCAAGAAAAAAAACTAGAAGAAGAAGAAAATTCCTCAAGAAAAGAAGAGAGCAAAACTTTTGGAATTGGGATGGTTATACCTACTCCTCATCTTCATATGCAACATCTTCTAGTTTTGGAGAATCCAATTTCGCAACAGCTTGAAGCCTAATCTGTCTATTAAATCTTTTAATAAACTCCTCGACTCTTCTATTAAGCTCCTCATCAGTCATAGTAGAAAAATCGTTATCTTCTTTCACTCTCGCTTCCTCTTTTTCACTCTCAGACCTTTTCAAAATCATTTTTTTCTCATCAAAAGCTACTATTTTAGCTCTATCTGACTTGCTTCTCCCATAAGTCCTTTTTTGTAGCTTTGGCTTTTCACAAGCTCTTTGATCCTCAGCTTCTCGAGTGTAAATCACATTTTTCTTTTCAACGTCTTCTCTAGGCTCAAGTAGGTCAGTTTTGGTGACAATTTGCAACTTATTATCATCTGGGTTTTCTTCATTTCTGCCCAATTGACCGTTTACGGTAATTGATTTCTTGGGATTTTCAAGGTGTTGGGTAAGAGATTGGTAAGCGTTTCTCATATGGGTATGCCTCATATACTCTTCATAATGAACATCAATTTGTTTTTGCTTGGAGGAAGAGAAAGCTCCATAGTCCAAAGCAATGATGATGATAAGTGTGTTGGAAATGAAAAACCAAAATTTGGTGTTGTTGAGGAGAGAGAGAGGAGAGAGTTTGAAAATATAGAAAATGGAAATATAAAAAAAGATGGAGAAAACGAAGGCAAAGAAGGAGATTCCCTTGGGAGATTTTTGAGGATATTCTTTGGTTCTGTAGGCCAACATTAAATCCTCCACTAGATTTGGTGGTGGTTTGGCCATGTTTTAAGAAAAGAGAGATTGAGTTTGGAGGCGTTGTGTGGGTGTTTTGGTTATAAAAATGTAGTTGGTGGAGGCTCCAAAGTAGGTTTTTATAGTGTTTAGAAAAGGTGGTGGGCTAATTATTGAACCAGGAAAATTACCAATTTCCCTCTCTTCTTTTAACTTATTTACCTGTCTCTCCTTAACTCATTATACCCTTTTATTTTTAGACATTTGGCTTTAAAAATATACTGTAGTAGCTTCTACAAATTTTGAGAACCAATACCAACGTTAAAAAGTAATAACAAGGATTAAATTTTCCTTAACCCTCTTTTAGACTAAGTTGTAATCTTACTGATTATATACAGCAGGAGATTCTCGGTTCAAATATATCGCACCAACAATATTTTTCCCTGTAATTTCAATGATTGTGTAAGAAATAGTACAAAGGCAAAAATTAAATTAACCGCCTAATTCTTTATTGCGACATAGTGGTGATTTGTTACGACTAATATGCCATTAATATTGTGTAAGAAATGATATAATATGTAAATGAATATTAGTCAATCATAGAAGAAAAATAAGCTTACATTAGAAATTAACCATTTTAATTGTGATCAGACTCGTGACACATAGAATTGATATGAAAGATTTTATAAGAATATATATTGGAAGAAATTAAGATCAATAAAATCATCATGGAAATATTTATTTTTTATGACAGTTGTGCTGTTATGAGAGCTACATGAAGAAATATATAAAGGAAAGTCAATGTTAAAATGCAGATTAATCACAAAATGATTAGCACAATCACAAGTGGTAGTTTTTGGTGTAATCAACTTTTTCATGATTGGGTATATATAAAATTGTTATACGTAAGTAATGTCATAGTTTTTTTCTCCACTTAATTTTCTCAATTATGTCAATCCAGCCACCTATATGACATGTTACTACTAGACCATAGACTTATTACTTAAACTTGAATTAAGTAATAAGTCCCTCCTAAATAAATCTTTTATTGCGACGGTGTTAAACAACTATCAAATACATACCTCCTTGTTAAATAATAAACTAATCAGTTGTATTATTGTTAATCAGTTAGTTAATTCAAGTTTCTGTTAGTCTTTCAGTTAGCTCGTGCATGACTAGCTTGCAAGGTTTGCTTACTTTCTGTTTAAGTTGTAGTTTGTGCTTCTGCTTTCGTTAATGAAAATAATCATTCAGTCCAAGCTTCTCTATGTTCTTTTCATCTTCTTCTCATCTTAACATGGTATCAGAGCCATAGCTGCTCTTCGTCGTCTTTAACCTTCTGCTACTCAATTTCTCGTCTTTTCTTTTACTCTGTTTATCTATGTTTTCTTCATCTTTTTCTTATGTCTTCTCCATGGCGTCGAATTCAACTACTTTACAGAATTCTCAGTCTTCATCTTCAATTGTGTATTCTATACCAAAGAATTTTATTCCTATTACGTTGCGTCTTGATCGCAATTACTATATCTTCTAGTACTCTAAAATTTTATCGTCTGTGAGAGCATATGGTTTGGATGACTATCTTTTTGGTATTGTCACAAGACCTTCTTAGTATATCACAAAGTCACAAATGGTGATAATAATGCTGTTATATTGTCAATTGTCCTGAATCAAGAGTTGGTATCGTGGTTACAAATAGATCAGTTTCTAATGAGTTAGCTTCAATCAAGTATTTGTGAAGGTATGTTCGGCCATATAGTTAGATGTGGTTCTTCTTCTGAAATACGGACTGCACTTGAATGTATCTTTACTACTAATTATAAATCTCGATTGCTGCAACTAAGGTTTCAATTACAATCAACTAAGAAAGGATCCCTTAGTATCAACGACTATATGTTGAAAATGAGATCGTTGGCTGATAATCTCTCTACTTGTGGCTAAGTTATCAGTGATGAAGAGTTACTTTTGTAAATTATTGGTGGACTTGACAATGACTATAGTCCTGTCATAGTCAATTTAACTTCCAGGAAAGATTTAGTCCCCACTCAAGAAGCTCAATTCTTTCTCCAAAATCAAGAAATGCGCCTGGAACAAAACAATATTGTCTCTAATTTTCATGAACAAGGTAATTCCAATGCTTCTGCTAATGTCACTCACTTCAATGGAAGAAGAGGAGGTAGTAATAATTCTTTTGGTAGAGGTAATCAGAATTTTAGAGGAAGGGGTCGTGGAAGATGAAGAAATGGAAATAGGCATGTTTGTGAAATCTGTAGAAGAGTTAGTCATACAGCTTTTAATTGTTACAATAGGTTTGAATATGATTTTCAACAACCCGAGTTCAATCCTCAAGCTCTCATTTTGTCAATCTCAACACTCAATCTGGTAGTGTTGATTCAACCTATCAACAACCTAAACATGGGGCTTTAGCTTATTTTGTTTCACCTTCCTCTGTTAGTGATAACTCTTGGTATTTGGATAGTGCAACCACGAACCACATTACTTCTAACCTAAATAATCTGTCAATTAAGTCAGATTACAAAGGGAAGATAAGGTAATTGTCGATAATGATGAGTGCCTCCCTATCTCTCATACGGACAGCTCCAAAATTTTACTCCTATTTCTAATTCTTCTATTGCTCCTATTTCTAAATCACATACTATCTCTCTTTCTGTCAAAAAAATGTTTGTGTGTTCCTTTAATAACCAAAAACTTGTTAAGCATATCTCAATTAACTCGAGATAATAATGGCATTATTGAGTTTGCCTCTATATTCTGTTTCATTAAGGACTATATTACCAGGAGGGTCCTTCTTCAAGGTAGTCTTAAAGATGGCTTATATCACTTCTCTCTCAACCATGCTGATTTCAAATTGTCAAAGTCACCAAGTGTTTCTCTAAAAGCTATTGTCTGTTATATAGCAAACCCCTTTACAAAGTTCTAATTCGAATCTGTCAAAAGTAGTTTGTAAGAACAATTATGTTTCTTCTCTGTACAAGACTATTGATATCAATACAAATAATACTTTTGTCAATATCTCTGAGCATGACAATAATATTCACATTTTGCACCAAATTTTTGGGCACCCTTCTAGCCATGTTCTTTCTTTACTGTTAATAGGTCTGTCTACTAAGTCCAATATTAATCCTCCCTCATTCTATGAAGCATGTCAATTTGGTAAAGCTCACAAAGTTTATTTTCCCTCTATTGATCTAAGTAGCAGTAAGCCTTTTGAGCTTGTTCATTTTGATTTGTGGGACCTTCCCTAATACTATCTTCTAATGGTTTCATATACTATATAAGCTTCATTGGTGATTGCACTAGATTCAGTTGGATCTTTCCTATGAAATTGAAGTCTGAAACTCATAATATTGTTTTACAATTCAAAAATTACATTGAAAGACAGTTTGATACTAGAATCAAGTGTTTCCAAACAAATTGGGGAAGGGAGTTTAGAAGCCTTAAACCTTTTTTTTGCTTAACTTGAAATTCATTTTAGGCACCCATGTCCTCACTTACACCAGAAAAATGGCAAAGTTGAAATGAGGCATAGACATATTATTGAAATTGGTTTAACCCTTTTGTCTCGAGCTCAAATGCCTCTTACTTTCTAGTGGGACGCATTTCAGACTTCTGTTTATATTATAAATAGACTTCCAAGTCTAGTTCTTCAAAATAAATCACCTTTCCAACTCCTATACTCCAAAATTCCTAATCTTAAGTTCATGAGAACCCTTGGCTGTTTTTGCTATCCCTTTACTAGACCTTATAACAACAACAAATTTAACTATCATACTCTTAAATGTATATTTCTAGGGCATTCTGATAACCATAAACGTTATAAGTGTTTTGATCCCAAAACTAGTAAGCTTTACATATCAGTCTGTGTTTTTTTTCATGAGATAGATTTTTCCTATCAAGCTTCAAGTTCTGTCAAAACTTCACATCAGTCTTTAGTTCCTTCTATTCCTATCTTCCCTAATGTTGTTAAGCATACTCTTCAAAATATCTCAAGTGATAAAAGCTTTACTTTAAACTACCATGGTGAAGATATTTCCTTGGGATCTTAGTCCATTAATTAGATAGAAAATCAGGTACAAATCTCTCATTCTCAGTCCATCTAATCCTAACTATTTTATACCTTTTAACAAGGTTCCTTTTGCTGATTCTCATGAAATTGATATTTCTTCTCCTTTACATAATGATAATTCTACTATCTTTAACAATCAAAATGCTTTAGTTCCTTATGTTGCTTATGAATTTGTTTTACCTATTATTAATTCTTCTAGTCAGTTTCATAATCATGTTACAGGTTCTCCTTCAGGATACTTATGCTCCTCATCATATCATTTCTTCTACTTCCATTCATCCTATGATCACTAGATCAAAGGTTGGAACTTTTAACCCTAAAGTCTTTTCTTCATCTGTTTATGATTTAGAAAGTGAGCCTTCTTCTATTAAGGCAGCCTTAGAACATCTTAAATGGAACAAGGCTATGCATGAGGAATACATTGCACTAATGAAAAACAATACTTGGCATCTTATACCTAGAACAAGTAGCATGAATGTTATTCAGATCGATGGGTTTTCAGGATAAAACATAACCTAGATGGCTCAATAGTTAAGTACAAGGCCAGGCTTGTAGCTAAGGGAATTCAGCAAAATTTAGGAGTTGATTACTTTGATACTTACATCCCTATTGTTAAGCCTTCTACCATTCGTATTATTCTCACTTTGGCTGTATCTTTGTATTATGATATTCTGCAAATAGATATTAATAATGTATTATTGAATGGTGATCTTCATGAGTAGGTATATATGTATCAACCTACTGGTTTTGAGCTGCTTGACAAGAAATATTATGTTTGCAAACTGACCAAAGCATTGTATGGCTTGAAACACGTTCCCAGAGCTTGGTTTGAAAATCTTCATAGCACTTTATCTCAAAGAGATTTCAGGAATTTCAAATTAGATTCTTCTTTGTTTATACACAGAAAAGATCAATTTCTTGTGTTGCTTTTAGTCTATGTTGATGATATTTTGGTAACTGAAAATTGCAAGAAGTTGGTTAGTTAAGTTATATCTTATTTGAATAAAAAGTTTGCTTTGAAGGAGTTGGGATTAGTACATTATTTTCTTGGTTTTGAAGCTTTTAGAGACAGAACAGGTCTCTATCAAACTCAAAGTAAATATATCTAGGATCTCCTTATCAAAACCAACGTGTCAGAATAAAAACCTTGCCCTACTCCCATGTGTTCTTCTGTTAAACTCTCAGCCACCAATGGCACTGTCTTTATAGATCCAACTCTTTACAAGAGTACTTTAGGAGCTTTATAGTACCTCACATTAACCAAACCTGACATCTCCTTCCATGTTAACGAGTTATGCCAATTTCTTCAATCTCCTACATCAGAACATTGGAGAGCTAGTAAGCATATTCTGACGTACCTTAAAGGTATAATTAATCATGGTCTTCTCTTCAAACAGTGAGTTCTATATGTCAATGGCTATAGTGATGCAGACTAAGCTAGTTGCATGGATGATAGGAGATCTAGCTCAGAAAACTATATTTTTCTAAGAGGAATTCTCATTATTTGGAGTTCTAAGAAGCAACAAGTTGTTGCTCATTCCAGTACTGAGTCAGAATACAGGTCCCTTGCTCAAGTTACTGTAGAAATTCTATGGATTCAATTCCTCTTTAGTGAACTTGGCTTACCTCTTACTACTTGATGTCCTTCCTTGTGGTGTGATAATATTGGAGCTAATCAGTTGACTGCCAATCTTGTCTTTCATTAAAGGACTAAGCACATTGAGTTAGATGTGTATTTTATTAGATAGAAAGTCACCAACAACAAACAATCAGCTGCAAATTCATCATATGTCCTCTGATGAACAAGTTGTTGATGTCCTCACCAAGGCCCTTCCTGAACCATGGTTTCTCACTCATAGAGGCAAACTTGAAGTGGTCGAATCCCCCTTTAGTTTGAGGGGGCATGTTAAGCAATAAACTAATCAGTTATATTATTGTTAATCAATTAGTTAGTATTTCAGTTAGCTCGTGCATGACTAGCTTGTAGGGTTAGCTTACTTTCTATTTTAGTTGTAGTTTGTGCTTTTGTTTTGGTTAATGAAAATACTCATTCAGTCCAAGGTTCTCTCTGTTCTTTTCATCTTCTTCTCACCTTAACACTCCTAAACCCTTTTGTGCAACGGTTATGATAAACTGCCGCCGTATACCCATTTAGTTGAACTGTTAGTAAACCGTTGCAATATAAGCCGTAAGAAAATGCATAATAATTAAACGACATTGTGTTGTAACTATCGCATTAAGTCCATTCCTTTTATGACGTCGAAATAGAACTGAAGGTTTTTTTTTTGAAAGATAATATTTTAGTGGTTGTAGTGAAATAGAAGAGAAGAAGGAGAGAGATCCGTTCCAATACGGATGGTTGTACTCTCTTTTATTGAATTCTAGGTAATTTGTTTTATTCAATGTCTAATTAGAGCAATGTATGTCTTGCACTATTATTAGTGAATATTTAATTCTCAAATCTGACAGATATTTCATTTAGTAAACTACGTATCTTTACAAGATTTGTTTTCAATAATAGTTAATTAGGGGACAATTTTTTGTTTAAACACATACGAGTCAAAGTTTATACTATCAAAATTTCAAGTTATGTGTCATTTGAATAAACTATTTAAATAAACTATCACTATTAAACTTGAATAAATGATATTGATAATTGAGTTATCATGATAGTAAAAACTTATAGAAATGATAACATATACATAGAAAAAGCTCTTTCTTCTTTGTTCTGTTAAATCATTGAAAAGAAACTCTTACCATCAATAATTGCATAATAAGATAAGTTGTACCGTAAATAACTACTTCTCATTTTAGGCTAACTCAACTTCCCTAGAACTCTTCATGAACATTAAGTAATATCATGAAATAATATCTTATGTTTTAATTACCACGAAGATTGGGTAGCGTGCGTGATCTAAAATTAGATATGCACATCACAATTCAAAATTTAGTTAATTTTTTTATTTATTTACTTATCATATGTAATATAAAATTCACTCATTTAAACTCACAGCGGTAATAAGCACTGTGAAATTATATAAGATTCCTTATTTTAGGCATACTATGGTGGTTGTCGTGTCCTTTTCAACATTTTTTAATTTATTTTTTAAATTGAGTCTAGATCAAATAAATTATTTATTAATCAAATGATGTGTCGTGGCACATTATTATTTATTCACAAGTTGGTATCTTATCAATCACTAAAATAATTTCTTAAGAACTATTAGTTAATTACTTAGAAAATAATTCTAATTTTATTCTTTATCTGATAGATGGTGGACACGTGAGAAGCCCATGTCCTTGTCCTTTATATAGCCGTCAAGTTTTTGGGCCCAAGTAACTTACTTATTTGACAAGTGTATTGTTAAAGGTTCACTTCAACTAGGTTTCCAGGATTTTTTTTGAGAGAATGACTATATAGTAATGATATTATTATGGTTAAATGATTATCCTTAATGAATCACATGCATGTGGTAGTTAGAGATTAACATGTGTCATACATGATGCGATATTTTAGTCTCCTAAACTGTGTTCTAACGTTTCAGTTTTGCTTAGTTTGGTTTGTGAAGTTATAAATCATTAGCAATTTATACTCTTCAATTCATCTATATTTATTAACTATTTTCTTTACCATGTGAGATACACATAGTCTATTTTTATAAAATAATGGCAATTTCTTATTCCAAGAGTGAAAAGTTAAAGGTTTCTTTCCCAATTTTAATTTTCTTGGAATCAGTTAATAGATGTTGATATGAATATGTTTATTGCTAATTGTATGACAATCTATGCGCTGATTGTCACGTCATAAAAAGTAAAGGTATGAGACAATAAAAAAAAGCAAATCGTTGACGTGGTCAACTGAAGTCAAGCACGTCTGACCTTCGAATGGAGTTAACAATCAAGATTAGTTTAGAGTAAAATAGTTGGAGACTAAGTCAAAGATAGAGTCCTCATATTTCTTTTATGAATCGGAAACTCGAGGAATACAACAAATCTATATTCTTTACATTATTCTCTCACATTTATTTTCATATATTAAAAAAAATTCACAGTTTGGTGCTCTCATTGAGAGCGAGAATCAATCAAGAGTGTAGGTGAAAGTGCTTCAAACTAGATCAAACACAACATGCGATGGAGATAATGAGGTAAATCTTGTTGATCAGCCTCCGTAATATACAAAGATATATGAAATGATACAAGCAATATTGATGGGTGTGGAGAGTGAGGAACTACAACAATAAGGTCCTTTGTACTTCCTTAGAGAATGTACAAGAGCAAATTATGACTTTACAACGTAACGTCAAAGAAACTCGAGTTAAGGCAAGCCAGCGGACCATTGCTGGTGAACAGGAAAACCTAGAGGAACCACCTGTTGCCGAATGGTACAACCCACCGGCTACTGAATAGAATAATCCAGATGCGAGCCGCAATGTGCAACTTGATGATGAGAAAGTTCAAGCTAAGGATAACGGTAAAGGAGGTAGGAGGGGAATGCGATCCGCATGAGTTGTTACAGATCAGGCTAAAGAAAATATGTTGGAAAAGAAGATGATGAAAATGTAGAAACTAGGGAACACTAGAGTAACGGATCTAGAAGCACTAAAATGGTCCCTTTAATTCTTGAAAATCTTCACTGCCCCAATCCCAAAGAAGTTTGTTGCTCCAAAGTTTAAGTGTTATTAAGGAAAAATGGATCTCATTAATCACCTTAGGCATTTCACGCAAATGATGAGGATATACTGATGTCTAAAATGTTTGTGACTAGCTTGGATGACATCACTCTAAAGTGGTATCATTTCTTCAATTAAAAATTTTGCTACGTTGTATTCTATCTTTCAAGAAAAGTAATCCATGTAGCACATTAATAATGAAAGACTCTGACTATCTCCTCACAATCTCCACCCAGAAAGGAACATTACTACGAGACTATACCCACCATTTCAAAGATGAGATGACAAAAGTGGAGAATTGTGATGAACGTGTAGCAAGGTTGGCGTACAACAGGGGTTTGACTCGAACTCACCTCGTAATTATTTATTGCAAGTCAAACCGCTCATGATGGGAGAGACTTTCTTGTGGGCTTAGAAATACATAATTTTGAAAGAAGAAAATAAAATCATGATGAAGCTTTGGAACAATGGTCAAGCGAACAAAGTTCGGGAACGAAAGGAAAAGAATGGACAGATATGATAAATCGAATAACAGATGGGAGTATCTACGGAAAGCATAAAAAAAAGGCAGAATTATAGAGTGAGTTCACCTAAAAGATAAGATGTATGTGTCGTTTACCGTACCCTTCAACCAGATTCTGTAGGCCAAAAAAGATAAACTATGGTTGGAACGGCCAGCGTCACTAGTAGAGGAACTGAGTGACAGAGATAATGATAAATATTGATTATATGATGACATAAAAGCCTGTTATCAGCTGAAGGATTACAATGAAGTGTTGATCAAGGAATGATATCTGGCACAATTTGTGGTGAAAGATGAAGCAAGAAGTTGAGCAATCCAAGAATAGCGAGCCGTTGTAAATTTTGAACGCCATCATTCATTAACAGGACAAAAGGGTACGACGAAGAAGGAACAAAATATGTAGTGTATAAAACCCATGATGGAAGGGAATGGCAAGCGGGAAAAAGATCCATAGTCTTCTGATAGCTTACTAATCATCTTTAATGATCTGGATTTTCAAAATTCAGACGAAACAAAATGAATCCTTAATGATTACAATACATGTTGGGAATTGCTGATGAAAAGGGTCTTGGTCGATGACAGAGGGCTGTCAACATTTCACATCGATCCACCATAGAGAAGATGTCAATGACTTGAGAACCCCAAAGTTACAAGGAATCCCTCAATTGATGCTTAATTTCAACGGGGCAGTTATGTACTCTGAGGGAATCTTTCACTCCTAATACACATAAATTTGTAGATTCATATGCCAGAGTTTATGGTAGTAGGAACTCTGCCTCTATATAATGTTATTCTACGAGGAGTCTAGCTACACAACATCAAGGTAGTCTCCTCAATGTACTACCAGATACTAAAGTACCCTCACCAGAAGGAGTCAAAACAATCAAAGGAGACTAGGCAACTGCTTGGTGTTACGTCGCTATAGCTTTCAATGCCATAAATAACACGACTACAAAAAATGGAAAGCATGTGGTGAAACAAAACAATAGTAATCAAATGATGATGAGCTAAAAGAGCCATCAAACCTAAGGTGCGAGGCCGGAACAAACTGAGCTTGTCCATCTTGAAGGGGAGAATGGTAAAAAAAATAGGCACATATCTTAGCAAGATGGAGAATGTAGAATTAACGAAGTTTCTAAGAAGGAACAAAGATGTGTCACCATAACAGTAGAGGAGATGTCAGGTATTGATCAAAATTTAATTTTTCATAAACAAAAAATATAGATCCTACAATTTAAACCTCTCAAACAGAGGAAGCACACATTTTCTCTAGAATGGAATGATTCCATAAAGGAAAAGGTAGAAAAACTCCTCAACACCAACTTCATTAAAGAGGTAAACTACATGAAGTGGTTGGCAAATGTGGTAATGGTAAAAATAAGAGTGGACAATGGATGATGTGCATGGTTACAAACCAGAATAAAGCATGCCTGAAGGATGATTATTCATTATCACAAATAGATTAAATGGTTGACACAACTTCAAACATGAACTCCTAAGCTTGTATGGACGCATAGTTGGAATATAATCATGTGAAAATGGTCTAATCAAGAAAATAACTTGTTTTATAACTAAATAGAGGATATTTTGTTATAAAGTACTACTGCTTGGTTTGAAATATACAAGTACAACCTACTAGAGAGGTTGGTGAACAAAATTTTTTTGAATCTGATTGAAAAGATAGTGGAAGTCTACGTAGATGATATGCTTGTGAAAAGTGAACGGAAAAAGGACATATTAGCGACCTAGAGGAAGCATTTTCGTTTTGAAAAAAGTTAGATGAAGCTCAAACCAAGAAAATGTACTATCAGTCTCCGCTAGAAAGTTTCTGAGGCACCTGGTTATGTAAAAAGGAATATAAATCAATCCATATTAGGTTAGAGCAGTAATGGAGATGAAGTCACCAAGGAGCATAAAGGAGATGGAAAGCCTGACGGGAAGTTGGTGGCATTCAACACATTTTTGAAGGTCAACAGACAGATGTAAGTTGTTCTTCACAAAATTAATAAAAACTTTATGCACGAATGGGACGAAGAATGCGAAGTGGATTTCCAAAAGATAAAGGAATACCTTATTTTCCCATCGTTGCTCTTTAAATCGCTCCTGGATGAAGAGTTATTTCTTTATCTTGTAGTGTCTAAAATTACAGTAAGTGCAGCACTGATCAGGATAGAAGATAAGAAGTCGAAGTTGGTCTACTTTGTGAGCAAGAGTCTCGTCACAGTAGAGACAAACTATAAAAATATGGAGAAGTTAATACTTGCAATGGTGGTGGCATTAAGAAAGCTAAGATCGTACTTCTAGTCTCATACCATATTCATTGTAACTGACTCACTACTTTGAAGTCTGCTATATTCATTAGAGATGGCTAGACGAGTAATAAATGGGCAATTGAACTAGGTCGTACGACATTCCTTGTGCCAAGAACTTTGGTGAAAGGGCAAGCGCTGGTAAAATTAGTTTTTATTTTACTTATAAAATTGATTCTTATAATAAATTGAAAGCCAAAAAAGAAGTTGGCAATTGTTGGACCCTCTTTGTGGTTGGAGCCTCCAACCACCATGAGCAAGGAGGGGGGTTCTCATTCAAACTCCACACGGTGAAATGGTAGAGCAAGCATTATAAAATAATAAATTTGAGTACGAGGCTTTGATTGCAGGAACTTGCGTCCTTTGTGAACTAGAGATAGAAAAAATTGAAATATTTTATGATTATATGTTAATTGTTAACCAAGTTACATGAGAATATGCAATAAAAGCTACCAGGAGGTTGGAATGCCTTCAACGAAAAAAAATGTTGGGCTAGCTCAAAACATATGAGATCAAGCTAATATCTAGAACGAAAAATAGAAATGTGGATGCCCTCACATCATTAGGTTCATCACTATAGATCCTATATAAAAAAAATTGCTTAATGGAATTCCTCAGTGAGCCAAGCATAAAATTGTCATTACGAGTTGTTGTCGAAATAGAAATGGACAATCAAGAGCCAAGAGGGCAAGATTATATAATTCAGTATCTAGAAAATGGAGAACATACTAACGATAAACTGCAGGTAAGAAAGCTTCATTAGTAAAGTGCCTGGTACTAATTGATTGGAGGAACGTTGTATCACAAATCTTTCTCAGGGTCGTACCTGAAGTGCCTTAGACCAATTGAAGCCATGTATCTAGTAGTAGAGTTACATTAATGGATCTTTAGAAATCACACTATAGAGATATCACTAGCACATAAGATATTAAATGAAGGATATTATTGACTGAAGAAGCACCAAGAAGCAAAGAAGTCTGTAAAGGCGTGTGACAAATGCCAGCTTTTCGCTTCCATTCGAAAATGGCACCAAAAGATCTAAAAACTTTGGTGAGTCTGATATCGTAGGGCCACTCTCAACATCCCCTGCTCAGAAGAGATTTTTACTGTTAGCAATTGACTATTTTGCTAAGTGAATTGAAGAAGAAGCAGTAGCTACAATTCGTGAGAAAGAGATACAAGATTTAATTTTATGATAAAGTATCATTTGTAGATATGGGATTCTCAAAGCTTTGGTCTTAGATAACGGATTATAGTTCATTAAAAGAATAATCAAGATATTTTATGAGAGAGTCCAAATCAAAAATCGGCTATCCTCACCTTACTACCGCATGGAAACGAACAAGCAAGAAAGTCAAATAAAACACTATTGGCAAGTCTGAAGAAATGACTGGAATTCACCAAAGAAAAATGGGTGGAGGAGTTATCCACGAGAACCAACGAGAGAAATGTCGTTCACACTTACATTCAGGGCAGATGCAGTTATAGTTTTAGAAATAAGAAGTTCAATAATGAGATCAAATGTTGATGAAGTCTTTAACTCTAAGTTGATGAGGGAGAGGTTAGACTTTTTAGAAGAGAAAATAGAAGCAGCACTCATCAAAGTTGTTTGCTACAATTAGAAAATGAAATCCTATTTTCTGAAAAAAAAAAAAAAAAAAAAANAAAAAAAAAAAAAAAAAAAAAGGTCTGGAATTCTAAGTGGGAGACCTTTTGCTCAACAAAGTTTTTCAAGCAGGTGAAGGTAAATTGGGACCAAATGAGGAATGCCATTGCATAATAAAAGGAATTGGTAGAAATGTATATTATCTCCCCATAAAAGAAGATGACAAAGAGCTATTGAAGCCATAGAATGCACACCTTTTATGAGGATATTATGTATAATTTAATTTCAATTGTTAATTTCAATAAAAAAAATAACTTCTCGTGAGTTTTTCTCCTGTTAAAGGTTTTTCACGTAAAAAATAGTGTCCATCCAATTTGTCTTATATGCTTTAATTGTCCCAACAAAATATGGTGGAACAAAAAACTCAGGGGCGTGGTCTTACATTTAGCATAAGTTTTCAAGAATAGATCGTACTATAATGGATAACCGTTCTCTGAAGAAATTGGGTCATGGCTTTACGATAAGCCCAAGTATTTGGGAATTGATTATACTACAATAGAAACCAGAGACATGGTTTTACAATGAATCAAATTTCTTAATAATGGACTGCATTATAATTGACAACCAATCTCTAAAAAATCAGAGTCATGGTTTTACAATAAGTCTAAGTCTTTGACAATGGCCTGCACTATAATGGACAGTCGTTCTCTAAAGAAAACTAAGGTGAAAATTCTATAATGAGGCTAAATCCTTGTGAATAAACTACACTAAAATTGGTAGTCATTCTCTAAAGGCAATTGGGGTATTGGTTTTAGAATGAGTTTAAATTCTTGAGAACAGACTACGCTATAATTGATAGTTATTCTGTAAAGAAAATCAGGATCATGATTCTACATTGAGCATAAGCTCTTGAGAATGAGCTACACTACAATGGGCAGCCAATTTTAAAAAAGAGACCACTTCACTCTTAAACAAGTTGAAATCCTTTGGAACTACGATTAACTTATGCTCTCACATGACTAAGGAATCAATTTCGAGGAAGGACCGTAGCTTAAAAAAGTAAGCAAATCCTTGAGAATGGACCACGAACATTCTTTGAAAAGTAAATTCTACTGTTTTTAAGCGAATTCCTAATAATTTTGTGAGTGGAACATTACAAGCAAGAGGTTTTGAGACAAGACATGAAGAAACGACATATTCATCGATTTAAAAGGTTTATGGGAACTAAAAATTACAAAGTTGTGTATAAAAAAGGGTAAAGGAAAAGGGAAAACCTACTCTATTGTAATGGGGTGGGCTTCCAAACGCTCAGTAGGAGGATCTTCAAAATGATTTGGGTTGACAACAGGAATAGAAAGTTCTTCAGATAAGGAGCCTTCTGGCCGACACAAGGACAAGCCGTCGTGATTACCAATGCTATAAATAGCCTGCCCAGCCTCGGGCAGCCTCATCAAATACCTCTTGGAATTGAAGCTCAACTTCCTTCTCATTCTCTTAAACGACAGGCTTTTAATCAACTTATACACTCAATTTTTCGTAGGGTCTTATGTAACCCAAAAACTAAAGTGAATACCACAAATATACATTCTTTATAATATTCTCTCTCATTTATTTTGGTACAATAAAAATTCCTCTACGTGGATGATTATAAAATCTAGTAACTAAATTGACATAACTGAAACTTTGGAGATCAAATTGATAAAATTAAAGTTTTCAGAAACTAAATGTAAGGTGAGCACAAACTTTGAGGGTGAAAAATGTATACTATTCAATAATATATTATTTTCACCACATGACAGAATATTCTCACACATCCTCCAAATTTAATCAAAAGGTTAAAAGGTGGTTTCTCAATAGGTAAATTCATAAAGATTTATCTTCTACCCCACACGATCAATGTGAAAACTCTTTAACCAATATGTATTATTTGATCCTAAGTGGAATTTTAACTTTCAAAGCATCAATTGTTTTAAGGGTTCAATATTATTATTCATGGTTAATTTCATAGAAACACTCATTTTTTAAATACTCTTTTAATTTTAAAATCTTACCCTTCAACTTTCTATATCAATTAAAAACACCCCTCCATGCAAAAATTTGTTATCTCCCTGTTAGATTGACCACGTTGAAAGTAACAAAATCACCCTTCATAAAATTGTCTCCAAATTGCCTAGAAAAAGAAAACCTTCCACGCCTTCCACTCCCCTTTCTCTCTCCTCCACAAAACCCCATCTTTAACTCTCTATCTCTCTTTCCTCCGTACTTTTTGTCATCAGATCTCAATTTTTTATTTTTGAGAATTTCCTGTTGTTGATATGAGAATGTCACTTTTATTTTATTTTCTTGTAGATTAAAAAGCTAATTAGCTGGGTGATAACGAGGTAAAAGTACTACGGTTCAATCCTTGTAAATGAATTGCATTTTGCAAAGTTTTTTTATTAAAAGAATTAAAAATAACTTGTCATGGACACTTGACAAAATGATTTTCCATACAACATGCATGCAATGTCGAATAAATTCTAAACCTTCGTTTCTGATCATGTAAAAATTGAAAGTAAATGTCCAAATTAATACTGAAGTACGAAACCAAACAATCGCACTCCTCTCTAATTCCTTATCATTGAACCCACGTTCATATCACTCCCACCATTCTCATTTTCCCTTCTTCTATCAGGATCGAGCTCTATCTTCCCTAAACCTTCTCTCTATCCAAAAAACCCAAAGGAAGATTACAACACACCTTATAGGAATGGGTCGACGCAGATGCAGATGCAGAGGCATAGCTACTATGGACAATCGAGGCCACCCATTTCTTATGCACTGAGGTCTTACAGTGCTTCTTACACGCAAACCCAGATGGGCAATAGAGATTCCAAGTTGAAGAAATGGAAAATCACTTGTGGTCCTTCTTCTTCAAAAATTGGGGTGCCCTGAGTTTTGTTCCAAAGGAAGAAGAGGGGAATTTGTAAACAATTTTGTGAGGGGCAATTTGTAACTTTAAGTGAGATTATAGGTCATATTGGAGACATGTGATCAATTTAACTACGAGAAAATGGAATTTTGGAGGAGGGAGGGTTTACGGAATTTTGGAGGAGGGAGGGTTTTCGATTGATATGGAAAATTGAAGGTCTCAGAAAAAGATATTAAAATTAAAAGGATCTACTGAAAAAATGAACAAAGTTGAGTCTCTATGAAATTAACCATATCATATACTACAACACCCACCAGCTCTATCCATTCGATAAGATATTGGTTCTTGAACTTTCAATACAAGAAACATGGATTTTAACAATCAATATTTGGTCGCGAAAGATCTAACGTGATGAACTTATGTTCGTCATTTTTGCTTTGTCAGTGAAAGTTTTTCGTGACGAAAAAAACTGGTCGCAAAAGGTTTTCGCGACTAAAATAAAAGTTGGTCGCCAAAAGGTTTTCGCGACCAAAAAAATTCCGTCACAAAATATTTTGCCACTAATATTTTTTCTTCGTCGCCTAAACTCTTTTGTGACCAATTTTTTTTGTCGCGAAATATTTTTGGATACCAAATTTTACATTACAAAATGCTGAATTTTTTAGTTTTCATATACACCTATAATGACAATTAATATCATCAGAAAATTTATCAAACTCGATATTTTTCTAAGAAATACATATATTAATCATTAATATAGCAGTTCATTACAAAATCTCTGAATCATAATTCATTACAGAATTTGGTTCACAAATGTATCTAAAGAAAAATAAAAAAGAGAGTATTTAAAGCGTGATGTTACAACTACAAAACTTAACAAATATTCTAAAGCTCATGTTTCTGTTGTTAAGTCGTCGTCTGGAGGTGGAAAACCGTTTTGACAAGCCCAAGCGAGTAAGTTTTGAAGTTAACTCTCCATCGACTTGATTTGTTTTTTTAATTCTATATTTTCAACTCCAACTCGACTCTTTTTCTTGGAAGATGTGGGCGGGACTCCATGTCCAAGACCTTTATTTTGCCCGAGTACTATTTGAACTATCTCTTCTTCGGAGAGCGATGTGGCTTCTTCAGCGATAGGCTCATTTCGTAAAGCACACATGCGTTCCAATGTAACATCACAATAAGCCAAATTCAAGATAAATATATTCATAAATCAGAAAGTATTGAAAAAGTATCCAGCAAAATCTGATCCAAAGTGATGCCCCCCCCAAAAAAAATTTTTAAAACTAACATTATTATCTTTAGACAATGAGCATCAATTAGAAAGTATTCAAACATCATACAACACGCTCAGATACAAGGTGATAACCCCCTCCCCCCGGAACACTCAAACCGCATTGAAACTAACATTATTATCTTTAGACAAGAAGCACCAATATGAAAATATTCAAAAATCATCTAACACACTCAGATAAAAAATGATAAGCCCCCCTCCCGCCACACACACATTGAAAGTAACATTATTATCTTTAGACAATGAGCATCAATCTGAAAATATTCAAACATCATCCAGCACGTTCAAATACAAAGTGAAAACCCTCAACCCCCCACACCTACACACATATTGAAACTAACACTATTATCTTTGAACAATGAGCATCAATAAGAAAATATTCAAAAATCATCTAGCAGCACAGATACAAAGTGATAATCTAACCCCCTCCCCCACACCCACACACACATTGAAACTAATACTATTATCTTTAGACAATGAACATCAATCAGAAAATTTTCAAAAATTATCTACGACGTTCAGATACAAAGTGATAACTCCCCCCCCTCCCGCCACACACACATTCAAACTAACATTATTATCTTTAGACAATGAGCATCAATTAGAAAGTATTCAAACATCATACAACAAACTCAGATACAAGGTGTTAACCCCCTCCCCCGGAACACTCAAACCCGCATTGAAACTAACACTATTATCTTTAGACAAGGAGCACCAATATGAAAATATTCAAAAATCATCTAACACACTCAGATAAAAAATGATAAGCTCCCCTCCCACCACACACACATTGAAAGTAACATTATTATCTTTAGACAATGAGCATCAATCAGAAAATATTCAAACATCATCCAGCACGCTCAAATACAAAGTGATAACCCTCATCCCCCCACACCTACACACATATTGAAACTAACACTATTATCTTTGAACAATGAGCATCAATAAGAAAATATTCAAAAATCATCTAGCAGGACAGATACAAAGTGATAATCTAACCCCCTCCCCCACACCCACACACACATTGAAACTAACACTATTATCTTTAGACAATGAACATCAATCAGAAAATTTTCAAAAATTATCTACGACGTTCAGATACAAAGTGATAACTCCCCCCCCTCCCGCCACACACACATTGAAACTAACATTATTATCTTTAGACAATGAGCATCAATTAGAAAGTACTCAAACATCATACAACAAACTCAGATACAAGGTGATAACCCCCTCCCCCGGAACACTCAAACCCGCATTGAAACTAACACTATTATCTTTAGACAAGGAGCACCAATATGAAAATATTCAAAAATCATCTAACACACTCAGATAAAAAATGATAAGCTCCCCTCCCGCCACACACACATTGAAAGTAACATTATTATCTTTAGACAATGAGCATCAATCAGAAAATATTCAAACATCATCTAGCACACTCAAATATAAAGTGATAACCCTCATCCCTCCACACCTACACACATATTGAAATTAACACTATTATCTTTAAACAATGAGCATCAATAAGAAAATATTCAAAAATCATCTAGCAGCACAGACACAAAGTGATAATCCAACCCCCTCCCCCACACCCACACACACATTGAAACTAACATTATTATCTTTAGACAATGAACATCAATCAGAAAATTTTCAAAAATTATCTACGACGTTTAGATACAAAGTGATAACTCCCCCCCCCCCCACACCTACACACCCACACACGACTAACACTATTAACAAGACAAAGAGCATCAATTCAGAAGATATTCAAAAATCATCTAACACGCTCAGATACACTATTGGAGCATCAATTAGAAAGTATTCAAACATCATCATCACTCAGATACAAAGTGCTAATCCCCCTACACACACGCACCCACATTGAAACTAACACTATTATCAATACAAGGAGCATCAATTCAGAAGATATTCAAAAATCATCTAACACGTTCAGATACAAAATGATAACCCCCCCTCACACACCCACACACATAACTAACACTATTATCAAGACAAAGAGCATCAATTTAGAAGATATTCAAAAATCATCTAACATGCTCAAATACATTATTGGAGCATCAATTAGAAAGTATTCCAATATCATCATCAAGCATGTTCAGATACAAAGTGATAAGCCCCCCCTCGCACACACCTACACACCCACACAAGAAACTAACACTATTANGCCCCCCATCCCCCCCCCCACACACATTGAAACTAACACTATTATCTTTAGACATGGAGCATCAATAAGAAAATATCCAAACATCATCTAGCACGTTCAGATACAAAGTGATACCCCCCACCCACACACACATTGAAACTAACACTATATTATCTTTAGACAATGAGCATCAATAAAAAATATTCAAAAATCATTTAGCATGCTCAGATATAAAGTAATACCCCCCAACACACACACACCCACACCCATACTGAAACTAACACTATTATCTTTAGATAAGAAGCATCAATCTGAAAATATTTAAAAATCATCTAGCACATATATATACAAAGTGACAACCCCCCCCCCNCCCCCCCCCCCCACCACCACCCACACACACATTGAAACTAACACTATTATCTTTAGACAATTAGCAACAATAAGAAAATATTCAAAAATCATCTAGCACGCTCAGATAACCCCCCCAACCCACTCGCACACACACATTGAAACTAACACTATTATCTTTAGACAAGGAACATCAATTAGAAAATATTTTAGAGGGGTTATTCACACATCTTTCGTGAGCCGTATCATTCTACCAACATTTTTAAGTACTAAAATATGTGTTGTAAAATATTTCAATTCGAGTAGGTGCTACCCCAGTTGAAGCCTCCTATCCAAAATGCAACAAGAGTTGAGTAGTTAATTATTATATACTAAACGCTATTAAGAGTACCAAAACAATATATTGATTTAACTGACGAAATCGATGATCAAGAAAAGATACATTCCCTCCATTATGATTGTATGGAAGGTTTTGACGGTTTTGAGAATTGGTTTTTGAGCGTGCCTATAATAAATGAGCTTTATGATTGAAATAATTAGTCAAATAATCAAAATGTAATAAATAAACTTTGATAATATGAATTACCCTAAATTCCTTCGTCTCTCAAACTGTTCATAGCCAATCTCAATCATCTTGCGATACACCCTTATAAGGATGTCGTCATGCTACCATTGGATCTTTAAATTTTTTATAATGTCTATGCAATTTGTACTTGTATCCCTTGTATGTGCTCGCTGCTTCAAATTTAATCCAATCGATCATAGCATTAATGGTCGATTCAAAAGTAAAATATGCCTACAATAATCTTTTACTACCAGTCGCGCAATAAAGAAAATATAACAATAAATGGATATATCATTATTACTTGCAGCCTATCAATTATAACTGCCAGGAGTTCTTCAGGCACATTGGACCAACCATCATATTGAAGTGGTATGAATTGTCGTACCAGGGCACCAATCTCAAGGTGAAATTGGACGGTCCAATTTAAAATAGGTCTAACAACACCAGGAGGAGGAGTATCGATTGATAATTTTTTGAACTGGCTCACTAACCTCTCCAACTTAATCCCTTTTGTTGGCCAGCGAACCCTTCTCACACTCCCCGAAGAAGATGAAACCATTATAATAAGAACTAATACGAAATGTATATACCTGTTTGAGGACCACCTTCATCAGTAGAATATCCTACAACATGATCTAGATTTGGAAGAGGAGTATTTCTTTTGAGAGACATTAACATGCATAAAGATAAGTGGCATGAAAGAAGATCCTAAAGATGTTATTGCTTACAAGTGTCATCTTCATTGTCATCCTAAACATGTTATTGCTTACAAGTGTCATCTTCATTGTCATCATCAAAGTGTCATCTTCATTGTCATCATCAAAGTGTCATCTTCATTGTCATCATCATCAATAAAATCAATATCTTCAATATTACTATCTCCTACTCCAATAATAGTTGCATCTATCTTAGAAGGTTCCACGTCATGCCTGTGAAATTGCATTGTTGTTGACTCATCTAGATCGATAGATGGCAAAGTTATTTCAGTAGGCCCTATGACTTCATCTTGTTTTATCTCTTGTTCTATCTCAGGAACATCCCATAAATATCTATGTTAAACATTTTGCACCACTTTCCAATTGACTCCAAATTTGCAATCATTAACATAAAAGACTTGTTGTGCTTTAGATGCGAGAATAAAATGCTCATTTTCATACCAAGTTTGGCTCATTTACAAAAGTGAAACCAAGATCTCTCTTCACTATATTTCTTTTTGCATTTGTGTCAAACCATTCACATTTAAGTAATATAACTTTTCTCTCTCGTAAATACTGCATCTCAATCAGTTCTTTTAACCTACCAAAAAATTCAGTGATGATCACGATCTATATTATGGTATCTAATGCAATTGACAATACAACCAGAATATGACCTGACACGATTATTTGGACCAAATGCTAAAGCATATAAATCATTCATGGCTTCTAATGACCTTTGACGACGCAACTCAATGATCTAATAAAAATAACAAAAGTATTAGTTACTTCTGTACTAATTTTAGTGATATATACATTTAGTCAAATATATACACATACACGATTTCTAAACCATTTAGGAAATTGGTTTCGATGTCTTGAACTTAAGTCAACCTGACTAACTCTGTTTAATTCTCTCACGTGCTCTCTGTACATATTAATCATTTTATTTTAATGATTTGTGACATAAGAAATAACCACTAAAAATTAGACTTAATAATGTTATTGATATACTTACACTAAGTAAGGTTGTATCTCATCACAATTATTCAGCACATACCATTGGACAATCTCTAATTCTTGTTTAGAAAGTTGAACTATTTTCTTACCACCAATTGGACGAGCTTGTTGAGTGAAGACAACTACTGACCCCTCATTTAGTTTTTCAAAGTACTCATCATTATTCCTCTCATTCCACGTGAATTTGGTTTCAACGCCACAAAGATACAATGAGCAAAAAGTCAACAACTCATTAGAAATGTATGCTTCTGCAATCGAACCCTCTGGACGAGTTTTGTTTCTAACATATTGTTTAAGTGTACTCAAACTCCTATCACATGAAAACATTTACATTGTGCACGAAATATTTGATGTGTAAGTAAAGGAAAAGTTGAGAGATATACCTTTCAATTGGGTACATTCAACTATAACTAACAGGGTCACACAATTCGCTTCTTGTGGTAAATGGACCGTCAAATATGCCATATCATCAAAGAAAGCTGGGGGAAATATCATTTCTAAGTTACACAAGATCAAACTCATTCCATCTCTAAGAATATCCAAGTCCTTAGTGTTCAGTGTTTTCAAGCATAATTCTTTGAAGTAACAACTCAACCAAAGCAGTTCACACGTCTTTACCCAATAAACCATGAATCCCAACAGGTAAAAGTCTTTGCAGTAAAACATGACAATCATGACTTTTCAATCCCCAAACCTTACCCTCACATTGGTTGATGCATCGTGATATGTTTACTACGAAGCCATCAGGAACCTTGTTTTAAGAAACCACAAAACTTTCTTCTATCCTCTATTGTCAATGAGTAACACACGGGTGGTTTAAAATATTTGTTCCCTTTCAGTTCAAGGTGTAGTTCTTTTCTTATATTCATGTCGGCTAAGTTCAATCAAGCTTTGTAAGTGTCTTTTGTTTTGCCTTCTATATTCAACAATGTACCTAATATATTATCGTAAATATTTTTCTCAATATGCATGACATCCAATTTGTGTCTAATTTTCAACTTAGACCATTATAGAAGTTGGAAAAACATACTTTTCTTAGTCCAATTAAGACCATCTAAATGACACTTTCTTTTTTTGTCAAACTTATTTGGGTTTTTGCCAAACTTGACAAATTGAATTTGATCTAACTGCCTCAGTATATCTTCTCATGTCAACTTGTTGCATCATGAAACTCTTATTTACAGTCATGCAATCTACTCATCCGCCACATATGATCACAAGACAAATATCGTCGATGTCCCATGTAACAAATTTTACTTCACAACCTCAATGAAGATATCTTCGTTGGAAGCAGGACATGCTAAGTACCATTTTGTACTTCAACCATACAAATCTCCATGCTCTAGAAAGTCATTAATTGTCCACAATACACCAGCATGCATAGTACAAGATTACCTAAAAGTGACATCAAATGCTTGCACCCCCTCCTACAATTGTTTTAACTCATCTATCAATGGCTATAAATGCACATTAATATCTTTATCGGGTGATCTTGGACCAGATATTAGTAGCACATCATAAAGAACGGTTCTTTCATACACTTCTATGGAGGAAGGTTATAAGGTACTAATATGAGTGGTGATATGCTATATGAGTTGCTCATATTTTTGAATGAATTATCCATCCGTTCCAAGTCCTAATCTTACATTTCGAGCATTTTCTACAAGCCAACTATGTTGCTTATCAAAATACTTTCAACCTTCTGAATCAACGGGATGTCTCAATACACCTTCAATGTTGACACGTTTCTCCTTGTGCCATCTCATATCGGAAGATGTGTATTTTGACTTGAACAATCTTTGAAGTCTGGATATAATAGGAAAGTGACGCAAAACTTTTTGGGGAACTTTCTTATCCTTCCCATCATCCATTTTATATCTTGGTTCACCACATTCAAGACATTTGTCTCTTCCTTCATTCTCTTTCCAGAATAAAGCACAATCATATTTATAAGAATGAATGATGTCATATCCCAACCCTAAATCTCTTAATTTGCTTCATAGTAAGAGGCTCGAATTGTGTAGCCTATAGCATGAAAACCATTTAAAACTTCAAGTAATTGGTCAAATGACTTATTGCTCCAATGATTAAGCACTTTGATATGCATCAAATTCACAATAAAAGATAGTGAAGTATACTTGTGACTACAAGGATACAGTTCTTATTCGGCTTCACTAAACAAATCACTAAATCTGTCTTACGTCTCTGCATTTAGATATATTCTATCAGTATTATTTTCTCCAATTCGTTCACCGTTCATCTTCATCCCAACAAAACAAAACATGTTATCTAACATTTCTCTCACCTCATCACCATCATCATCATCATCATCATCATCACCACCAAGGTGAGATGTATTACTATTTATCTTCATATTTGGTGAATGGTGATATCTTTTTATCTCTTCACCATGAAACACCCAATGATCATAGCTCAATGCCATTCCACATTGGCACAAATGCATTTTAACTTCTATTAAAGACAATTATCTTGAATTAAGACATTGTTTACATGGACAATGAGTTTTCCCTCTACATTGAGATAATTATTGGTCACGCTAAAAAATTGTGAAATACCATCAATATACTCCTTGGACAATCTATTAGGATTTTTTATCCAACTTTTGTCTATTTTTTTCACTCTGTAAATTAAAAAACTATATAGATAAACTCTCAACAAAATATCTCTAAGCAAATAAAACATTCAACATACTAATTCCTAAGCAATTAAAACATTTTCAATTCAAAGTCATATGAACAGATGCTAATTTAACTAACTAATATTTGGAAGAGTAAGGGAAATATCTAGTCCAATATCAGAACTCTAGATGGCTAAGAAAAGGAAATCAAATGTCTTCAGCTTATATAGTTTTATTTATTTTTCTTTTTTTACAATGTTAATTACTACTTTGGGTATTGACTTATAATGTTACTTAACATAAAAATCACACTACTGATGATGACTAAATCAAATTTATTAGGCTTATAGAGTTCTCCTTTTAGACTTTTGGGTTCTACCATGGAGGAAGCAAAAATATTAATTAGTAAGGATAAACATAAAATTTAGAATTATATTGGATCATGAATCATTGGGATTAAAACATGAATATCTATTATCTTGTCTCTTATCTTATGTTGTCATAATCACAAGCACCAGATTTACAACTCTTACCCTTAATGTCATAATCACAAGTACATGTATTGGCAAAGATTGCCCTTAATGACTAAAGCTCAAGCGTTCTAATCTTTCTCAAAACCAAATCCTATGGAAGCCAACTAAGTAGGTCCAATATTCATTGTCGAGAAAAAAGGTGGGGCTAATCACATCCAATTCATAATAGTAGAGTATAGTTTTAAGTTTATTAAAATGGACAGAGTTTAGTTGAGAATTATACTTACCCTTCAACTAACATAAAATATTTAAGCTAAGCTATGAAGACAAGAAAGTTTCAACAACTACCCAAAGTATGGTAATTAATGACTAAAGCTCACACATTTTCTTTTCAGCCTCTGTGTTCCAATTTGAATCCTACTCAAGAATCATTTTCATGGAAGGAAAAAGTTCATGGCATTTTAAATGACTAAAATAATTGTCATTAGCCATCTCAGTTGAAAAGGCTTATGAGTTTTTTCCATCCATTTACTTTTCTCTTTAAATTAACTAGGAATAGACTATATATTATAGCTAGTAGTTTTGTATGCTGAACCATTCAAATCTGATGGAAAACAACATGCACTACTACAAAAATGGGGTTACATGACATGTAAAACCCTTCATTATAACCCTATATTGACGGCTAACCGACTGTCATCTATCAGGTTATCATCTTTAATCATTTAAAAAAATGTCATTATAATGGTGTACGATGATGGGGCATCTCCATTATCATAGGTACCATGAAAAGTAGATAGATGACGGGGATTCCTCGTCATCTAAAGTTTCTCTACGTAGACTTTAGATGACGGGGATTCCCCGTCATATAATGTCCAAATTATTTAAAAAAACTCTCTTGGAAAGGCAAAAAATGCCTTTCCATGACCGCCTTTTTCATTAAAAAACCTTCCCATGACAGATTTTTATATACATTAAGTTACTTGCTCCATACATATTGATTATAAAATAAATCATTTGAAACTTGAGGAAAGTATCTACAATGTTAAGAACACTATAATATAGATGTTGATAAGCTTAAAAAATTGATAGTAAAATACGTTAGAGTGATATAGTAACAAACTAAGGGAATATAAACTCAATTTGCACAACATAATAGTAGTAAGCTAGCATGTAAAAGTAACATTCATGACTTAGACCAGTAATGTAAAATAAGTAGGAATAAGGGACAAGTACTGTAAAAAAATCTTTTATCCGTTAAGTTATGCGCTTCTATATTGTTGATATTAAGAAAAGAATAAAAAGAGATGGTACATGCAGTGGGGAGAGCGAAATTCTGATTCGCTAAATGAAAGCCAATTTTTTATTTAAAGATGGTGAATATCCAGATGATCATGTCGTTTATAAGTACCATTACTTTTCTTACAGTTAGCCTGTACTAATGATCATACTGGAGGAGCTTATCAAGAAAATCGATGGCATGCCATTGCCGTATCAATGTCAATTGAAAAGAATTTGTACATTTTGTAATGTTGGACGTTCAATCCCTAAATAAAAGAAAGATAGGGTTACCTCTAGAGAAACTAGATGTTGGTTATCCACATTAATAAACTTAGACCAGGGCTTCCTACTATGTCTGCACAAGATAATTAGATGAATCAATATATGTTGAGCAATATGATTGTAAGCAATGATTATCATCATAAGGCAACAATTCTGAGGAAAAATTAAAAGATTAGAACATCGTAGATAAAAGTTAAACAAATTCAGCTTTCAACTGAAATCTAAATTGAGAAATACAAGACCACTGACTCACATATCGCAGAAAAAAAGGTATGATACACACTTATCTACAATAGAAGTGTCAACAAACTACATAGTATCTATATTATATTACCTTGGAAATTTTGACAAGCTGGTCGTGGTTGTCAGGACCATAAAAGAATGGCTCCTTGCGAAATATCTACATTAATATTGAGTTCAATAAGCAAAGTATGAACCAACCAAAATGGAAAAACCAACATATAAATTTCATTTAAAAAATCACTAGCTTGACATGCATAAAACATAATCCATACCATTCCAGCAAACATGAAACCAAGACTCCACATATCCAAAGAATGATCATAATCTTCCAAATCAACTAAAAGTTTAGGACCTTTGAAGTATCTAAGAATAAAAGAAAGATAAAAGTTCAGTATTTACACCAAATTTTGTATACCTCGAAAGATGTATACAAGGTAATTATGATCTCTATAATCCTAAATCATGCAAGTAAAATCAACAATTCAGCATGCCATATAAGACATGGCATCCTAGAGATACCAGCATACTCGTAAATCATAGAATAAAGCAGGATGACATACTTTGTGTCAGTGTTAAGGGAATTAAAGTTACAACATGATTTTATTTTTAATAAGAAACTGAATAGCATTATATCAACATTTTAAAATATATGAATCCATTTCTTTTATTAAAACCATAAAACTATTGGCATCTGAACAACTATTTATTGGTTACACCCAAAAAGAGAGAAAATCCGTGACAAGCACAACTCTAAAGATCCCCAAAGCTTAAAATAGGAAACTGAGGGAATGTACTAGGGCTACAAAGGGTCGTTCCGGGGATCTGAAATGACATGCGAGGAAGGGGGTGAGAAGAGCTCAATCTATTGCTGCATTCTGAATGAAGAATTTACGTTGATGTTACTAAAAGCATACTTTATTATATTTATGTTCAATGAAGAGAAATAATAGAAAGTTGGAGGGATTAGTATGCAAATTGTAACATTGAACTTACCTCGTTGGCTAAAATGGAATCGATATCGACATTCAGTTCGGGATTGATAGTGGCGAGTTTCATTGACAAAAACTGCAAAATTCAATATTGACTTCATAAATATGCAAAAAAGATTTCTACTCTTGTATCCTCTAATATGGTATTCTTAGAAACACTGATGTAGCTGTTAAAAATGGATTAATTAAGGACATGTCTTAAACTTATATAAGAAAATGACTGAAACTTAATGGATTGCAAAAATGGCCGAACTCTTTTAAACTATGAAAATTATTGTACAAATATATATATTGATATATTGTGAGTACAAATTATCTACTATGTGTAAACAATTACATAGTATAGGTACATATTTCTATACGATTGTTATTTGAGGTATGTGGAATTGTGCAATGATGTTTTTCCCGTGAAATTTTAAACATTTAAAATTCGATGATTTTCGCAAACAAATTTTTTTTCCTGGCTAATTGCTAAAACATTTTAAAAATGGACTATTCACTACAATATTCATGGTAAATATGATAATTATATGGAGGTGATGATATACTATAAAGAAAACCTTTTCAAAAAATATACAGTGAATTTGCGTCAAATTTCATTAAAATATATTATATAAACTATTCAGGAGGGAAAACATGAAAAAACAATTCAAATTCGAGACAAATAGCCTATAACACACCAAATTGCAAAATATTGTACCTCAACCTGTTGTTGCAGCGATTGCACATAATTGATAATTTCATCAAGCATTACAGCCTTTCCCGTTATCTATCGAAGTAAAGGAGAGTAAACCGAATTAGTATCCAAAATCAACATGGGGAATCAATGATTTCTTTGGGTTAAAAGGTTAAATATATAAAGAAAAAAAGAATTACAATAATGTTCATTGAGAGCAATACGGAATATTTAGGGCTTCAAATATTTGAGTCTAAGGGGAAAAAGAGGAAAAACATATCATCAGAGCAAAGAAAAACGTACAGTGAGAGAAATGATGCCAGTGATAAGACCAGTCTTAATAACAAGACCAAGATAGGAGCCTTGAAAATGCAACATGTTCCATGAAGGGGGATTTAATCCTTCTTGCAATAATACAAGGGGCATTATCACAAGTATTATAAAACAAAATGTAACTGAAGAACCAGACGAACAAAGAAAGCAAGCACTACCCACTCCCTATTTCTCGATCTATTTCTAAACACAATCAGAATGAGTTTCTAATTCCTTTGTAGTATAAGATTTGTCTTAGAACTCTCTATCTCTTTTGTATATTATGCAATTATAAACAGTCCTAACTATACCAACTTTGAATTGTAACTCATAGTAGAAGATGATTGTTAATTGAAAAAGAGCCCAACAAAGCAGAATTCACACTTTGTCTTTGACTGTAAGAGCAAAGGAATGTAGCATACCAAAGTACCATAGTAGCACATGCCTTGGCAACTCCTTCGCAAAGATGCAATTAAAGTTGGAATTAATTCGTAGATTTGATAGTCTCTGCGATAGAAGCTGAGGTATGGACAAGTTAATAATAACAATGCACATGCCACTGGTAAGTCATAAAAGCTTCAAGCTTAGAAACTACCAAATCCCTGCATATTCACTACGTAACAAGAAGCTAAGATCAAAGTATAAAGCAATAATTTTAACTATTTCATAATCTGTCATATTAACTAACCATGTCAAGCTCAATAAAAATGAGCTTCATCCAATTTTCAAAAAAAAAAAATAGAACCCTTTGAAAGATATTTCACCTTAATTTACTTCTGCTGTCCAAATTCAGTCACAGATAATGCAAATAAGTGTATGTATGGAAAGGGAAACTTATTATATGGTTGAAGCAACTTTAATACATATTTTGATAGAAATATGTTGAGGATTAAGTCGTGCCTCCAGTAGGGGTATTCACGGTAAATTATGTTCTTGGAGACCAATGCAAAATATTTAGGGCTTCAAATATTTGAGTCTAGGGGGAAAAAGATGAAAAACATATCATTAGAGCAGAAAGAGATGAGAAACGTACAAAGAGGGAAATGATGCCAATGATAAGGCCAGTCTTAATAACATGACCAAGATGGGAGCCTTGAAAATGCAACATGTTCCATGAAGGGGGATTTAATCCTTCTTGCAATTTTCCAATCTGCAAAAACATAACAATAGAACAGACACAAGAAGATGATGAAACAACTGAGAGGCTGGTGAATAGTGTCTACTGTTGCATGTATATATAACTATTAATGAAAAGTAAAGAAAGATGACAAACCCTCGACCTCCACCTCCTTCACAGATCCTCGATAGACCCTTGAGCCTCTCTCACAGATCTTAAACCTCTGTCTCTTAAAGCTTTTTGTCTCTCGTAGATCTCTCTTTCTCTCTCTCTCTCTCAAAGTTCTCTTTCTCTCGCATATCTCTCTCTCTCTCTCTTATAACATAACTATATATCTCTCACGAAGCTTCTCTGCCATTCTTGTCTCTCCCTCATTTTCAATATGGTTCTCGAAGAAGCATCTATGCCTTTCTTGTCTCTCTCTCATCTCAGATATGAGATGTTACCTCTCTCATCTCTTTCCCTTGTCCCGGATCTGAGACATTCTTGAAGATTCTCTATTTTTATCTTTGTTCAAACATTCAAGAGCCAGATCTCATTGCCATAGAAGAGTTGGTAGTGGATTTGGAAGTAGATCTGGTTGTTTTAGTTATCCCCTCTCTCTCCCTCGTCCCATATCTGATCGCCACTGCCTGTCAAAAGAAAAATAAAACATAGTAAAAGTAATATTAGGATTATATTAGGATTATATTGGTTATATAGGATGATATTTTTGTAAATAAAATGAACTTTGAGGTAATTAGTAAATTTTTTTACACCAGCAAACAATGACATGTTGTTTTTCACTATCATTATAAGAAGTTATAATCACACCCCATACATTAGCTGTCAAAATAGATAATACATTGATAACAACTAATTTTTGAGCTGTCATCTTATCCAAATTACTCAATCCTTCACCATTTTCCTTTGACAGATTTTAGAAGATTGTCATTATATCACAGATGTGATTGTTATCTAAAGCTAAAATTATAGTAGTGATGACTCAATCTTGGTCCTTTATCTTAAAAAAAAATTATGGCTGCATTGTGCATGGTTCTGGAAATTACGATAGTAAACATGTGTAAACATGTGTAAATGCTAATGCTGCTAGTTTTGGTATCTATTACCATTGTGTGTTCATGATTGGTTTTAGAATAAAATGATCTGGGACATGCAATTCCAGTTCTACAGGGATTATAAAGAAAACAAGAACCGTTATGGAATGCCTCCATCGTTTTTGCAGGGAATGCATTAACAAATCATTGCGATTGGGATATGTACTTTTGAAACCAACAAGAACTCACAAATTTCAATATTATTTTAGTGAAATTTCAACAATTGCAGCACAATCAAGGAAGAGAATTTTAACATTTTACAGCCAAACAAGATGATTATTACAATAAGAATTCCTACAGGTAGACAAGAATACTCAGCAATTTAAATCACTATTGAATTCAATCACCACCGTATTAAAGACGCAAAAGCTTACAAACCTAACAAAAAAATTAGCATAATTTAACAGAAACCACAAAACACAATTAGTATGAGTCAAACAGGGACTTAGCTAGAGAAAGGAAAATCCTTCGCGAGAGCTGGGAGGACAAAATATGGGATTTGAGGGTTCAGATTGGTCCGATTCCAAGAAAAATACCCAGAGCCTGAAGCTGAACGTTTTTTTTTTAATTCTTTCTTGAGGACTAAAGATCTTAGATGGCTTAAAAGGGTTGCCGAAAAGAGAAACATGATGGCAACACGGGAAAATCAAAGATTAAAAGAGAAATGACTGCTCATGGGAGTGATCATTGGCCGCATGCAAGGACTGCTCGTGGGGTGAGAGGAAATGATTGCTCGCGGGTGAGGGGAAACGACTGCTCGTGGGGTGAGGGGAGCTTAGGGAAGTGAGAGATTTATTGTTCTCTTTAAATGGGGTCATTTTTTAGGCACTCTATAGCGAAGAAAAAATTATTTCGTCAATAAAAGTACTACTTTTGCCGACTAATATCTTTTTTGGTCGGTAAAGCAGCAGTATCTTTTAGCGACGAAATTCTAATATTCGTCGGTAAAAATCTATGAAAAAATTGGCGCGCCTCTCTTTTGCTTTCCCAAGTGAAATATTGGGGCCTTTTGCGACCAACAAAAACGTTGGTCGGCAAAGGAGGGTTTTAGCCACGAATTTTACTTCATGGTTAAAAGTTTGGTCGCTAATAGAGACTTTTCTTGTAGTGTTTGAATTTAAAAATTTTAGTTTTAAATTTAAAACCTATTCAATCTTATTTACTCTCTGTTCACAATTAAATATTGATATTAAATATTATATGAAATACTCACGTAACATGTTAATTTCTTTTGTTGCACATTATCCTTAATCTCAACATACTCCATTATAAAAATACTACAAAATTCTCAAATTTGTTATGATCAATCAGCGATAAACCTTCATAAAATCAATGTCTCTATAGAAAATTATTTCTTAGATATATAATTTGAGATTAAGGTATCAGAGTGAGTAAAAATATGTGTCATGATCAATCATTTTTTATGTTATGTTAAAGTAAACCACGCCATGTATTCCAGGTATATGTAAGAATGTTGTCGCACATCATCCTACATTGCATCTTTTATGCTGGTTAAAAAAATTCTCACCTTTTTAATATGTGAGTTCTATAGAGGAGAATGGGTTGGGTTTTTCAACATGGTATCAAAACTTAGTTGAAACTTTATTTGTTGTAGAACTTTATTCGGCCATTTGTGCTGCATAATTCGGTTGTTCTATGTTGCTTAGTTTGGCATGTGTTTTTGTTAGAAAACATGCCTTATTTCCTTAGTTATTTTTTGTGTGTGAAGATATTTTAGGAAAAAATATTGTGTTGATAATGAGTTATCAATGAGATTCCTATTTTAGATAGAAAAGTTAGGGATTTTGTTAGTTCCTATAAATATGAGATTTTGGTTTGGGTTCGACGGCTCTGTTTCGATATAGGGTGAGAGTTGGCTCTCTCCTAAATGGAACATTCCTTAGTGAAGAGGCTTTAAACTAAGAGATGGCGAGTAGCCTTAAGATGAGAGAAGAAGACTCTATCTGTCATAGAACATTACTCGACGGTTTGTACATGCCGTATAATTTGATTGCTCTATGTTGCTTGGTTAGGCATTTGTTTCTGTTAGAAAATATGTCTCAATTCCTCAGAGATTTTTTTTGTGAAGGGATTTTGAGGGAAAAACATTGTGGTGATAATGAGTTTTCAATAAGGTTCCTATTTTAGATAGGTAAGTTAGGGATTGTGTTAGTGCCTATAAATATGAGATTTTTGTTTGGGTTTGACAACTATGCTTCGATACAGGGTGAGAGGTGGCTCTCCCATAAAAGCAACATCTCATGATAAAAAGGTTATATACTAAGAGATGGTGAGTAGCCTTAAGATGAGAGAAGAAAACTCTATTTTGAAAAAGTATACCCCATGGCATTGAGAGGCTCAATCAGAGGACTTTGCCCGTGTTAAAGATGATTTTCAACCTAATGGGTTGACCCTAGTCCAATCGAAGAGTTGTCGCTTTTCCCTAAGCTAATTATAGTTTTCAAGGTATGATTTTCTGTGTGTTTAGTTTAGATTAGGTGTAATGAGTTTTGAGTTTGGTGCTTGTGTCATTTTTAATATGTAATGTGAGAATGATTATGAGATAGTCGTGGATGTAGCCAATTTGACCGAGCCACTTTAAAAATATCGTTTTACTAGTTGTTTATTGACACTTCTATTATAACAGTTTGGCATGTCGCGTAGTTGGCTATGTGTGTTATGGTATAGGTTGGTGTATTGAAATGTGTCTCTCACATCACCTGTCATGGATTCTTTTATACTTGTAAATTGTTGTGTTGTCAACTCTGTCTAGAACACCTATGTTCTGAGGAGTTTAAGACCTGTTTTTCTGATTGAAAATTTATAGTCTAATGTCTTAAGAGACGTTAGTGGAAAGCTAGTGCGTAATTAATTAGTTTACTTAATGCCAATTGTTATTGCATAACGATTTGTAAAGTTTGAGGTAGGAATTTATTTTCTTTTGTAATTGTAGACCCGAAACATGCGACTTACACATTTGCCATATATAAGCTGATCTGATGTAGGTGAAGATTCTACGAGTACTAGTACGCTATACATAAACTGATATAGTGAAAAATTCTGCGAGAAAACAATACTCATATGAAAAGTCATACAATTTTCTAGAAGTTTTGCTGATTTGCGCATAGATGCTAGACAATAGGCATTCAACGTTAGTCAATTCTTGTAACAATAATGCTGACTATTAAAGGAATAATAGATACGCTCTCTAAAACATGGTTACACAAAGTCTGAAAAAATGCCTATAGGTTTAAAAGAATATTCAAAATAAAATGCCTCCAAACACTTCTGAAGAAAAAGCACTTCCAAACATGTACAAAAATTATAAACAAAATTAAAATAGATTGCTGAAATTTAATTAGATTAAATTACTAAAGAAATTAAATTGAAACAGAGTGGAATTAGATCAACATAAAGCGCATGTTAAACATTTCTTTTAGTATTACAAGTTTTAATAATGTCCAAAAATTATCTTTTCAAACAATGACATGAACCTGATATTGTTCCAATTTTCTTTAATTGTGTTTGAATTTTACTTGTTTAATTGAAGGGTCTATTGGAAATTTATGCCTTGTCGTTGTGACTTACTTGTATTTTATTAGATCTGGGGAAAAAGAACTCGTGAAGTGAGTCATTGAAGAACATGGTGGCAAGTTGTTATTGGTTGAACACTTTCTACCTCTTACGTTATAGAATTGTAGACAATATTACTAAATCAATTAAATCATGTTTGGTTGCAAAGATTTTGTATTAACGAGAGGAACACTGCAAAGACAGCAAGACAAAAAAATGAGTTTAATTTTTTCAATTAATTTCTGGAAATTGTTCATTAAATGAAGCCATGATTTGTGGTTTAGATTTTAAGATTGTTGATGGCTCTTTGATTAGATGTTTTTATTTTTATATAAATTCAAGTGTTTTTATTTGCATTAAAAAAATTCCGAACCGCTGACATTTTACATTTGTGCTTGTCAATTTGATCCCTCACTTAATTTTCTTCATTTATTCCTTAACTTATTATAAGTTACTAGACTTAAGACATCGCACCTAAAATTTATATTTTTTAATAAATTTTATCTGAACTTCAAAATAGTTGTTTCATTAACAGTGTATTGTACAAATTTATCAATTTAATTCTTCATTTATTTTTTATTTTGCTAAATATATATTTTCTACTATATTCAAATCGGTATACAAACGATAGAAAGTATAACAAAATCTAATATGCCATAATTAAGTATGTAGGAGATTTAGATGTATAAAAACTAAAGTAATATAATTAGGGAAGTAAGCAATCGTGTTTTCTAAAACTAAAACAAAAATCTGTTAAAATTAAATAAATTGAAAAGCTCTTAAAAAAAGTCCGATCTTTTATTTTCTCCAAAACATCCTACTGTCTTCTTAAAAAAACACCTACGTTGCATTTAATTACCTTCAATCTTCTAATGACCATCATATTTCGTGTCCTTCCATTTCACAATCCTCAAACATTAGTATTTAATTTTATTATAATCATAATACCAGTTAGTTGGAATAGAGGACTCTTTAATAATAAAGTTAATACTTTTGTACAAAATGTTTCAACAATATTTTTTAACTATCCTCACTTTTTAGATATAGTAGGATAAGATATATAAGATTTTATTTTATAACAGTTTTATGGTGAGTAATTTTGGTAGTTAATGGTGAAATCAATTTCACAATATTGGTGATATTTAAAATTAGTAACTATATAACTATTCAAATCGTGAAATAATTGGAGGAAAATTGAAATTTATTATTTTATCACATTTAAATTAAATGAAAATGTTATTATTTCTTCTGGATATTATTATAATCTATTTTTTATCAGATAAATTAATATGATAATAGTCTCTCAATAACTTTTAATAATCCTTTCAATAATAATTCAATAAAATTATATCGATTAATTCAAGAATTCAATAAAACTTTTAAGGATTATTAATAAAATTCAATAAAATCATGTGAAACTTAAAACTAAAATCATTTATTGGTGAATTCAAGAATTCAATAACTTTTAATGATTATTAATTGTTGAATTGGTAATGATAGATCCCTTTGAATGAATTGAAATCAAGTACTTTAACACGTGTAAAATTAATTTATAGTATGCCAAATCTTTGAAAAATATATTATTCAAAATTTTTAATTGATTTATAATAATTAATATCAAATTTGTCATATAAAATTCAATTTGTTTAAAGTTTAATACAATAGTCATTATGGTCTGAACGTTTTTTGTCCTTTGAATTATAATAATGAATAATTATTGATATATAAAAACCATAATTATTGATGGTTAAATTGAAGGGTATTATGAAAATACTTTTTTATTGGTGGATAGAATGGTCCAGAAAATATTTATCAAGGACGCACGTTTTAGAAGCAGTATGATTAGCAAGTAACACAACTCTGTCACTAATCACTTTTCATTTTTACTAGTTGATTAAACATTGTTTGTCACGCATGATTACGTAGAATAAGAGAAATAACGTCATTTTTATAATTAAAACCGACATTAATTATTTTTTTAATTGGTCCAGAACCAGTGATGATATATCTATATGTATCCATCGACATTAATTAAACGCGCTATTAATAACAGATTTACTTACATTTAAAATCTGATGAAGTTTAGAATCAATTTTCTTAAGAATCAGATGGAAGATGTAATTGCTAAGAAACAAAATATGGAATCAGATTAATGAGTTTATTAACTGTTACGAATCAGAATCAGAAATCAAATTATTGTTAATAAGAATGATTGTTTGTGTTTATTAAATCAAGGAATCATTAAAATATATGACATTACTAAAATATCTTTCAAGAAAAAAGTATTAGTTGTCGGAATTATGTCCATAAAGAAGGGTGTAATAAATATTTATAAGTAGTTAGTTATTTCTCAGACATTTTGTATTACTGAATTTAATGAATGAATAAAAGTTCTTCTATTAATTAAAATATGTTTATAATTTACTCAAGTCTGGGAACTATCGTCAACGTAAGAAGAGTAAAAACTGAGGGGTCTTCCAGACAAACTCTTCTTCAATAGTTCAGAATGTTATTCACAGTCTTAAGATCGACTGAGCAATCAAGTCCAATTACAACTGTTAGGTTAAATCAAAGAATGTCGATCTTGGAACATGTGAGTGGAGACTCTAACGGTTGACCTAGAGAAGTTGTGGAACATGTTGAATAGATCAGTAATCAATTAGTTTAGAGCAAAATCGTTTACCTAGATCTAAATCTAATTGTTACACCTGTAAGAGTGTTTTCATAATTACCTTAATCTTGAGTTGAATACGAAACTTGATTTAGTTAGTCACAATCTTTGATATGTCAAAGGAGTGAGTTTGAATTGCTGGACAATACCTCGGCTTTTGATTGGGATCGTGATTCAACTATGTTGGAGTTGCGTGATTTCAGATATGAAAATTCATGGTGAGATTGCAAATGCAACAACATCACCTTATGCTTTATTGATGACTGTGTGAATAGATTAACTTGGTCAAGTATTCGATGAAATGAATAATTGAATAAGACATGGTGAACTGTACGAGACAATTCACTGTTATGTCTTTCTCATTCACAGTCAATAAATGAGTTAAGGAAATAATAACTAGAGAGGTAAAATGGTAATTTTACATCTCGCTCTTGTTATTGATATTCACAAATGGTAATAATATGTTAAAATATTATGTGGACTGTGAAATAAAAGTGTTTATTAGCACCAACAGAAAATGTGGCGCGCATAAATCGATAGTTGATTTGGCATCGGACCTATAGTGGAGTCGTGCGTTATTAAGATTAAATAAGTCGAGAATTTATGAAGATAAATTCATCGAGTATTTGTGTATGACCCGACTGTTATGGTTAATATACTAGTTAATTATTTTTCTTAGAATGGTTAAGTATTTTCTTAATATAGCTCTCATTATTACTATTTTTTATCTATTTTCTTCAATTATAATATACACATTTTATTGCATGTTTTACATCATTGCTCTGCTATTAAATTAAAAACTATGGTTGTTTTAATGATATTTAGTTCACGTTAAATAGTGTTAGATTATCCAAATTCTATTAACAAAATTTGCTAACTCATATTTTCAAATTATTATTGATTTCATATCTTAATAACAAATCAATAGTATTCGTTTAATTATAATAAAATTAAACGTGAGATTAAATCCCCCACTTTACATTTGAGATGAGGTCCCCACTAATTGCGTTTTCTAGTTGCACACTCCCTCAATATGTTTTTTTTTTTCATCTGCCACGAAGCCTACACACTTTTAAAACTGCTACTCCTCTTCTCTCTCAAGCACCAAACATGTCCCCCTCTCTCTCGTGTCCAGCAATTGCTCTCTGGCAATTCTCTTCCTTCTTCACGCTAAGCCTCTACTCTAACTCCTTCTTCCTCTCATTTTTGTCAATCCACCAAAGTTGATCTCTGGTAAGCATTTCCTTCTTCTTCATTATCTTTTTTTAAATCTTGTCTCTTTGCTCTCTCATGCTAATTAATCACTCATTGAAAGGAAATGTGTTCTTCAATTTCAGTTTTTTTAAACCCCCATTCCCTGGTCTCTGTTTCTACTCCACGGTTGCTTCATCACCGTTCATTGATTCTTCAACACATTCTCAGGTAAACTTATTTTCTCTTGATCTTAATTATACACATATGGAGTTGTATAAGTATAATGTCATATGACATAAAGTTTAAAAAAATAAAAACAATAATAAATGGTTATTGTTTTGTGAATATAGAAATAATCGTTGTTATATATATTTTAAAATAAAAATTTTGACAGTAGAGAGAATATATGGTAAAAATATTCTGAAGAAATTATTACTATTATATAAGACATTATTCTTTCTCGTATCTCCTTTAGAAACCTGAAAATTTGACAGTAGAGACATTATTTTTTGTAATTTTAAAAAGTCATTTACATGGTCAAGACGTTTCTCATATCTCCTTTAGAAACCTGAAAATTTGGAGCAGGCCACTTCATTTTTTCATGGCTTTGTTTCCAACATAAATACATCATTTTGACCCAAATATTTAACATTCGTTTGTTATGATACGTAAATAAAGTCTTGTAAATTTTCATAATTTTTAGATAAGAATTGATATACCGAATGAGTAGTTAAACTTGTAAATCTGAATTTCATTTTACTGCCAGACAGATCCTAGTTGATGACAATTTTTCAATACAAGAATGCTTTCATATTATAAACTTTAAAATTAAGATCTATGAGACAAATATTAACGTTCAAAATTAATATTTAGGATTTTTCATGTTCGGTACAATTTATAATGAGTTTTCAAATCCAGATATCCAAACACTTTTTCTTTCGTTAGTGTTTGAAAACATCTAAAAATGGGATTCTTTTCCTTTATCCTTTGAGGACTTGAACTTTAGGAACTTATAGAGGTATCTAAGGTAAGTGAAATATTTTTATGTAATTGTTTGCATTGTATGGCTGCAAAGTTATAATAGAACTATGTTTATGTTTGGTGATGTATAGTATACTATGATTCTTCTTTCTTCATAACTTTTTATATTATGGTGCTAATGTAGTTTGTTATATTATATGTTTGATGAGTTAATATATGTTGTAAGATAAGAATAAATGTTAAATGAATGCATAAAGAATTAATTATGTGCCATTAGAGTCATGTGCCCATCATTGTGCTATGTTTGCCTTGTCCTTCGGGAAAGGTCAATGTTTGCCTAATCCTTCGGGAAGGCGTTAGCGCAACTGGTTCCACCTCTTCGAAGGTGCGGAGTAGTACTCATGAGAAAGGTCACATGTACTTATATCACAGCTAACAATTACCGACGGATAATCTCTGTTTTGGGTGTGGTGGCGAACTCTAATGGAAGTTGGCCAGTAAACTCTGTAAGAAAGATATGAGAAGTATGCATGTGTTATAATTTGTATGTGACTGTAAACGTTGTTCAGTTTTACATATGTGATACTTTACTTACTGAGTATATTTCTATATACTCACTCTGTTTTATTATAAATTTTCAGATGATAACATTGCTGAGAAGTTTATTGTCGAATAGGCCTAAAGCCTCTGGCAACGGACGAGAGTCATCGAGTCATATTTAAAAGTCATAGTAATTGGTTATTTAATGTTGGGTTTTATTTAAGTTAAATCATGAGACTTCAAAACACGCACACTTGGGTTCTTGAATGTTTTATTAAATTTCTTTTTTTATGTAATTAAGAGTTTGATGAAGGATTTGGTTTTCCATAATATATTGTTTTAATTAATATGAGTTAGCTCTATAAAAAATTGACCTAGCTTCCTGATGTTTTTGGTAAAATATTTAACTAAAACTTGGTTAAATTTTTGGATTTTTACAGTTGGTATCAGAGAAAATACGATTTTTTAGACAAAAGTATTTATTTAAAGTTTTTTGAAAAGTTTAAGTCTTGTGATGAAATGATTTTGTGAAATGTTTTCTGAATTTTAAGAGTTTGTGCAAGGTTCTAGAGTTGCGATGTGTTTGTGTCTATGTAACAGTGTTAAGTTTTGGTATTGCGACTCTGGATGAATTCTATGATTGTCTTAGCTATGAATGTTTCAAGTGACTCTGGATCATCCATTAGTGAGGGAGAAATCTCTGACGCGGGATCTAGTTTCCACCCACTTCCTACGAGATTTACCAGGAGAATATTACTGGATCGGAATCGTAGATATCTAATTAGAGTATGAGATCCGACTATCATAAGGAGGGGGACTTGAATTAAGGAGACAAACTCACCCTGTATTGAGGGTTGTCCCTCATATAGAAAGATCCTACCATTTTCCTGCTAGGCACATCAATGATGGAGAGGAATCTGTTGGGTCTAACATTATGGAGGTTACCCAAAGCATGTATACAACTCCCAAACGACCAAGAGCGTGTGTTTCTACAGTTAGGGACATCTCATTTGGCTGCGGTCCCAGTGTACATCTCATTGATACTGAGGAATGTAAGGCTCATCAGTTTGAGCATGGTTTCAGGCCTGGTGTACGTAAGCATGTTAGGGTGTCTTAAGCTTAAGACTTATGCCGAAGTGCTTCAAGCTTCACAAGTTCTATCTGAGAACATTGGGACTTCAAGCCATACTAATCACGACAACTCAAACCCCTATAAAAGGAAATTTCAAGGGAGTTCTAGTAAGAGGAAAGATCAATTCAGAAAGTTTCAAGCCAAGAAGGACTATTTGGGGTAATGTTTCAAGGTGATTGGTGCTTGCTTCAATTGCGGTAAGACCAGACACTTTCTGAAGGACTACCCTAAAATGAGATACAAAGCTAATAGTAAAAGGACCGAAAACGGACCCAAAGCACAGGGGAAATTCTACGCCATGTCTATGACTAATTCTACGCCATGTCAGATACACTTCTCATCAATGGAGTTATTGCATTTGTACTATTTGATTCTGTCTCTATGCATTCATTTATTTCTACTAAGTAATCTAGGAGTTTAAATGCGGAGATAGTACCTATTGAGGTTGAACTTTGTGTGTCCACCCCTTCCGGGTGGCATTTTGTATACAAACAAGGCCATCAAATCTTGTCCTATGGTTATTGCTAATAGAATGTTGGAGGCCACTCTTACTCTTTTAAGTATGCACGATTTTGATGTTATTTTTTGTATGGATTGACTAGCCTCTAACTATGCAAACATTCTTTGTCGTGAGCGGGAAGTAATGTTTAACCCCCCAAATATGTCAAGTTTCAAATTTAGAGGATCGCATATGCACGCAATACCTCGAATCATATCGTCTTTGCAAGCTAGATGACTGTTTACCAATGGTTGTTGTGGCTACTTGGTTAGCGTGTTGGACACATGAGAGTTAGAGTTAAAGTCGAGCAGTATCAAGGCAGTTAAAGATTACCTAGAAGTCTTTCCCGAGACGTTGCCAGGCATACCACCTATTAGAAACGTGGACTTTAACATTGAGTTAATTCCTGGAATAGCCCCAATATCGAAGGCCCTACATCGAAGGGCTCATGTGGAGATGAAAGAACTTAAGGAGCAACTACAAGAATTATTGGATAGAAACTACAAGAATTATTGGATAATGATTTTATTCGCCCCAGTGTCTCACCCTGGGGTGCACCCGTTCTCTTGTAAGGAAGAAAGATGGCTCTATGAGACTTTGTATCGACTATAGGGAGTTGAACAAAGTTACTATTAAGAATAAGTACCATCTACCCCACATAGAATATTTGTTCGACCAACTTCAAAGAGCTTGTGTTTTCTCAAAAAGTGACTTGCATTTCGGGTATCGTCAATTGAGGATAAATAAAGAGAATATACTAAAGACTGCTTTTTGTACTCGTTATGGACATTACAAGTTCCTAGTCATGCCCTTTGGTTTGACCAATGCCCCTGCCACATTTATGGACTTGATAAATCAAGTTTGTTGTGACTTTTTGGATAGATCTGTCATTATTTTCATAGATGACATTCTTAGCTACTCTAAGTCCGAGGGAGAACGCGAGGAACATCCTGGTAAAGATAATGTAGTAGTGGATGCCCTTAGTAGGAAAATGGGTGCTTCGAGCGCTCTTATTACTTCTCAACAATCTATTTAAAATGATATCGAAAGCTTCAGATTGGAAGTCTTAGTTCAGGGTACTACAGGTAAGCTCGATCATTTAACAGTCAAACCTACACTTCAAGATAGAATTTTTGAAACCCAGCATGAGGTTGCTATTAATAAAGATCGAGTTGGAATGTGATAAGTGAAAAAATTTCTCAGTTTTGAGTGACGGAATCCTCAAATTCAATGATAGAATGGTGGTATCTGATAGCGCGGATATGAAAAAGGCATACTATCTGAAGCACACAATACTCCTTATTCTATTCATCCGGGTGGTACGAAGATGTATCATGATTTAGGACAAAACTTTTGGTGGAATGGTATGAAGCATGATGAAGTGAAATTCGTGGATCAGTGTCTAACTTGCCACCAAGTGAAGGTTGAGCGCCAGCGTCCGGCCGGCCTTTTACAACATCTAGAGATATGGGAACATATTTCGATGTACTTTGCATCAGGATTTCCAAGGATGGTGAAAGGATATGATACAATTTAGGTTATAATCGATCGATTGACTAAGTCTGCTCACTTCATGCCAGGTCGTGTAACATTTTCAGTAGAAGACTGGGCAAAGTTGTATGTGAGAGAAATCATCAGAATGCATGGTGTACCAATAACCATTGTATCAGATTGTGATCCAAGATTTACCTCCAAAATTTGGCGTAGTCTTTAAGAACTTTGGGTACGCAATTGAGTTTTAGTACAACTTTTCACCCTCAAACTGATGGATAGTTAAAAAGAACCATTCAGACACTTGAGGATATACTTAGAGCGTGTGTTTTGAACTTCAAGGTTAGTTGGAGTAATTAGTTGCATCTCATTGAGTTTGTGTACAATAATAGTTACTAAGCAACAATCGGGATGGCACCATTTGAAGCTTTATATGGATGAAAGTGTCGGTCGCCAATCCATTGGGATGAAGTTGGTGAAAGAAAGTTATTAGGCCCATATATGATTCAACAAGCGAATGATGCTACCTATAAAATTCGAGAAAGAATTAGAACTTGTGAGTGTCGCCAAAAGTGTTATGCGGATATTCATAGGAAGAACTTGGAATTTGAAGTGGGTGACAGAGTGTTTATAAATATAGAGCCCATTAGGGGAGTTATGAGATTCAGAAAGAAAGGAAAGCTTAGTCCTCATTTTATAGGTCCTTTCGAGATCTTAGAACAGATTGGAGTTGTAGGTTACCATGTGGTTCTACCTCCAGACTTGGTTGGAGTACACGATGTATTTCATATCACGATGTTGCCTAAATATGTTGTTGAACCGTCCCATGTTTTAAGATATGAACCACGTCATCTACATGAAGATCTAACTTATGAAGAAGTACCAATTCAAATACTTGACAAAAAGACTCAGGTTTTACGAACTAAAGAAATCCATTAGGTGAAGGTGCTTTGGAAGAATCATGAGGTTGAAGATGCCACATGGGAATGCGAAGAAGAAACTCGGACTCGTTATCCAAAGCTTTTTGAAGATTGACTCAGAAATATTTTCAGGGACGAAAATTTTCATGAGGAGGGGAGTATGTAAGACTCGACTTTTATGGTTAGTATACTGCTAATTATTTCTCTTAGAATGGTTAAGTATTTTCTTAGTATAACTCTCATTATTACTATTGTTGATCTATTTTTTTCGATTATAATATACGCATTTTATTGTATGTTTTACATCATTGCTTTGCTATTAAATTAAAAATTATGGTCATTTTAATGATATTTAGCTCACGTTAAAAATTTTGTGGAGATTATCCAAATTCTATTAACAAAATTTGCTACCTCATATTTTCAAATTAGATTGTTATTGATTTCATATTTTAATAACAAATTAATAGTATTAGTTTAATTATAATAAAATAAAACATGGGATTAAATAACCCACTTTGCATTTGAGATGAGGTAGTTTCTCTATCCTCACTAAAAGCGTTTTCTAGTTGCACACTCCCTCAATATGTTTTTGTTTTCATCTGCCACGAAACCTATACTCTTTTAAAATTGCTACTCCTCTACTCTCTCAAGTAGCAAACACGTCCCCCGCTCACTCTCTCTCTCTCTCTCTCTCTCTCATTTCCAGTAATTTCTCTCAGACAATTTCCTTCCTTCTTCACGCTAAGCCTTTACTCTAACTCCTTCTTCCTCTCACTTTTGTCAATCCACCAAAGTTGATCTTCGGTAACCATTTCCTTCTTCTTCATTCTCTTTTCTTAAATCTTGTCTCTTTGCTCTCTTATGCTAATTAATTACACTCTGAAAGAAAATGTGTTCTTCAATTTCAATTTTTTAACCCCCATTCTCTGATCTCTGTTTGTACTCCACGGTTGCTTCATCACCGTTCATTAATTCCGTAGCAAATCCCATCAATTCTTCAACCCATTCTCTGGTAAAATTATTTTCTCTTCATGTTAATTATATGCATATAGAGTTGTATAAGTTTAATGTCATATGATATAAAGTTTTAAAAAATAAAAATAAAAATAAATGGTTACTGTTTTGTGAATATAGAAATAATCGTTGCTGTATATTTTCGATGAAAATTCTGACAGTAGGGAGAAACGATTTTCTTTTTGCTAAGATATATATGGTAAAAAAATTCTGAAAAAATTATTCCTATGATGTAAAAATTTCATAATTTTAAAAAGTCATTTGCATGGTCAAAACTTTTCTCATATCCCCTTTAGAAACCTGAAAATTAGGAGCATGCTACTCTTTTTTTCATGGCTTCGTTTCCAACATAAATACATCATTTTGGCCCAAATATTTTACAGTCGTTTGTTATCATACATAAATATAGTTCTGCAATTTTCATAATTATTAGATAAGATTTGGTATATCAAATGAGTAGTTAAACTTATAAATCTGAATTTCATTTTACTGCCAGATAGACCCTAGCTGATGACGATTTTTCAATACAAAAATGCTTTCAAAACATTATAAACTTTAAATATAGATCTATGAGACATGTATTAACGTTCAGAATTAATATTTGTAATTTTTCATTTTTGGTACAACTTCTAATGAATAATCAAATCCAGATATCCAAACAGTTTTTTCGTTAATGTTTGAAAACATCTAAGAATGGGATTCTTCTCCTTTATCCTTTCAAGACTTGAACTTTAAGAATATACAATGGTATATAAGGTAAGTGACATATTCATATGCAATTGTTTGCATTGTATGGCTGAAAAATTATATTAGAACTATGTTTATGATTGGTGATGTATAGTGTACTATGATGCTTCTTTCTTCATAACATTGTTCAATTATGATGCTGATGTGTTTTGATATATTGTATGTTTGATGAGTTAATATATGTTGTAAGATAAGAATAAATGTTAAATTAATGCATGAAGAATTAATTATGTGCCATTAGAGTCGCATGTCCACCATTCTGCTCGATTTACCTTATCCTTTGAGAAATGTCTCTGTTTTTCTAATCCTTAGGGAAATGGTCTCTGTTATATGCTTTGGTTAGTTTTGTGGGAAGGCGTCAGTGCAAGTGGTTCCACCTTTTTGAAGGTGTGTGGAGTAGTACTCATAAGAAAGGCCGCATGTACTTACCTCACAACTAACAATTACCGACAACTAATCTCTATTTTGGGTGTGGTGGCAAACTCTAATGGAAGTTAGATAGCGAACTCTGTAAGAAAGACCTGAGAAGTATGCATGTGTTATGATTTGTATGTGACTGTGAACGTTGTTATGTTTTACATATGTGATATTTTACTTACAAAGTATAATTCTATATACTTACTCTGTTTTATTATAAATCTTCAGATGATGATAACATTGATGAGGAGTTTATTGTCGAAGAGGTCTAGAGTCCCTGGCAACGGACGAGAGTCATTGAGTCGTATTTAAAAGACTTAGTAATTGGTTATTTGATGTTGGGTTTTATTTTAATTAAATTGTGAGACTTCAAAACACGTACTCTTGGGTTCTTAAATATTTTATTAAGTAAATTTTGTTTTATGTAATTACGAGTTTGATGAAGGATTTGGTTTTCAACAATATATTATTTTAATTAGTATGAGTTAGCTCTAAAAAAACTTCTTTTTACCTAGCTTCCACGATATTTTTGGTAAAATATTTAACTAAAACTTGGTTAAATTTTTGGGTTGTTACGATTTGAGTCATGTAGCTTTATTCATGTGAGTCCATTCAGTCTTAGGAGTAGCTCATAAGGACAAAAATAGAAAATAGCACAAGTTGGATCAAGATCGTGTTTTAAACTAAGATATATTTTCCAAACCCTTATGTCATGGGTGTTGTCACTTACTTAGTGAATAGTAAGTAATTAATATTCAAATTAATTAAGTGATTATTTTCTAATTATTGGATAATTAGTAAATAAATGATATTAATTAATTAATTGGTGGAGATCAATTTAATTTATCAATTTAGATTAATGAATTTAGACACAACATTGATTCTAGAGAGATATGCAATTTTTCAGCAATAGCAAACATTAAGGGGTGATTTTTCAGTCATTTAACATTAGGGGGTGATTTTTCTAATTATTGGATAATTTTGTGGGATGGAAATAGGGTTACATCCCTAACCCTAAGACAATGTGTGATTACATATAGCATAAATGAGTTTCTCTCCCTCCCCTTACTTGCCATCGAAATCCATAGTGGAGAAGAAAAAATTTGATTTTCATCTCCAGCTGTTTTGAGAGCCCACACTCAATTTCTTATCAACATCGGATTGATATATACTTCTGAATCCTATGAGTGGTTGTTGGTGTGAATACTTATTCGAGTTCTACGAAGAATGAAGAACGCGAGACAACTAATAGGATTCCACCAAATCAGAATTTCTCCGATATAAGAAAGGTATAAAATTATTTCAACCTCTATCAAATATGTTTAACTTAGTATGCATAATCGTATGTATAATTTTAATATTTAATATGATTACTTGATTGATGTGAAAAAATTTTGATATTCCGCTCGCGAACCATTCGTGGTTCAATGATTTTTTCCCAAATTTTAAAATTCGTTCCAACAACTGGTATCAGAGCATCAGGTTCAGGATTATGCATATTTTATGATTAAACGTATGTATCATTGGATGTTTATTGGCATATAATTTTGTATGGTAAATTCAAAAAAGTTTTGAATGTGTTTTATGAATAGATGTGGATCTATTGGCTTTCGGTGTTTTGTTTCTCAATTTTAGAATTGATGTACATCGAAATTGAGGCATAGGATTTTAGGTAATTAATTTTCTTGAAAAAGTTATATATTTTTTTAAATTCCATGTAATCCATCGCCGCCTCGAAAAGTCACCATCGAAAACCGTCGTAGTTGTCGCTGACGTTATCGTAATCGCCGCCATCACCATCGTTGTTGTCGCTTGTCACCGTTACCACTTCCGCCACCCGCCAACTTGCCTCGCCGTCTCCTACTGTCTGCTATCTTGCCGTGCATGGTGACTAAGGTTTACGAACCCTAGGCGATAACAATTAGGGTTAAGGAAACCCTGTGATCTTTCACAAAACCCTAATCCCATTTTTTATCTTTTAAATTTTGAATTTCGAATTTTTAAATTTAAACGGATAAAAGATAATAAAAATTCAAAAGATAATTATCGGTTTTATCTTTTTATTTTTTAAATTTTGAATCAAAAAATAAATTCTATTTTATCCTTTTATCTTTTGAATTTTGAACTCAAAGGACAATTATCAATTTTTTCTTTTGGATTTTGAATTTAAAAAATAATTATCAATTTATCTTTTTATCTTATGAATTTTAAATATTAAAAGGATTTTAAAGGGATTATTTAATTAGGAAAATAGTTTTTTTTAATTCAAGGGTTTCGATAAAAAAGAATTTAAATTTTGAAAATGGGACCGCATTGCTGTAAAGAGTTACAAAATTGGTGGAGTTTCTTGAAGGACAAGAAGACAATTACAGGCGCCATGGAGATTAGTATTTAAATTAATTATAATGTATTTATTATTCTTTTATGGGTTGTAATTAGAAATGAGCAATAGAGAGGTTAATTTTGAATGGATGATTTATTATTAATCTCCCATCATCATATAATATGCCATATAAAAATAAGGACATGATAATATCAAAATGTCATATAGTATGTACATGCATCATTGTAGTTTAAATTTATAATTTAAATACAATGTAAATTTTATAAAAGTTATAAATTTTAAGTTGGGATTTAAATTTTATAAAAGTTTATAATTTCTTAAACTTGTTTTTTCCAAATTAATAAAGTGTTCTATTTAAAAAACAACAAAAAAATCTATTTTTCTAAAAACTAAATGGGAGGATCGTTTACGTTAAAACGTTTCTAAGGTCCTCAACATAAACTTAATCACGACATGAGGAATGGTTTAGAGCCGCCCTAGCAGTCCTCTTTTTAGTGGGAGAAACTTGATAATCATGTCTTTTTGAGTCATCGAGTTTCTTAAGAAGCTAAAGCTTGTAAAAAAAAGTGGAAAGGCAGGACCGTTCCTAGACGGACTGTTAGTTCATGGAATCTTCTAAAGCCGATGCGTTGGTTAAATACTTAGACTGAAGCACATTAGAATCCGTCATAGGGGCTAGTCAATGGAGCTAAGGTGACCAAAAACATTGGTGATTGGTTAAGTCAAATATAATGACATCTTGAGAAGCGTTAACCAAACGAGAGGAGTCTCGATAGGATATGAGGTAGCTTGGACTGTCCTTAGATGAGACAAGTTATTGTTGTTGATCGTAACATCATGGAAGAAATATATTTTATTGGATTTTTAAATATTTAAGTATTTACATCATACATCATACTTTCCTAAATGATTGAGTATTTATTTACACCACTTTATTTATTCTTTTCAGTATTCATGTGGTTATCCCCACTGTCAACTATCTTAAATGCGAACAAACTTATAGGTGAAAATTACATGGATTGGAAACATAATCTTGATATCGTGCTGACGGTAGAAAAGCACAAGTTCGTGCTCACCACCCATTGTCCCCTTGATCATATTGTTGAATCGACTTAAGAGGAAAATGAGATCGTCAGGTGTTAAATCTCAGCTTATGTTAGCAATGTGTTATAACAACAGCATCAGAACATTAAAATTATCGCTAATATGATGTTGAACATCACCGAAATGCTTAGAGATCAAGGTCTTCAAGCCAAATAGGCTACTGTGTGAAACTTTATGAACTGCATGATGAAACCTGGAACTCATGTCAGAGAACAAATGATGTTGATCATTATTTATCTGAATGAGATGGAGATCATGGGTGCTGAGCAAGATGGCGAGACACAAGTTGATATGATCATTGAGACTCTACCTGACACTTTTGAAAACTTCAAACCTAATTATTCGATGAATAAGTTGATGAAGGAACTGCAAGCTACTGATACTCTATTTCTGAAGGGTAATAGGAAAATTAGAGAGGCAAACTTTACTAAAAGCAAGCCTTCCACCCCTGGAGCCAAAAGAAACACATGAGAGGCCAAAGAATGCTAAGATGTAGAAATCGAAAGCTGCTAAAGGTAAGAGCACTATAAAAATGGACAAGTCGAAAGACAAGTGTCATCATTATGGAGCTGTTGGCCTTTGGAAACGCAACTGCCCAAACTATCTCAAGGAGTTGAGATCTAAAGGTATAGTACTTGTTACTAAGGCTTGTTATGTGGCTTACTCTACTTTTTTGTGGATTATAGACTCTACAGCCACTAACCTTATATGTTGCTCCCTACAGTGGTTCAGGAAAATCAAAAGGCTTGACGGGGGCGAGTTCAGCTTCCAATGGGGAAATGAAACACTAATATTGGCAGTATCTGTTGGAACTATTAAATTGTTAGTCAATAAAAGTTTTTGGGTTTGACGTGATGTTTATTATATCCCAGTTCTGGGGAAGAACCTTATTTCAGTAGCTAGTTTAATTGAGCAAGGATTCAGTTTGAATTTTATCTAAAAAATTTAGTATTTTTAGAAATGATTGCTTAATTACTACTGCATGTTTGATAAATAAATTGTTTTATGTAAAACCAATAGTTCTAATGATATGTGATGCTGAGTAAATACTTATTTACAGAGGTGTGGTAAAATGTTGAAGTTTGACTCAACTGATTGAACTTATTTGTGGCACTTACATCTTGGCCACATTAGCTTATACAGGATTAAAAGACTTGCAAAGGATGGTCTATCGCAAACTTTAAGTGTATGAGATCACTGCCCACATGTGAATCCAGTATAAAATGCAAAATGACCAAGAGACCATTTTTAGCGAATGGTGAAAGAGCCACATAATGGCTCAGACTTGTATATAGTGATGTATGTGTTCGGGATTATGCCCTAAAAGCATGTGTATTGATATTTTGATATGAAATTGAAAAGGGATTACATTTTTCTTATAATTCCTCTTTTAAATTATTCTTGAATAATTTATATAAATATCTGAAAATTTCGTATTCATTAATGAGATTATGATCTTGTATTAGTACGAGAAGATTAAGATCATAGATAATGAATAAAATTGTCAGCAACGTATTAAAGTATGAGAACTTTAATGAATGGTTGCTAGTACGATTCACTAAGCATTATGAATGCAAGTGATCTAGATCTGAATCATTAATGTGGATAGACATCATAGTGAATGTATTTTATATAATAAGATTATATATACCATGACCGATGTGAATTAATATCTTTATTAACTTTCCGTTTATCATAAAAATTTGATACAGATCAATTTAATGATTATATATAGATAAGTCTGAATCCTAAGTAGTCATGAACTCATATGCATGTCTACTCGATCTTTTGATTCACTGGTTAATGTCTGTTTGTTAATCCAGCTAGTGACTTTTGTTTTGAATATTCAATGATGTGGATGGCTGAGGACATGATCTTACAAGATTTGGAATCGAAGCTTTTCTAACGGATCGTATATTAATTTTCCTAAGTGTTAATTCAGCAACTAAATGATTATTGAGCTCAAATTTATAATAAGATTTTAAATTAATCATTCACTAGTGGATTAATGGAACTTAAGGATCAAGAGGTAATTAGATGGGTAAGATGATAATTTTGATCACTTCTAATTTATTAACCGATAATTGGAGGACAGAACTACATGAAATGATTATGTCAGTGGACTACATGAGAATACTCTGTAAATATATTCTATAATCTCTAAAAGTGCAATTTCATATTTATAGTGGAGTAATTATAGAATTAATAAATAAGATTATTTAATTAAAGAGTTTAATTATTAATTTAATTTATTAGAGTTTAGGATGATAGGTTCCTGGTCTCCAAGTGACCTCTATACTGTGTTGTCTAGGGTGTGAATATTTCAGGACATGAGAAAATGACTAACTTGCAGAAAAAAAAATTTATTCTAGAGTAAGTACATAATTATGAGATAATTATGTGTGGTTAATTAATTAAGAATTAATTAATTAAATTATTTATATATATAAATATAATTTTCATAAATTATATATATATATAATTATTGATTTTTTCAATTATCGATAAGTGAGACAGAATATCCAATTTGTGTAATTAGATAATTAAATTAATATTAAGTAATAATTTAAAACAATTAAATATGTTATTTGGGAAGTAAAAGATAAGTTAGTTTATAGGATAATCAGATATGTTAACTTTTGAATTAACTGATATTTAGATCATTATCTGATTAAAATAAATATTTAATTCAAAATAATTGACACGTGTCAATTACTGATAGGATATCAGAAATTGACGCGGACTATTGTGGTGCCACTTGGCACTGTGCCATGAGGCACAATGACGTGTGCACAATTATAGTGGGTCCCACTATAATTGATAATTTTATAATTAAATATTATTTCAGTTTATTCCTTAAAATATGATACGCTATTATCTAGAATATATATACATATTATTCTAATGGCTTAGGTTGTTGAAAGAATAGGAGAGAATTAGTTGATCAGATCATCAGTTCGTCAATCAAGAGTTGAATTGAAAACATGTTTGGTGTCAGAAAAATTTTCTTCTATGATTAAACATTATCAAATTTGTAAAAGAATAATCATCATGTTCTTTTAAAAAATTGTCTCACTAAAATCCTTCTCAATAAATCTCTAAATCTCATGTGTTGAGAACATCTAGAGATAGAAAAAATATCTTGTAATATTCTATGTGCCCCCACACGTCCTAATGCATTGAGGATTGACTTGGAAGATCTTAATGTGGATCTCGAAGTCTACTGACCGTTGGAACAATTTTGTAGGAATGGAAGATCGAGCGGTTTTTGCAAGGACACTTGATATAGACTACAAAAGGTATATAATTTCTAATCTTGTATGTTGTAGATTTCTTATAAATATATAATGGATCCTGACTGATTGAAAAAAAAATCAATAAATTTTTTTATTTGGTTATCGTAGTGTTACGCAAGTTTTGTTTTATTAAAAGTTTAATTTTTTAAAAGGCCCGCGCATCCACGCTTCCACCACGCACCGACGACCAGCAGTATATGGGTCATTGAATATCCAAGAAAGAGGAGGTTATGAATACTTTTTCACCTTCACTGATGACTACTCTCATTTTAGCATGCTTATGTAATGCACAAAAAGTATGAAACATTTCAAAAGTGCAAAGAGTACAAGGCTATGGTCGAAAAGCAATTAGAGAAAAAATAAAAAATGATCGTGGTGGAGAGTACTTGTTAGGAGAGTTCGAAGACTTTCTTGAGGAATAATGTATTCTTTCTTAGCTAACAACACCTGGCCCTCCAGATTAGAATGGTGTGTGAGAGAGAATGAATCAAACTCTATTTGATATGGTTAGATCCATGATGAGTTACTCATCCCTCCCACATTCGTTCTGGATATATGCCTTAGGAACAGCAGCATACATTCTGAACCAAGTTCCATCAAGACGGTGGCTGGTACGCCATATAAAAGATGCAATGGACGAAAGTCGTCCGTAAACCACCTTAGAATATGAGGACGCCCAACACATGTTTTGAAACCGAAGACAGGCAAGTTGGTCATTCCATCAGAATTATGCCTTTTTTAGGATATCTCAAGAGAATGAAGGGATACAACTTTTATAGTCCAACCGACAAGAAAATATTTGTGATCACGAATGCACGTTTTCTTGAAAAGGACTACATAAGAAGTGTGATGTCAAGTAGCACTCTTATGCTAAGAGAATTATTGAGTGGGTGGACACCGACTCTTCAATCAAGAACTGATCTAATTCAATAATGGAAGAACTACAGTATGAGCCAGAACCTATGGAGCCTCGACGTAGTGGAATGGTTGTGAGATAGCCTGACAGGTACATGTCTTATGGAGATGCCTTAATAGCAGTCTCAGATAATGATCATGATGAACCTGTCTCCTACTCACAGGCCATGGTTGGTCCTGAAGTAAATCTATGGCAATAAGCCGTAAACATTGAGATATAATCGATGTACTCGAATAGAGTCTTGAAAATTTTTTATCTTCCTGAAGGGGTAAAACCCGTAGGGTGTAAATGGATTTATAAGAAAAAAAGAGGTTCAGATAGGAATGTGGAGACATTAAAAGCTAGGCTAGTTGCCAATGGCTATACCCAAAAGAAATGTATGGACTATGAGGATACCTACTCCCGATGGTCATGCTTAAATTCATCCCTATCCTCATGTCCATTACTGCTACCCTCGATTATGAAATCTGCGGATGAATGTTAAGACTACTTTTCTGAATGGTAATCTTAAAGAGTGTTTATATGGCTCAACTAGATGGGTTCATGGAGAAAGGCCAAAAGGGAAATGTTTACGACCTGTTGAAGTCCATTTATAAAGTTAAGCAAGCATCCCGATCGTGGAATATCAGATTCGACGAAACTGTCAAGAACTTCAGTTTTAAGCAATTAGTGGATGAAGCATGTGTGTACAATCTGATACACGAAGGGAATGTGATTTTTCTGATTTTATACATGGACGATTTTCTACTCATTTGGAATGATGTAGGAAAATTGTCTGATGTCAATACCATCAACTACAAACGCCCATTAGACTATATTATAGACCTTTGACATCAATTTTGATCACTGCAAAACCCTTCATACCTCTTTTCTTAATACAAAGGAGTGCAGAATTTTATGAGCAATCAGAATATTATCTGAGATAAGTCTACCAGGAACAAACACACTTTGATTGTCCCCAATAATCTTATCAATCACCACACACAAATAATTGGTAAGAATTTTGGAGATAATCTTATAAACTATGTTACACATACTTATAGGACGAATGTTAGACATAATTGTAGGACCTTGAACTTCAAGAATTAGAACAATATATGCACAATTTATCTCATCCAAGAAAAGATTAGAGTGAATGTTAATCATGTACAAGTTTTATAAGGTCGAGATATACCAACTGCCAATTTTGCGTGAAGAAAGCAGTTGTGAATCCGTGGATAGGGGAGATTTCATGGGATGAATATTGCAGATAGCTATAAGAATCTCTTCTTCAGTAACATCACAGTTTAGAAGCTCCAAATCTCCCATGGATAAGGATGAGGAAATACCCGCCAGAGCTTCAATTATTACATGTCGATTTGGATTCAAGGAGTTGAACAAGGTCTGAAAATAATATATAGATATGTCATACATTTCTTCTAGATCTGAGACCCACTGGCCATTGCTGCCCTCTAATCCCTAGATAAGCTTAGACCCTCTCCTAGCTTTAACTTTTGAGTGAAAGAATGTCGTGTTACCGTCATTGTTCAGCAACCAATCAGACCGAGCATGATCCTTCCAATAATTATCCTTCGCTGTAAGAGCTGCCTAGAGACTTTGTTCCAACTCTCTAATTTTGTTCACGTCTGGAAATTCTGAATCATATAGCCTAGAAATATGCTCACTAAATGCTTTAGTCAAACGCCTTGAGTTTACCTTTAGGGTACGTCTCCACTCAATCAGAGACTTGCAGACTGCTTCTAACTAAGGAAGAAGGATCCTTCCTTTGGGAATAAATTCACAGGACCTCCATGCATTGTGAATGGCACTTGCACACTTAGGATAACCAAACCATCATCTATCATACCTAAAGACATGGTTAAAACGACGGGTGTGTCAATCGGTTCAAAGTTCAGCAAACTGGAAAAATGATCCAACCCATTGGAAGGAATATGGAGCGAGTAAGACATGGGAAAGGAATCGACCAACTCATTGGAAACCAAACAACGGTCCAACCTTTTTTTATTGAGGTTTCTCGATACTCTCCTATCGATCCAAGTAAACCTTGGTCCAATAAATCCAATATCCACCAAATTGTATTCATGAGCAAAGCTTGAAAGCAAAATCAAACTACCAACCTCCATCGTAGAACCTCCCATTTTTTCATTAGAATTCATAATATCGTTAAAAGCACCAATAACCACGTGCATCTCACCACGATTCAAAATTCTAGTACCAAGAGTTTCAAGTTGGGACTTTCTAATAGAAACTACCGAATGGAGATAAACAACAAAAATCAGCTAAAAAAGATTCTTAATTGGATCGAAAATGTGAACTTCGATGAAAAATTCTCCATACTTGATAAGGGTAGCCACGGAGTCGTCCATCCAGAAGATAACTAGTCCATCACTAGCTCCTCTCAGATCCACCATAACGCATCCCGACGCATCTATACCAGTTTTGATTCTTTCAACAACCGCTCTTTTATTTTTAGTTTCAAGCAAGAAAATCTAAATCTGAAGAGTGGATTCTACATAATCCTTGCAATGAAGAAACTATCAGGGTGTTCGCCACACTCTGCCAGTTCCACATCATGACTTTCATTTAGAAGGATGGGACCATTCTAGGCTGGCCTTCTCCACCCAATCTGACAAAATAGAAGTGCAGCTTACTTATTCTTTGGAACGTTTAAGCAAATGAAATTCAAGCCCACCTCCTGATCCAATTTCTACCCCTTCAAATTTCCTTTCTCCTCCAAGTAACAAGCTTGGTTGGGTTGGGGACAGCAGGCCCGAACCTGAAGCATTCAGATGGCCCGCACTCTTACCCAACGCCCTGCCTTACTTTTTACTATCCTTGCCAGGCAACTTATTGGATGGAGTAAATTGAGAGCTTCCAAGTTTTAAATCAATTTGGGACCGCAGAATAGCCGGGCCCAATCCAAAAGGATCATCCCCTATAATTTAAGCCCAAGGTGAAGAGCTGATCCACCCACCACACGATCACTTTTGTTGACCGAACAGTTGTGGGATTCTCCATTAAAGGCTTCCCCTTTTTCAAGCACTACCTTGCAACACGTGGCCATAGATTGACCCACACCTCCATGATTATTATTGACTACAGGTATTACCCCCTCTTCCAAAATATCCACCATAGAAACTTCCTTAAACGGTTGGGTGGAATCCCTTGAATCAAGCTTCCCTGAAGGCAATTTTGCTTTAGAAAGAAATTCAAAATTCTCGACATTAATGCCCCCATTAATTTCAGCGTGATGGACGTTATCACGATTCTTGTTCGCTGCCTCCACCGATTCCGACGGCGGCCGATACTCCGATTCCGGTTAGGAGTGAATTCTGGAATTTCCTCCGTCCGAAGCACGATTAGGTTCTGTCTCCGGTCGACGCTCGGAATAACGAGGGATCTATGGAGAACCCATCCCAGAAAAACGTTCGCCGTCGACACCAAACTTTTTGGCCATGCCCACGAAGGCTACAACCTCATCGCCTTACCCACCTTCATTGCTGTCTCTCCTTCCTTTAAACAGAGTCCCCCATTGGCACGAATTGTTTGAATGAACAATTCTTCCACATAGGATACAAACTTAGGGATACGTTCATATTTGAATGCCACCCACCATTTCTTACCTTCAAAGTTTATAAACGAACCTGTCATGAGTGGTTTGTAAATATCAGTCTCAACTTTAACGCTTACAAAACAATTTCTTTCAATACCATTTTTTTGTTTACCATCATCCTTATCAAGTACTTTACCAACTTTCTTACTGATGAGTTCCTCAACTTTGTTACTCCGACATTTCAGAGGCAGCCTATGGAACTGAATCCAAAAACCCGCCAAGCAAAAGTCTACAAAATACAGGGAAATACTAGGAAACCAATGATGAGCCACAAACAGGTGTTCCCGGAAAAGCCATTTACCGTTCTCAGTCATGAAAGAAAGCACCCGCTCCGAGGTGAAAAAGACTTCAAAGAGGTCCTCTATAGCAACGAATATGATATCTTCCTTTATATTCCAAGCTCTAGAAAGAGCTCTCTTACGGCCCACCATATGCAGTTAAGGCATATGAGTGAGAGATGTAGATTTTGAGCAAGTGAGGCGTGTTAAGTGGTCCGAAAATTGAGAAACTGGATTTTTGTGAGCATTGCCTTTATATGAAGCAGTATATAGTCAAGTTTAGCACATCGATCCATAGAACTAAAAACATAATGGATTACATCCATTCAGATCTTTGGGGTCATTCTCCTATTAAATCTAAAAGTGGTGCACATTATTTTCTGACATTCATTGATAACTACTCTGACGAGCTTGGGTTTATTTATTGAAGCAGAAGAGTGATGTATTCTCGACCTTCAAGAAGTGGATAGCTCGTGTTGAGAATCAAACAGATAAGAAAATCAAGTGCAGAGTCATCGATTCATAGAACTAAAGGCATAATGGATTACATCCATTCAGATCTTTGGGGTCATTCTCCTATTGAATCTAAATGTGGTGCATGTTATTTTCTGACATTCATTGATGACTACTCTTGACGAGCTTGGGTTTATTTCTTGAAACAGAAGAGCAATGTATTCTCAACCTTTAAAAAGTGGAGAGCTCGTGTTGAGAACCAGACAAATAAGAAAATCAAGTATTTCAGAACTGATAATGGTCCAGAATTTCATAAGGGTTTATTTGAAAAGTACTACGAAAATGAAGGTATTGTGAGATACCACACATGCACGGGAATACCACTGCAGAATGGCGTCACAAAACGTACGAACTTAACCATTATGGAGAGAGCGCGTAGCATGCTCCCTAATGCTGGTTTGAACGATAGCTTTTAAGCTGAGACAGTCAATTACGTCTGCTTCTTGGTGAATATGTCTCCATCAACTATATTAAATTGAAGACTCTGATTGAGGTATGGTCTCGTTCTCCTGCTGATTATTGTGTAAAAAATATTTGGTTGTCCAGTATATGCTCATGCGAGTGATGATAAGCTTGGGCGTAGGTCATAAAAATGTGTATTTCTAGTATTTTAGTTTGGGGTGAAGGGTTATAGTTTGTGGGGTGTTGAACCAAAGTCTGCCAAATTTATAATTAGCAGATTAAACCACCTCAGCGTTTTGTTCATGTAAACTTGGTATCATATACATTGATTGTGGCGAATAGTATTGAGGCTCGAGAACCTTCTAATTACCATGAGGCTGTTACAAGCAACGAGTCTACTCAGCAGACTATTTCTATGGGTGAAGAGTTTGAATTTCTTCATAAGAATCTTATGAGAGTTAGTTAAATTGCCTAAGTGTCAGAAGATTGTTGGGTGCAAATGGTTCTTCAAGAAAAAGGAAGGAACCCCAAGGGTTGAAGCACTGAATATCAAAGCATGCGTAGTTACCAAGGTTTATAGGTAAAGAGATGGTGTGGACTTCAATGAAGTGGTCTCGCCAGTTGTGAAGCATAGCTCTATTCACGTTTTGCTTTCCATGGTTGCACTGTTTGATTTAGAGCTAGAGCAACTAGATGTTAAGTTAACTTTTCTGCATGGTGAACTTGTAGAACGAACACATGGGTTTATTGTTCAGGGTAAGGAAGATCATGTTTGTTTGTTGAAGAAATCATTATATAGCTTAAAGTAATCTCCTAGGCAGTGGTACAAACGATTTGATTCATATATGTTTGGGCATGGTTATTGATAGTCGTGTCTACCACATACGTCTTTCATATGGCTCTTTTATTTATCTGTTGCTCTACATTGATGATATGCTTATTGATGTAAAGAATAAAGCGGTAATCATCAAGTTCAAAGCTCAGCTTAATCCTGAATTAGGCATGGAAAATCAGAGAGATAAACAAGAGGGCCAGTTGGTTTTGTCTCAAAAGGATTACATTGAGAAAGTTCTTGAACGCTTTGGTATGCATAAGTCTAAACATGAGAATATTCCATTTGCTGCACATTTCAACCTTTTAGCAGATATGTCACCATGAAGATTTGGCTTAGTTTATAGCATAGTTTTGACGCTAGCAGTAGTGTTGTCAGCTTTGTCGGCTCATACTATGATTGTGAACTTAATAAGATGTGATCTTTGATAGGTTATTTGTTCACATTTTATAATTATGCCATTAGTTGGAAGGCTATCCTACAGTTTACAGTTACGTTGTCTACTATAGAGGCAGATGACGTGGCAGCAACAAAAGCAGTGAAAGAAGTCATTTGGCTTAGAGGCTCGGTTACTAATTTGAGACTTCAGCAGGATGCCGCTATTGTCTATTGTGATAGTTAGAGTGCTATACATTTGACCAAAAATCAAATGTATCATGTAAGCACCAAACACATTGATGTGAGATATCACTTCATTTGTGAGGTTGTATCTTAGAGTGTCGTTACCATCAATAAAATTTCTACTGCAGAGAATCCAGGTGATATGATGGCTAAGTTTATTCATGTTTGCAAGTTCCAACTTTTCCTAGATTTGGTTGGCATTTGCATTAAATGATTTTGTTGTTTTAGAGAAGGGGTTTGAAGAAATCTACTTTTGAATATCAGGATGCAATTTGAAGCCAATGTGGAGATTTGTTTAAGCGCGGCTTCAAATGTTGGTTTTTTTTTGCGTTTGTCCCACATCGACTATTTAGTAGTCATGTTCTTTTAGTTTTCTATATAAATAACCACTATCCCTTTATGTATTAAATAATACCCGATGTAGAGATATTTATGTGAGACCTAGAAATTCTATTTTAGTTTAACATTTGAATTTGGGGGATTTGAGTTTGTGAATGCTTTTGACATTTTTTTGCACTCTCTACGTTGGTTAGTGAAATTCCTCTCATCTTCATCCATGGATGTAGGCACACTGCTGAACCATGTAAGTTTTTTGTGTTCTGTATTTTATTATTTATCATTCTTAATATTTTACATATTTCTCAATTTCTCTTATAACAAGAATAGTGTCTTATTTGATATGAGTCCTCGGTTCAAATCCCAATGATATAGGATCGATATAAAACATATTTAACTATTCTCATTTCTATGAAGAGAATATGTGAACTTTTTTAATCTTAACGGTACAAATCGGGTGAAAATCGCTTCCTATTATCAATGATCATATCATACCAAAATCATCACCAGTTAACAAAAGGTTATCCAAATTTTTAAAAGAAATGGTTGAATGTAAAAACAACGTTTTTTAGTTTGTCTATTTTCCAATCACACTGCAAACACGTTTCTTTCAGCAAATGTTTTTCAAAGTCATGTATTACACAAAATCAGCTTATTTTGAAGCTTCTCAACCTAAAACCTAAAACGCAAACTATTATTCTCTTAAAAAAATCATCTACTACCAAATATTTCGAAAGATGCTAAGTATATTGAATAAGAAAACATGTGCAAGTGGCGTGCAAACATGCTTATTTGTAAAATATTTCGAAAGATTATAATATGCTTACTTGTGAAATTTAAAAGTGCTTGTATTGAATTGACTTAATTTGTAAAAGTTGACGTCTATTATCGTTTTCACATTTCATCAAATTAGTTAATACACATGTACAATGCTCTTGTATTTGAATTTATTGCATTTTTAGCAATGATTATTATTTATAATCATGTTTTGAAAAAGTGAATAAAAAAATTATTTAATCAATATTATTTATTTTTTAATTTATGTAAGTAATATTCAGATAATGTTATATTGTTATATTTTTAATTACTGATATATTATTATTCAATAAAAATGTAGAACATTATATATTTTTTGAAGACAAAAATTAGAGTATATATAGTACAAATGTGTTCTTAAAAATTAAAATAAAAATGGGCATCATTATAATTAAATTATCTATTTCATATTTTATTTTAAACTTGATCTTCAATTTTTCGTTTGCATGAAAAATTTAATTTTTTATTGGTAAAACTTGTTTAGCTATATTTTTATTTAACACATGAGTTATACTAACATATAAAATATAACATAACTAGAGTTTCTAAAAGTTTGTTATAATTAAATTATATATTAAGTACTATTATTTACAAAGATAATTCATCTTTCCTCTATAATAAAATAAATTAGTAGAAATGTGTGGTTTTCTCTTTTTTTTTTCAAATAACTTACTACAATTCATTCAAAGTTTGATAATTATAATTAACTTAAAAATTATTTTCCAATTAATTGTTTTTTTTCAAATTCATTGAATATTGTGAATGAACTTAAAAATTAATGCCTACTTTAACCACTTTATTATAAGTTAAAAAAGTAGCCAACTATTAAATGCTACATGTATATCTTAAGGTTATTTTAAGGTAATGAATCACCAATAACAAGTAGACAAAAGTTTCCAAAAATAATAATCATATTCTCTCAATTTTTAATATATTAGTTAATAAACACATGCAATGTGCATGTAGTTGAATATTTTATATTTTTATTTATGATGATTATATAATCATGTGTTTATATATGTGAAATAGAAAATTAATTTAACATCATATTATATATTTTTAGTTTATGTGAGTGAAATCAAGACAATGTTTTGTTGTGTTATTATTATTTTTGCTAATATATTATTATTCAACTAAGTTTGGAACATGGCGCATGTTTTTGGGAAAAAAAGTCAAAGTACGCCATAAAATGTGCTTTAAAAATTAAAAGAAAAAATGACATAGAGTCAAATTATCTATTCCATTGTTTTGTTTTAAACTTAGTGTTTTTACCGCTTTTAGTACAAATAATTTATAATTTGTTTGTAATTTTTGTGGCCATATCTGTATAACATACTAATTGTACTAATATATAAAATATAGCAAAACTAAATTTTCTAAAAGCGTGTTATAAATAAATTCTTTATAGAGATAATACATTTTTCCTTTCTATTAAAATAAATTTGTAGAAATTTGTAGCTTTCTCTATTACCTCTTAACGAATCTGCTAATACTCATTCAAAGTTATCAAATTAAAGTTAACTTAAAATAAATATCATTAATTTCTTACCTTTATAAATTCATTAAATAGGTTGAATTTTAAAAATTAATGCCTACTTTGATCAATTTATTGTAATTTTAAAAGTAATTAATTATTGAATGTCACATGTAAATTATAAGATTATTCCAGATAATGTATCAATAATAAGTGAACAAAATTACCAAAAAAATGATTCTCACCCTCTCCCCACATAATATACTAGGTAGACATTGCGCACATTGCACGTACTATTTTTAATTAGTATCAATGCCATTCATAAATAAAAGCTATATGTTTAATAATATTAGTTGAAAATCACGTGCTTCACATGTATTAAAATGATACTATTGAACACAATATATTAACTTTGAAAATTATTGTAAATAAAAAATAAAAGTAAAATAATAATGATAAAATACCATTTTCTCATCTATGCGATTAAATTAATAGTGGATAAAAGAAAATTAAATAAGTCATGCATCATCAGAAATATAATAAATTATCTACAAAGAAATGTTAGAATTAACAATGTTTATCATAATATGTGATGAAAAAAGATTACTGGAGAAGAGAATATAAAAAAATTATCATTTATTTTACTAAGTATGATGGACATTGGAATTTCACATATAATATAAAACTAAAAATGATAAAACGTAACAAATACTAAAGTGAATCATCATATGCCAAACAAAAAGTCATGCAGATATATATTAACTCATTATTCTTGACTAAAAAAATGCTCATTTGTATAAAGATTCTAAAATCATATATACATACTTTCACATTCATATAATGACACTAGCCATTTGCACGTGCATTGTACGTGTTAAAGAAATCAATAATAAATAATAGGTACGAAAATACGAATAAGACTACACACAAAATATGTCAAATACTAAGAATTCAATCTACAAAATGTTGATATTTTTTGCTAAAAGTTTTGTGTTGTTATGGAGAATTAATAACTTTTTTAATTAATATCTCAGTTTGACATGTTTCTAGATACTATAATTTGGTTGTTGATCGTATTATGAAGTTGGTCTTTGCTTCGGTTCCTTGTCGTATTTAGTTTTTCATTCTGGTATTTTGATTTAATGCTTATACCGACTCTTGCTAATCAGTTTTCTAGTTGCTATTTTGTCGATGAGTTTTATTTTCTCAAAAATGTAAAAAAATTTGAACTATTAATTTCAATATTAAATTATTTAACTATATAATTCTTTGATGTAATTCGATCTAGCTAACTAATATATCTCTGAGTTTTTCACAACTCATATATTTTTAATAATTAGAATAGTAAAATGATTTTGGTAAAGAGAATATCAGAAGACGTATTAATTCAGAATTTTATATAATAGTGAGGGCTATGTTAAAAAATGGACTTGTCCCATTCATATACATTATAGACTAAAAAGAGTAAAAAATATTTAAAATATTAATTTCAGTATCAAATTATTCACTTATCTAATTTTTTAACAAAATTCAATCTATTTAAACTAATTTGTCTCTTAATTTTTTACAACTAATATATTGTTAATAGTTGATATGAGAAATGTGATTTTGGTAGAGAGAATACCAAAAGACTTATCCATGTTGAATTCCATATAACAATAAGAGCAACGTGTGTCTAAAATATTTCTCTCCCCTAAGCCTCATTTAGAAGTAGTATCTAATAGTCTAAATTATTAAATTCTATCAATTATTAATAAACAAATAGTTAGTCAATAAAACTTTAAATGAATTAAATAAAAATATAGTCTATACTATATTTAATAGGATTTAAAGGGTAAAGGAAAAAATAAAAAGTCTCTACATGTTAAGCACCTTTTAATTTATATATATACATATATATAAACATGTACTATTGTGTGTGTGTGATTGAGTTAATTCTTATGAATTCTGTTTTAAGAGAATATCTCCGTAGAAACTGAAATTTTTGTTATTATGTTCAAAGACATAATAGAATTTAGGAATGAAATGAATTTTGACAATTTGAGCAGAATCCTTCAAATAAACAAATGGAGGTTCAATACGAAAGAGATTTTCGTTGGATATTTTTCTGAAATATTAGGATGATTATTTGTATTTCATGATTAGTTGATTAAATGATTGAGCATTAAAAGGTTGAGTAATTGAGTACTTTAATATAATTTATTGTTAGTTAGATATTAGAAAAATGTCTAAATGTTTGCATCTTTAAAAAATATTCATTAGACAAATTTGTCCAACTAAATTTTCATTATAACCAAGTACAAGAAGATAATAATAAAAGATCAATCATGTAGACATTTTTTGACATAATATTCTTTATCTACTACATTTTTCAATCATTTATAAGACACATAATAATCAAAATAATTAAATCAAAATAAAAGTAGGAACCCTAAAAACATATGAACAAAGATGCCTCATGTGTATTTTTTCAAAAGTAACTTTTTAATTTATATATTTTTAATACATATTTGTTTTATAGATAAATAAAAATACGTCATATATATTTTTTCAAGATATTTTAAGATTTTTTATCGGATGTCCCTTAACAAAAATGAAAGTAAAAAAGCGTGTGTCAAGAAAAAATTTCTACTCTACTACCTACAGCTTTTAATAGACTAGGTTATAGATTATATAATCTATAGAGAAAGAGAGTGAGTGTGTGAGAGAGAGCATGGTTCAGGTTGTGTCTACTTCATGAAAGATACTGTGATTTAGTCAAGTCCCATCAATTTTACCAATCTGTTAACAAAAACCATCTTGACCATTCTGCCAAATGTTTCCACATATAGTAATTGTTCTCTCCAAAGCCTTCTCTCCTACTTTTTGCTGCAAAACTACTAAACTAGCACTTTCACTCTTGCACAATTGCTATTTGTGTGAAGCAATGAACGACAACATTGGGTTTCTCCCTCCTTCCTACTCTCACTGACACAAGGTGAGAGCTGCGTATATATTCCTTTACTTTCCTCCGCTTTTTTCATCAATGCCATTACCAAATCGTTATCTTTTTAGCTACCTCTAAAGCTTTAACAGTTTTATTATCTGGGTTTTGATCTGTTTGCTTCTTGGCCTTCTAATGGCTTCTCTTTTTGTCTTCCTTGTTGGGTTTCTTTTTCTTGCAGGTAAGATGTTTGCTGAAATGTCTAACTCAACTGTGAGTGAGATAATGGAAGAGCAAGAGCTTTTGGGATTGTTTGAAGTATTGGGTGCTATATTGGAGGACTCTCAATGGGCTCAACTTCACCCACAACCATGTACTGATACTCCATGGCCTGGTATTCAATGTGAGATCAGTCAAGATCAAGACCCTTCTATCTTTCATGTCACTAAGATCCACATTGGCCCTGATATTGTTAACCCTCCTTGCAAACCCTCTGCTACTCTTTCACATTCCTTACTCAAGCTACCTTATTTAAAAACTCTCTCAATTTTCAGTTGTTTTTCAAATTCACCAATTACACTTTCCCATACTCTTTTTGGTGCATTGTCCTCATTGGAACACCTTGCTCTTGAGTCTAATCCAAGTCTATGTGGAAAGATTCCTTCAAGTTTGGCAAAAATTACCAGCCTGAGGGTCTTGAGCCTTTCACAGAACAACCTAGAGGGGGAAATCCCAAGGGAGATTGGTGGGTTGGTGAATTTAGAGCAACTTGACCTGAGTTTCAACAATCTAAGTGGTGAAATCCCTCAAGAAGTTGGTGGGTTGAAAAGTTTAACCATTTTGGACTTAAGCTGGAACCACCTTGAGAATAATCTACCTTGTTCTTTGGGTCAGCCACAGCTTCTACAAAAGATTGACATCAGCTCAAACAGGCTCATGGGTGAAATACCTTTAAATTTAGGCATGCTCAAGAAATTGGTCTTGCTTGATTTGAGCTATAATCTCATAAATGGGCCAATCCCTGAAAGTCTCACAGGGTTGGAAAATTTAGAGTATTTGATTATGGATCACAACCCTTTAAATTCAGAAATGCCTATGTATTTAGGAGCCCTTAAGAAGCTAACATCATTGAGCCTCTCAGGGTGTGGGGTTAAAGGGCAAATACCCAATTCTCTGTTTGCCTTGAAAAACCTCTCTGCTTTGTGTTTAGACAATAACAATCTCAGTGGGCAAATTTCAGACAAATTTGGGGAACTTTCAGGTCTAAATCAGCTAAATTTGAGCCAAAACCAGCTGAGTGGAGAGCTGTTATTGCCAGAGGAGTTCATTCACAAGCTTGGGAAAAGGTTAGACGTTAGAGGAAATAGAGAGCTTTGCATTAGCAATCGGCTATATGAAAAGAACATTTCTTTTTATCTACAAATTCCTGTTTGTTTGATTAGAAAAGTACCCAGAAATGACCGGAACATAGGAGGTGAAGAAAACCCAGATGATTGTAAGCCATCCTTGAATCACACCAATTCCAGGTTAAGTTCTAAATTTCTGTTCCTATGGAGTCGTTTTGTTTTTAGCCTTGTTTCTGCTACTTGGGTTTGTTATTGTGAAGCTAATTCATACTTCTTTTAGTCAAGATTTGTCTTCGAAACTGGTTTATCTTCTCTGCTTGTAAATCTTGTGATCGTACATTGGTTGGTTATTTTTGAAACCCTGTAAAATCTATGCAATTGCAAATGGTTCAGATGTTTAATAAATTAATATCCGAAAATGTGTTTGGTAGTAACATTGAAGAAGTGTTCCAGTAGAAAATTGATTTTAAAAACAGTTAAGATAATAATAGGCGTTTGATATATTTATTTTTGGATGAGTAAACAAGAAACACAACTTAAAACTTGCCAAACGGGCCTAAGCAATTGAAGATTTCGGGCAATAAATTATCAGATATTGTAGAAGAGGAAGAGAGCATCAGCATGTTTAAGTGTAAAAGGGAATTTTGCATAGTTTTGGTGGGTTATGGGTTCTTGAGTGAAAAAGCTGAACCCAAACACTTATCAGTTATCTGTACCAGACTTTTAGAAGATGACAGGGGAAACGCATGCAGGTTTGTACTTGAGAGAGAGAGAAGAGAGCGAGAGAGAGGTTGACAACATGAAAGCTCAATTCCACAGCATTTAGTTACCTTACATACTGGATTTATATTATAAATTCTATGGACCAAATCTAAAGCTTGCTAAAAAAGATTTAAAAATTTATATGACGCTCACCACATTATTATATTTGAAATCTAAATTTTTTATGAATTTCTAATCTAAGTTAAGATGAGAGATTCAAAATTGAAATCCAACTATTTGTTAGATTTAACGTGTAAAGTCGAAACTATCATTTTTAAGTTATCACTTAAATTAATAATTTATTAATTGAAGAATATTATATTCAAACTATTTAATCTAACATAATCTAAATTATCGAATTCAACATAATTCAAATTTATTATAAACGTAAAATTACAAATCTTAAATTTAAATTTTCAATCCAAAAGAAAATTCAAATCCTCAATCAAAATATTCAATCCAAAAATTCTGTAAACGCGCTCAAAGCCTTTAATTATTAGAAATTGTGTTGCTTTAATAATTACTCTTATATATTGTTATCTTGACAAAGTAAGGCTGTTCAGGAATGTGTTCGAGAAACCATGTGTTTTTAGCTTCTTTTTCTAACGTAATTTTACAAAAAAAAAGTCGTGATATGCTCCGAACTCCTGTGACATAAAGTCTAATCTAAATAGCTTGATCAAATATATAAAAAATTGTTTATTTTTTGTCAAAAGATGAATTGTATAGACAAAAAATGTTAAATTACACTAACCTCACATGTATTTTGTCTTTGTTCTATGCACATCCTCTCTGATTTTATTTTAATTATAAATAAGTCGATACAATTTTTCTTGAAGTATACATATTTGAACCGGACTGAATTAAATAAAAAATGACCGGTTAGGTGTCTTTTGTTCGGTTCTTCTCGAGAAAATTAAAAACCTGAAGTTTCAATTCAATGCAGGTTTTCGTCGAATTTTGAACTAAATCTAACTAAACTAAAATTTAAGTTTTAGTATATTATATTTTTAATTATGTAAATTCATACCGAACTGAAACTTTAATTTTCTATTGTATTTTTAGTTTTCATTTTGTGTTTTTTAGTTTTCATGTTATAATTTTATTTGAAAATCATTACTTATGATGAAAATTCCATGTTTTTATGTTTGTTTTTTCATTAGGGACGAAATCCGGTAGAATCGAACCAAAGTGAACTGAAACTTCCAGTTCGGTTCGGTTCATTTTTAATTCACGATTGATTTGGTTTAGCAATATTGCCGAACTTCAATCCGGTTTGATTTTTAGCAAAAAAATGAACCATGGATACTCCTAAATTTTTGTGAAAATATTAGGGAGAACTGCAAAAATGACATTTTTCTTAGCTCAAGTTGCAAAAATTTCTAGAATGTTTTTTTTTTTAAAAAATGGCCGAAACATGATAAATAATTTATTTAAGTAATTTTGGTAAATAAATTATTTAACACGGTCATATTTCGGCAACTCCACCCTCGAAACCTGTCTCTTCCTGCTATTTCCCCGAAATGTTATCACACTTTTTGGTGTCAACAAATATATTGAACCTTTGGATAATAATTTCATGTTTTTAGGCACTAATATTTACAGGTTAGAGTATGTAAGTAATTAAAATTGTAAATATGATAAATAATAATGATCTATAAATGTGAATTTCTTTAAAATAATGCAAGATTTGACGGTATTGTGGGAAGAAAATGTGTAAGTTTCAAGATTAGAGATATTATTTAGTAATTAAGACAACGTGAAATTTGGTGTAATTTATCCAAAAAAATAAAGACGCAAATTAGTAAACCTACGACTCATTATAATAACAGATGAAGTAATTTTTCCTATTAAGCGAAAGGAGAATTACACTAATAGAGAATTGAACCTTATAAAGGCTGATGGTTGAAAGCCTTAGCAATAACCACTAATAGAGAATTGAACCTTATAAAGGTTGATGGTTGAAAGCCTTGGTAATGACCATCAATAGAGAATTGAACCTTATAAAGGTTGATGGTTGAAAGCCTTAGTAATGACCATTGAGCCACAAGGCAAGAACTATGTTTGTGCAGAGGAGATATATGTCACAACCGATTAAAGCTCCATAGGAATGTTTCTTCAACTAGTTCAAACACGGGACGCTAATCGAACTGGTTTATTTGACGAATACATATATGAATAAAATTTGTTGTTTCATTGAGGACAATCTAATATCTTTCCAAAACATTACCCGATCACTTAGTACAAATAATATAAAGTGATCGGGTATGAGTTCTATAATATTTGTCAAAACGAATGCCCTTTATGTATTATGATATGTCTATTTCTGAACGGACATATCAAATCTCATCAAAAGTATTGATTTTTAAAAAAACATCATATCAATAGTTTTTTTCGTTTTCAATGTAACTCAGATGGAAACCATCCAAAATCAAATGACTGACTCAGATCTCGAGAACATAAGTGATTTTGGTTTCATAGAATTTGATGTGACCCGTTTCTTAAATGATCTCACATTTATTTTGTTAAAAGCGTTACCATCTTAAATACGATGACAACTAGACATGATGTCTTACTCTATAATAAAAGAGAGGGTTCTGATGGGTGTGTGATTTTTTCTTGACGAATATACCCCTCCTATTGTGCAGAAAATTTCCCTAGCAACAGGGGTGTAAGAGTCATTTCGAAATTAAAAAATATTGACCGAATGAATTATAGGATTGTTTTGATTTGAGCCGTTCATTTAGTTGTGAATAAATCTGAGCCGTCTAAGTTGATTGTTTAGTGTTTAATGTATTTTCTCCTCTCTCTCTCAACGAGTCTCTGTCTCTCTCTCACGAACATAGTCTCTCTCTGCTATGCCACCTATCTCTCTCTCTCTCGGTCGAACACAGCCGCTTGCCGATCATTTTCATCGCAGACCCAGTGTGACGGCTACGATTCTCGTCGTTGTAATCGCTGCGATCATCAGAGTAAGTCTTCCTCTGCCTCAGTGGCTAGAAAAACACAAAATTTGTAGATCTCGGTTCTTCTTCTTCGCGAAATCTTAATTTTATTGCTTCTTCAACGACGATTTTGCTATGCTTTTTTCACTTCTTAATTTCATTGTTAATCAGTGTTTTTTTTTAATCTTCCAGAATTTAATCTTTACTCTTCTGTTTCATTTTTCCATCTACTGTTTTCTTCATTGCTTTGTTAGAATCTCATCCTTTTAATCTAGCCTTTTAGAGTCCGGATTTTAGAAATCAGCAATTAGGTTTTTATGCTTATCTGTTCTTACTTTTGTAGCTTTTGAGTTTATATCTCTTCATTGTTCTGTCTGTAATGGTTTAGGGATAAAATTTTACTTCATTTAACTGTGAATGGATCAGTAATCGGTGGTTTGTCAATCGATGTGGTTGGATTGGATGGTATAAACGAATTTCTTTGTTATTCGGTCGTTCTTATCTTCTCATTATTTTCAAATTTCGTTTATGCGGCGGTTTTTATCATGCTTTGGAGGTAAATTGTTTGAATAACAAATTGTTTGAATAACACCTGTTTCGTTTTGTTAGGCGCTTATTATCTTTTACTTATCGGTAGTTTTTGGCTGTCTAACAAATCGGTTGGTTTGGTTTCCTTGTTATTTCTACTACTATATTTAGACGATTGTCTTACAGAAAATTCAAATTGTTTTTAGTTGTTTTCTTCCTTGTCTGAGGCAAGAGTTCTCTTCGTTTGTTGGTCTTTAGAAAGCCTTACTTTACATCCTATTTAACATTCGTAATTAATTCTTATTGTTGATCTTAACTTGTCAAATTTCTTATGATTCAGATTGCGCGTGTCCTGTTTTGTTATCTTGAGGCTGTTAAGTTAAAGTCGCGGCTAAGTTAGGTATCTAGTCATGATTTTTGAAGTGATTCGTCTGTTGTATTTTTTACTCTGTGGTAGTTAATTGTGAATAATCATTCCGTAATTGTGTTTGCACGGTTCTGACTTGTTTATTTGTTTCTGAATTTTTTTATAATGTTTGATATTTAAATAGGTTCATTTATGTTTTCAGTTCATAGTTTGTCCCATCATTTTAGGAGTTTTGGATTTTTGAAGAATGCTTTAGGAGAATTACAGTAAATGATAAAGTAACACCCATGGCACGCTCAAGTGGTCTTTGTCCATTTGAGATGAAATGTCTTGATGATTGGTTAAATTTCCAAGCTTAAAGAGAACATAAAATTGGTTGGATATAGGTAGTTTGAAAAACTCATTTGCCCCATTGTGTTTATCCATGAGAATTTGTTGTTTGCTTGTAAAGTGCACTGAGATCTTTGCTTGTTGACTTATTCTCAGCGTTTGGATTAATGTGTTTGATCTTAACCATTGGTTGTTGAGTATTTAAGGCTCTTATTTGTTTAGTTTTAGGTTTTTTTCCGTTTTCTTCTTTCTTCTTCTTTGGCGACTTCTTGGTAGCATTGAGGGTTTCTGTAATCTTTTCCTTTTTCTTCTTCTTCTTCTTCTCTGATTCTGTAGCTTCTTCTTTCATGTATTTTCTTATGATTTGTTTTTTAGTTTCGATTTTCGTATTTGTCGATTGCTTGACTTGGTTATTTGACGACCTCTTCTTGTTATTTTCTTAGGGTTATGTGTTTCTCTGTCTTTCTTCTTCTTCTTCTTCGTTGATTCTTTGTCTGATTCTTCCTTTTCTTCCGGTTATTTTGCCACGATTTGTTTTTTTTTTTTTCATTTTTCTTCTTAATCAGTGTCTAATCTAGGGTGTTTAGTCCAAGTTTTTTATTTTTCTGTTTTGTTTTTTTTTTATTTTCATTCTCCTTCTCAATCGATGTGTAATCTAGGGGTTTTTTTTCTTCAAGTTTTTAGAATTGAATCTTTATTTTTCTGTTTTGTTTTGTGTATTTGAGAGTTGTGTTTTTTTATTATTGATTTTCTGAATTTGATGCATGTTATTCGTGTCTAATAACGATCGAATTACAGATGTTTGTCTTCTGTTATTCGGTTGAGCGGTGTTCTTTGGTTGATAGTGTTGCTAGAGTGTTGTTGCGAGGTGTCACAAGTATGTGATGGTGTTTTCTTCTGTGGTTGATTCTCTGGACATATGTTCGGTGAGTGATAGATGTGCGGATAGGGTTGAAATTTTATTTTTATTTTTGTTCTGTTTTAGGATAGATTTGGACTCTGTTATGATGTTTTTTTTTCCTTTCGTGACCTGTTTTATTTTATTTGGCATCTACTATTGATGTGTGTAGTTTTGGACTATTTTTATGGCTGTGCACTTCTTGTTAATTGGGGTAGCGGTGTGTTTTTGGGTGTTTCTTCAGCCCTTTTTTAGGATGATGTGGACGTTGTCTTTTTTTTTTTTTTGCTTTAGGATACACTTGGACTGCATTGTAAGGACAGATTTTGACTGTTCGGTAATTTTTGACTGTGTAAAAAATCGGTGCATTTTGTTTCTACTATTATACTATTATAAATTATGTCTATGCTTCTATGTTTGTTTGTCTATTTTCTGGGTTCGGGTTGAAAAGTTGATTATTTTTTTTATGCTTCTGAGTTTGTTTGTCTGTGTTTCTAAAGGTGATTTAAAATTTTTTTGGGTAATATGTCCATTTCCTATATTGAATTTTTATCTTGTTATTAGTTCTTATTTACTTTGATTAAGTTGGAAATACTACGAGACTCTGCACTTCACTGATTATATTTGGTAAATATTGATTGTAGGTCTCATTTCCTATTGGAATTTTACCTGTGATCTTAGCTTGGTTTTATTTAGAGTTCTTGGAATACAAGAGGAAAACCTCCTCAAATCTGTAAGTTGAAACAAATTGGTTATGTTGGTCAATTGTATGGGCTATAGGTCTCGTTTGGTTCAGGGATATGTGAGTTATTTCATGTGTTATATTGGTTGTGGTTTATTAGCAATTTTTCTTTAACAAATTGGTGTTAATTACTACAAACCTCAAATTCATTTCTGAAGTTCTTTATTAGCTTAAGGTCGTCTTTTTCCCAGTTCTGATTGATGTTATGACCAGAATATTTAGTTTGTCTTTACACTCAGTTATTTATATCCTCTCCTTTGTAAGTAAAGGATTTGAGCTGGAGTTATTCAGTCGATTTTGTCGTCAATGTTTAGAAATTGTGGTTTTTGTCTTCTTTCCTTTTTGTATATGTAAATCAATTTATATTGTTATTAGAAATTTCAGTCTAGGCAGTGGTTTTTGTCTCCTTTCCTCTCTGTTTATATAAATCTAGGGTGAGTTTAAATCTTATTTTTATTTTCCTCTGTTTTAGATTTGGATTGTTTTTTTATAGTCAATCTTCTGTTTTAATAGCTGCGTGTCAGTAGAGGTAATTTGGTTTTTTTTTTTGCTCTCCATAGTTGATCAGTGGATTTTGTTTTTTTCTGTCTCAATGGTTGATCGCCTATACCCCTTTGTTCGGGTTTAATGCAAGTCTATCTTTTCCACAATTGGAGTTTTTTTCCTTTCTTTGTTGGTGTGGTTTGTTTGTTTTCCATTTGTACGTCTATAGATTAGACATTCACGTGTTTGAAAATGACTCTCCGCTGCAATTTTCTCTGTTAGATTGAGGGCACATTAACTTATGTTGTTGCATTACTTAACCTTCTTGTCTGAGGAAAGGTAATGTCATTATTTCTTGGTCTTTGCATGCCCGTATAGTATACCTTTATTTAATGTATTTGTTTGTTGATCTTCTTCTCTGTATCTCTTTTACATGTGTGGCTATTTTTCTGCTCCTTTGGATTTGATGGAGCTATTTTGTTCAAATTAATAGGTGTAACTTAACTGTTAACTGATGATAGTTCTGTGGTTGAATTTCAGTCCTCGTGGTGCTCTTGTTTGCTTACTCTTTCTTTCCCTCTATAAATTGATTTCCTTTGTTATTGAAAATGAACTATTTCTCTTATGCTTCAGTATTTGGGGTTTTTTTTTTATATTTTCAAAGCTAGATTTAAATTTGTGGGTGTTCAGTTCTAGTTGAAATTTTTTCTACTGATCATCCAGTCAATTCTTCTTCCTGGATGTGTACTAATGCTTTACATTTTTTTCTTAAAGATCTAGATACATTTGGTTTTCAATTTGTGTTAGGTTTTGGTTTGGACTTTTGGTATTTCCTTTTCATGTGCAGTTCTTTGTTAGATTTCATGTACTGATTGTTTAGTTTGATTTTTTCCTGAATGTATATGTTATGCTTCACATTTTTCTTGAAGCCGGGGACATTTTCTGTCTTGAGTATGTGTTAGATCTGTCTTCATATCCTTTTTCATTCTTAATGTTTGCTCCAAACTAAAAAATTACAGAAACATGAATACAACATATCTCTATGTTACAAAATATTTACTATTAATATTTCTTCATATGGTGTGTAGACATGCTATCAGGATCTTGGAGACCCAACGATTCACCTTTCCTTTTGAAGCCTCACGCGTTGAAGCCTCACGCGAAGAGATGTTTGTCAAAACTTTGAGATATTCTCTTTAATAGTTCCCTATTCATGTTTTCAGCAATTTAAAACTACCAGGTTTTGCCCGTCACCGACTGAGTACAAATATATAATGTTCTCATTATATTATTAAGATACAATTGCTTGTGTGAATATTATTGGTTGTTGCTTCCTTTTGGTTATTTTTAATGAAATTTAGGTTGCTTTATATTTTTTTAAAGTTTTTGTTTGTTGTTTTATGCATCACATCTTGAGCGTGATTGTCTTTTCTCCAAGATGTCTGACGTCTTGAGCGTGATTGTCTTTTCTCCAAGATGTCTGACATCTTGAGCGTTCATTGCCTTTCTATCTCCAAGGTCGTGAGGTAAATTGGGCGAATAATTTTTTGATTGATAAATATGTTTTCCTGCATGCAGGTTGTAACATAGAGCTTATATTTGCCATAACATAGAGCTTATATTTGCTATGCTTTCAGTTGCTTTCTTCCTTACCTGAGGTTTCTTGGTCTTTGCTAGCCCATATAGTATACCCTATTTAATGTCATTATTTGTTGGTATTAAGTTTAATAAGATCTTTAAGTTTTGGGTAACTTAATTATCTTTTTTTGTTGCTTAGAAATTGGAAGTGATGAAATTAAAATGCACTTCTGTTTGAGTGGTTGTTTGTAGTTACTTTGGTAAATCATAAATGATTAGCTTAATGGTTGGTTAGTTATTGACTGTCTATTTTGTTTTTGTTTGATTTACAGGTAGGGAAGGATTGATCGCGTGTTTGATTTGTTTGATTTACAGGTAGGGATGGATTGATCGCGTGTTTGATTTGTTTGTATTTCTATGTATTTTGAATCAGTATATACTAAGCCTCACATTTATTCACTATTTATTTCATTGTTACCAGTTGTATGGTACGAAAACAATATTATTAATATCATTCAATTTTTGGTTAATAAGATATTAATTTTTTTAATTTAAACTTGTTAGTCATGATAAGAGAGCTTTAGTAAGCGGCAAATATTATATAATTTAAAAATTTTAATGTGGATGATAAGTTGGCTAAAAATTTTACATAAAGATGTCATAATAAACATTTGTGCTTTAATATTTAATCATTTTATTTGTACAAATATGTTTTTAGTACCACTTTCTCCTTAATTTTAGAAAAAAAGATTTGTTTAATTAAATTGAAAAAAAAATGGATGGCACAAGGGTATCAAATTAGATGATAGATGACTTATTATTGTATTATTTTTCAAATGATTTTGAGTTTTTGTCATTGAAATTTTTTTGATACATTGAAAATACGTGTGTCTTTATTGGTCTATTTCAAGAGTCTATTGGCAAGGAAAGAGCTCATAATTAATAGTGTAGAGTGTCGTGTTAGGAACATTGCTTATATTATAAAAAAAATTCGAATACTGCTCTAATCATCTTTTCATGCAATCTCGTTGGATCCTCTATTGGAGGAGGAACAGATTGAGGAGATTGAGATTGTTTTCTCCTTATTGAAGTGTACTGACCAGCAAAAAAATTCTCGTGCCACTTTTTTGCCTGATGAGTCTTCTTTATCAACAATTCCAACAAATATTTCTACCATTAATGCATAAAGAGGTTAATCGTAATCATTTGAAAAGCCATAAATAACTATGTTTTTTATGTTTGTTATGAATAAATATAAGAATCTTTTGTAACATAAAGTTAATTTTATTGTTTGTATGTTTTTGTAATTTTTGAGTATAGATATAAATAAATAATGTCTACATGATATAAATCAGATAGAAGCCAATGCATTTGTAGGTTTTGTTATTGTATAATATATGTAAAAATTATGAAATATATATTACATCTTTACGTAACTTTTTTAGAACTATGATGATATTCAAGCCATAAAAGGCGACTTCGGCAAATAAACTGTGATCAATGTCCACAATTGCCAATGTATAATCCGAAACGACCTACACAAATTCAGATAATCAAGGTACAACAAGTCCCAAATATGCTAGATACGATATTATTTTGACAATTTTTATTATATGTGTGTTTTGATCAACAAAGAATTTATATTAATATTTATTTACAGCATACAAGCATCTGGACAGAGGCAACAATAACAGTTTCTAATGAAAATCAACGATGTTGATAAATGGCATGTGATAATTGTAATCACGCCACTGAGGCCATGGATCAACAAAGTTTTTACTGTAATTATTGCCAAAGGATGATGCTATTGTAGTTAAGTTTATTAATTACATAATTTTACATGTTTGATAATAACTTTTGAAATATTTACCAGTGATGTTGCTAAATTAAATGTTTGATAGGATAAAACTTCAGTAAACGTTAGCAGATGCTTCGAATGAGGAGCGCATATATTATATAAATAAAATAAATAATATATATATATATATATATGATATATTATATAAATAAAATAATAACACATTTATATTATTTATATACTTCTTGTGATGTATATATAAATAATATTTAAATATATATTAACTAATTTATTATAAATTATAATTATTATTTATCTCAACTTTCTTTATATAAATGAAAATTATATGGAAACATACTACCATAACCGAGCTACCTAGTTGTGGATAAAAGCATGTGTACATTTACGAGTGTGTGAAACGACATGTAGGAAATCGTTGCTAAAGCATAATAATAACGAGCTGCTTGTTATGGTTGGGCTAGGACGGTTGGTCCAGGTAGGCGACCAACGCAACCAGTTGTTTTCCAGTGAAACCAAAAGCATGCTTCTGATACATTGCTGGCCAGCCATAATCGTCCACCACGATGCAAAGTGACGACACTTTATATTTATTTTATCATTTAAAACTTGGAAAAAATCATATAATAAATTTTTAACTGAAAAAGGAACCAAATGATTTGAACAGCCAAAACACAGTTTTCTTAGTGATGGAGAGAACATAGAAAATGTGTTTAACTAAAGAAATTTAGAGTAGGAATTCACAATCATGAATATTAACGTCTTTAGTTGAGAGAATCAAATCAAGCTTTGTGAAATAAGAATGCTACCGAAAATGACATGGCTGCCCTTCTTTTACCTACGTGGTAGAAGCAGATATCTGGACCCCGTAAAGGCTAAGCAGACAATCAAAGCCCACGAAAGAGAGAGAGAGAGAGAGAGACAAGAGAGAGAGAGAGAGAGAGAGAGAGGTGGCGATGGAACCGAAGGAGGGAGAGGGACAGTGAGGTTAACAAGTGGTAGCTCTTTGTTCTTCTCTTAATTTAAAATCTCCCAACGCTACGAGAAATCAGAGAGACAATTCGCAGAAATCCAAAGCTCATTTCCTTCGTTCTCTCCGCCTCTTCTCTTCCTTTTTCTCTCCTATTTATTCACTCTCTTTCTTTCCTTCTTCAGCTTCTCTCTCCCTCCCTTTCTCTCTCTGTCTCTGATTTGTTCTGCCTATCAGAATGGCAACCGTTTTCCAGGGGTTTAGAGCTAGCACGGCTTTGTCGGCCTCCAATTTATTCGATTCGAAGGAATTTCAGCTCCCTTCTCGTAGATCCTTTTCAGGTTTTTGTTTTAATTTTGATTTATCGCAGCTTTTGGTTTTAATTTTGATTTATCAGTTCTTTTGTTTTTGTTCCCCGGGGAACTTCGAATTAAGTGAAATTAGGTTGAGAAAAGAGTCTTTTTGTTTCCTATATCTGTTAAATGTATGTGTTCTTTTCTTTTTGTTTCCTATATCTGTTAAATGTATGTGTTCTTTTCTTTTGTTTTAGAATTTGATGTTTTTTTTTTTCGTTTCCTGTTCAATTTTGCCAGAGAGGAGTGCAAGCTTCTTGGTTATCAGATCTGAAGGAAAACTGAACCTTGTTTCAACCCCAAGATCTCACCGCTCTTCGCAATTAATTACGAATGCAGTTGCAGTTAATCACCTCTTCTTCTATTTCCATTAGTTTTTTTTAATTATTTCTGAATGCATTGGAAATCTGTTGGTTTTGAATCTTATTCTGTTTTCTGTGATTAATTTCTAGACCAAAGCTGATGGTTCCGCGGCTTCAACGGCATCGAAGCCAGGGTATGTCTCTCTTCTATCACTTCTATTTTGCAATACGAAATGCTTCTCTTACTGTTCCTATTGCTGGTATAGTTTGTCTTTTTTCTACGTTGTTGTTTAATTTGTGGTATGAGTTTGTTGTTCCCGTTAGGATCTGTTTTTATCACGTAGAAAACACTTTGAACTAATAATTATTATGCAGTGAATACTTTTTATCGGAGCATTGGGAAACATAGTTCTTTATACTTGAACTCATTTTTCATGAAGCATTTGAGATGTGCTTTTTGAGGAAGCGCTTCATAGTGTTTGGAAAATAATTCAAAGAAAAGGACCTACTTAATTAGCTTAGTAATTGTTAAATGAGTGTGGTTAAACTAGTATGGTTAATACCGATAAAAAAAACTAGTGTGGTTAAATGCACAGCTTCCCTTTCGATAAAAGCACTGCTTAATTTGTCCTTAGTATGCGACAATTCACTTCTTCTCCTGAGACCCTACTAAGCTGACAAATCTAATATAAGGTGACACTAACACAGTCTAGTGCACCAAGTGTCGAAGACAATTTCTTTTGAGTTGCAAGATACAGTTTAATTTTCTGGAAGTTCCACAGTTATTAATTGTGAAAATCACAATTTTAGAATGAAAATTGTACAAATTTTACTCGGCATGTAAATGTTTGAACTTGAATATGTCCATTTTCTTTACTAATATTCAAAATTGTATAATATCCATTTTGAAAGTCCCATCGTTATCATTATACTGTGTAATGCAATGAAAGAACACGTTTTGATGTCCAATTTCTTTATTAGTTTACCAAATTTCGTACATTTTTCATTTTGGAAGTCCATCGTGTTTACTCTTCGATATAATGCAATGAAAGCACTTGTGTTTCCTTTTGTACTTCAAATTGTTTCCTCAGATGCATGGGCCTTCTGTTCATCTATTTTCCATAACGAAACACCATTCACTTGGTTCTTCTTTCAGCACTGACTAGAATGACAGTGCTTAATTTGAGCCTTTGCTTTCTGCCTCTTTCTTGAACGCAACTAACTCCATTGGTGTTCAGCTTAGAGAGAAAAGTGGGTAAAGTCTATTAGACATCTCATCTAGATCAAACGGTAGCTTTACCATATTCTTGTGTGCTGGATTATTATTGTTTGAATATCATATGTTTACAAAATCATTTAAATGGGCAAATATACTGAAACCACTACAAAGAGAAAAAAGTCGAACATTTCTGCAGTAAAATTAGTGTCATCTATGGTTCCGTAATCCTGTATGATGGTCTAACCATTTTTGCTTTGTTCTCAGGCACGAACTTCTGCTTTTTGAAGCCTTACGAGAAGGTTTGGAGGAAGAAATGGACAGGGATCCCCTTGTTTGTGTCATGGGTGAAGATGTGGGTCATTATGGAGGTTCATACAAGGTAACCAAAGGTCTAGCTACAAAATATGGTGATCTGAGGGTCCTTGATACGCCTATTGCAGAGAACTCCTTCACAGGTATGGGTATTGGAGCTGCCATGACTGGTCTGAGGCCAATTGTTGAAGGCATGAACATGGGATTTCTTCTCCTGGCTTTCAACCAGATCTCCAACAACTGTGGTATGCTACACTACACATCTGGCGGGCAATTCAAAATACCAATTGTTATTCGTGGACCTGGTGGAGTTGGTCGGCAACTTGGAGCAGAACACTCTCAACGTCTGGAGTCTTATTTCCAGTCAATTCCTGGAATTCAAATGGTGGCATGCTCGACACCATACAACGCCAAGGGCTTGATGAAAGCCGCCATCCGAAGTGAGAATCCGGTGATTCTTTTTGAGCATGTTTTGCTGTACAACCTGAAAGAGAGGATTCCGGATGAAGAATATATCTGTTCCCTTGAGGAAGCTGAAATGGTTAGGCCTGGGGAGCATGTCACAATATTGACGTACTCTCGTATGAGGTACCATGTGATGCAGGCTGCTAAAACTTTGGTGAACAAAGGGTATGATCCTGAAGTTATTGATATTAGATCACTGAAGCCATTTGATCTATACACAATTGGAAATTCCGTGAAGAAGACTCATCGGGTGCTAATTGTAGAGGAGTGCATGCGTACAGGAGGTATCGGTGCTAGCTTGACAGCAGCAATAAACGAGAATTTTCATGATTACTTGGATGCCCCTATTGTATGTTTGTCTTCCCAGGATGTACCAACTCCATATGCCGGGACATTGGAAGAATGGACTGTGGTTCAGCCTGCTCAGATTGTCACAGCGGTTGAACAGCTTTGCCTGTGATACAGCAGAATCAGGTGTCGTTAACTTTGCATTTCTTCTAAAAGTGAAATTATGTGTCTTTTCTACTAAGTTGCTTTGTTTTTTTTATCTATGATACTTATTTCAGATTTTTTTTAGCAATTATCAGTTGTTTGAATACTAGCAACTTTCTTCCTAAGCCTTTTGCCTTTCCCCATTTACCTTCACTCAAAAGTGTGCATTAGTTCTTGTTGATCATGTTCATTAGTGGGATTTATCCCTTTAATAGAAGGATATATTTAGAATCAGTCATTTGGTTTTCAGCGGAAGTTTTTGTACAGCTATTACATTGGAGATTAGGTTGCTAAACTGTAACTTCAAAATTTGAACTCTTCACCTTGCTCGGATTGCATAATACCTTCTGTTTGGCAGGGGAGAAAAGTTCTGGTCTGTTGAGATCACAGTATCGTTTTATGATGGAAAATACCATTTGACCTTTATTTAAAATGAAAATGCAGAAGATTAATTGCTTTTTTTTAATCCAAAATGATTTCAAAGCTTTTAGCGTTGATCAATTGAGTACTGGGAACACTTGAGTAGTTGCAAATTGCACGCATGCTAGTTCAGATTCAGTCAAGCACTACTTTTGTTCTTTCGTGTCAAAGCTATTGGTTTTGGGCCTTTTTGTGCTCACATTTTCTCGCACGGAGTGACGGAATCAAAAGATTGGCCTCAGACCAGTCATGGCAGCTCCAATATAATAAACCGATTTAGAAATCCTTTTCATTAAATAAACCGATTTAGAAATCTACATCAAATTAACTTTTTGGAATTGAAAAGATATCTCCAATATAATTTCTCTCTCTCAATAAATAATTTAATTATTCAATTAAATTATTAGTTTTTACTTTTTCAATTATTTTAAGATAATTACTAAATTAAATATTAAATAATATTTTCAAATATAGTAATTCAAAAACCGCCTGGTAAAACTTTGGGCAACAGACTCCCTCATATTTGTAAAGTACATATGTGTGATAACATCATTCATATAAAATTCAATAATTTTATATAATTAAATCAACACATTGATGTATTACATATTAGTATATTAATTTATAACAATTATAAATGGCTTAAAATTGGTATAGACATTTGGTTATAAGGTGTCCACAAGAAATGGATATCCATATATCTCATGATTTGCATACATAACTATGATTTATTCTTTCTAACATAGTTAACTGATTACGTATGTTGGTTTTGTATAAAAAAATGACTTTTGATTTTCATCTATCATTATTTAACCTATATTGAATATGTTTTATTCATTGATATGATCACAATTAATTGTTATCCACTCATTGGCATTCTAGGTAAAGATTTGAGTATGCGGTAGAGATTTTTACGTGAGAGTTGATTATGAAACATTTAATTTTATATGCGAGTTGAGTATGTGATATTTGATAAAATTTAAAGTGTTCATACCTTACTTTATATATGTATATAAGATTATGCCTCTCGCTTGCAATTTAATAAAGAAATAAAATGTTTCATAAATTTTTTGGTTTTCGATCATTTTCTTATTAAAATAAAAATCCCATGATGGGCTACTGTAACTTTTTCTAACACTGTTTTAACCAGGAAAATGTATATTGAAAAATTCTTGATTATTCCTAGCACACACATTTTTAAATATTAAATTAATTTTGAAAAGCAACATATTTTTTTACTTTCGTTTTTGTTTTCCTGAAAACTTGTTTACAAATCAGCAATGAGACTGAAAACAATATTTGTTCCATGGTTTTTTTTTGGAAAAGAACCGTTGTAAAATGGAAGTGTCAAGAAAACAATAACAAAATGATATTTTTAACGTGAGTCGATCACTTTATCTATATTCACGGTTATCACATTATCATCATCTCATCGTCATCAAATATTTGGCCCTAGCCTGACCGACAGGCTATTGACTAGTAAAAGGGTCAGTTCGGCCTGGTCCATTTGACAAAGTGCAGGCTCAAGCCCTGTCCACGTGCTCGGGCTTATGGCGGATTGTTGAGCGGGGCCAAAGGGTCGAGGTGGGGCCTAGGCGAAAAGGCCGGTGTAAGTTCATTGATGCTAATTGGAAAATATTGTTCATTTTACTATTCTCCTTGTTCAAAATAATACATGGTGTTTACGCAATTTAACAAAATGAACTAATTAGTAATGAAAGTAAGCATAAAACATTTTGAAAATTCATTCTTCAATAATTTTTTTAAAATATATGCATTACTACGAATTAAATATATATCAACTAGGTTGACACATACTCATCCGATTATCATTTGTAATTTCTCAACTATAAAAAAATTTATAATTAATAATCCAAATACAATTGACAATATTGTCAATTATTAATAATCACTTTTAAGGAGAAATATAGTTTTCATATTCGGCTCTCTAATTGTCAATTGTAACCACTTCATATTGTAGTTCTTCTAATACTTCTTGCTGTTGCATTCGATTGCTTATTAGATCCCATAATTTTAAACAAATGAGTGTTACAAAATGCTTGAAGGAGACAAACTATTATTGCCGGATAATAATCATTCACTGACACTAAAAGCCGATTCCGATACGATGGTTAAATTGACACAATTAGTATATCACGAGCTATTAGCTAGAGCATAGGAAAGCTACGTCATTTTCTCTACCAATCTAAGATATTTAGTTTGTCTAATTTCTCTTCATCTACCAGTAACAATATATCAAGTTATTTTTTCAAGTCATTTTCTCCACTAGATGAAGTTGATGTCGACGTTCTTCGACTTTTAAATAACTTCCAATGCATCCATCTTTTTGTTGGTAGAAGAGGAGCTTCATGGAATAGAAGTTGAAGTGGACGATTGAGGAGAAACTATATGATGCTTATAATACTCATATATATCGAATAAGACTTTATAAAAAATAGTTAAAATGTCATTAACTCTAATATTATCTGCATCATAAATTATCTCTAGTCAAGATTGTAGAGCTTTTCTTTATATCTAGGATCAATTATAATATAAAGAAAAAAGATAACATGTATGTCATAAAAATATTTATCAAAACTTTCTCTCATTTTGATAATTACACTTCTAAAATATCTAAACTTTTCTAAATAGAAAACATATAATAAATATTCCGAATCTATTAATAACATGACAAATACTAGGAGTATATATACTACAAAAAAATTTGTTATGGTACTAAAAACATAAAAATATCTCTTACCACCTCGGCGACAATCCAATCATATTCATTCGGCGTCTAATATTACAATATCGTGAACTATTACATACTTCAACACAGTGAATATTTATAACATCTTTATGCCGTGTTGCTAAATTTAAAAATGCATAGGTAGAATTCCACATATGTGGTAAATTCGTTCTTATAATTTTTTCGATGCAATTGTTGACAACATTTAAATATAATTCATGTCCAGATTAGGAAGAATTAATGACCAATATTTCTAATACTTGAACTTGAATCAAATTATAAAGATAAATCATATTATACAGTTACATTTAAAATATGTGCACAACAACGAATATTATCTTGATTGCCTAATGGAGATTGAATATAATCAAGCAAATAATTTTCAACCACTCATTATTACTAGTATTATCCAATGACAACGAAATTTTTTTATTAACAAAATCCCACTTTTTCAATTCCTCTAGAATAACACTACCTATAACATGATTGGTATGAAAAGATTCAACCATAGTAAATGAAATTATATTCTTACACAACATCTAATTATATATATAATGTACATTCAAAGTAGGAAAGCTCATTTGATTACGAGATGTCCTTATGTCCTCATAATCTTCGAATTTTTTTCAAGATTTTATTTTTTTTTGAATTTTTTCATGGCTCTCTTTTTAAAGTAGAAGTCGACGAACCACCATATTGAGGATTTATACGCATTTGAATTGTACCTGTAAAATTATATTTATCAATAAATAGATGCTCGTCCCTAATAATGTAAGATTATTTTCTTATTATTTTAAAACAATATAAGATTGTTCCATATGTATTTTTAAATGACTTGTGCTGGACCCCGTTTAAACTTTCATATGTTTATCACAATTGTTACCATTGCTCTTCATTCACTAATACACCATGATTTGTTACCATTCTTTTAGTAGAATTTTTGCATACTTTGGACTAGTGTTCTCACCTAAACAAGAAGATGGTGCGGCGTGCATGTTAGAAGCTGTGGTAATATTATTAGATGACCCACAAATTCTAATTCTTCATCGGAAAATATCATTTTTGTCATCAATATCAACAAAATTGATATTATTAGATGCCATTGTAATTATTCAATTATAATGCGGTATAAATTAGAGTACAAACTAGTTAAGGCAATGATGCTAAAAATGTTTCTACTAAAATTAAAAATTTCCTACATACAAAATCTTATATGATACCTTAAGCTCAAAACTTACAAACTTCGATTGCTTGAATAATGGATTGTAGGGATAAGAAATTGAGTATTTGAGATCTTTAAGTTTGAAAATTTATATATTAAGAGATTAGCTTGTAGCAGAAAAAAAGAGAGTTTGGGATCTTAAAATTTAGAGATTAGAATGTATTAATTTGATGAAAAATATATAGAAAAAATGAGGTATATATAGAACTATAAAATATGGGGGAATGTTAAAAGATTGAAAGAAGAGAATGTGTAAATTCTTAAATGGTAATAACTAATTAATTCCAAACCCACAATTCCTCAATTAATTAGATTATTAGCCACTGGAATTGTAATTTTTTTTTCAATTGCTCACATTTCCTTTCAAATGTGTCAACTATAAAAGTCAACACGACCCTAATATTTTGGGATCGAACAATAAAAGTCCAATAATCGGACTATGGCTTGGCTAAAGCCCATTGGGTTCGATTTGGCCCAACTGGGCTATCCGGCTCTGAACTTTCTGATGATGCTTATCATCATCATACCTACTCAACATTGACACAATCAGCTAAACTAAAATCTAGTACACTTAGATGTAAACTCAAGACACACAAACCGTAAAGCGTACTCAATGACATGGACTTCATGAATGGTTAATGTCTCCATCACATTTGACAACAACAACTAGCTTAGACAAAATTCATAACTTCTTGATCAGACTAGATGCAATCAACTATCTTAGAAATCGTTTTCAACATGGGCAAAATCTTCTGACTAGCCTCTCAATATCATGGAGTATCCTCTCCTAGGATATAGCTCTCTCTCACATTTTAAAGTTGCCCTCTATCTCTTAGGACGAATCTTCTTCACCATGAGATGCTCCCTTTATGGTGGAACCACATCACCATTTGTCAAAGTAAAATCACCGTACTCATCTCTAATACTTTATATTTATAGACGCTCTAAAATTTTAACTTTCCTATTCAAATATGAATCTCATTCAACACATATATGGGATATTAGAGATTGAAAATACTGTAGATGGGAAAATATTCCCTATGTAATTCCTTAGACAACTATTTATTCTTTCCTTTCTTATTTCTACAAATTTTAGGATTAATATAGAATAATTTAGAATCAATTAGGTGATCCTTTTATGTAATATTTTCTTATTTAGACATTTTGATGTAGTGGGAGTCTCAACAAAACTCTAACAATATTAAAAGCTATTAAATCGCGTAAGATTTCCAGTAATTGATCTTCTAAAATTCGTAGAATCCTAAGACTATCAGGATTTAGGCAACAATTTCATTGATTCGTAATAATACTGGAAATTGGAAATAAAAGGAGAATGATTTCTCACTAAAAATATTAAAAAATGTCTAAAACAACCAAATAAGATGAATTTATACCGCTCCAAAAATCCTAAAAATAAAAGAGATGAAAATTATGAAAAAGCCCAAAATTAGGACCGAAACAACTTTCGGGCTTCCGAAAGTGCTTAAAGTAGTGTTTTGGACCCAAAAATAGGCTGTGGTGGGTAAGACCAATCACAAAGGTAGATATTTGAATAAACTTCAATTTGATATCTTACGGCCCACGTGATTTCACCCGAGTCAAAAGTTACACCCTCCAGAAGTTGACCAACGTGTTATGTTCTATTTGTTCCAGAAATTCTAAAACTGCACTGTCCGCATCACCTTTGTAATCATATCTATAATTTTTAGTTTTTCCGCTATTGTTATTACTAAGAAAGAGAGAACATCTCTCTTCATGGTATAAAAGCAAGGTCTCTAGACCTAGTTGTTGATTTCAATCCTAATTGGCTAATAGTACCGAGAGAAAAAATAGAGAAAACCCTAGTTGTAAAAAACCCTAATCGGCCTTCATTGTCGGATATCCCAATCTCAAATTTTCCATAATCAGCAGTAGTTGCTGAAAAAGTAACTAGACCCTCCCAAGCTCAATGCACCCCAACACAAGTACCTCGTATTCATTCTTAACAATATCAAAAGTACCAGAAACCTTATCTCAATGCACCGCTGCACTAGTAACCGACTCTTTTCAAATGAAGGACTGAACCTTCAGATCTCGTTCAAGCTTAATGGTCAAGACTTTCTAAGAGAGAGGGTTCAAAATTAGAAGTCTGTGATATCAAATACTCTATGGTTATGTCATGGCTTTGGAAATTAATGCAGTTTGAAGTGTGAAAAACTTTTATGCTTCTTTCCACTGCTAAAGAGATCTGGGAAGCTACCTCCCAAACATACTCCAAAGTGGAAATAATTGCACAATTTTTTTAGATTAAGTGCAAGATTCATGAAACAAAATGAGAATAAAGCAAGATACTCTAACTGTCATAGAATATTATAGTACAATTAGAATTTTATGGTTAGAGTTGGATCATTAAGAAAATGTTAAAATGAAGTGTATAGATGATGCTGTTATCTTACAAAAATCCCTTGAAAGGAATATAATTTTTGAGTGCTTTGCAAGACCGAGAATGGAAGTTGACCAAGTTAAAGTTCAGATTTTGGGAAAGGATCATCCCTTGGAGAAGTTTATGCTACTAAAAGGGGAGAGCAAAGTAGAAGAATGATGATGTTTGAGAACAAGGTACTAGAAGAGTCTACTTTTGTAACATTAAAGCCAATCTAGACAGCTGCTGCCATGAATAACCCTGCAGGCGGATTTGAAGGATAAAAACAGGGGGAAGAGAAGGTCTTCGGTGCAATCATTGCAATAAACCAGGACATACAAGGGAAATTTGCTAGAAAATTCATAGAAACCCCACACAGGGGAATCAAGGACAATGTGGGAGGAGCTATTAACCTTCCAAAAAGGACCAGTTGTGCTCACCATGTAAACTTAAAGGAATCCCTAAGAAAATCCAGCAACCTTTTCTCTCTCGGCAACCAAAAGATAGAAGTTTGATGGACTCACTAAAAGACAACTTAATAAGCTCAGTGATATCGTTACACAAGCTGAAAATTAGGTCTCTCATGCTTCATAGCTCAGGATGGTAAGAAATCTTATGGTCTTAATGCCTCGAAGGATAGTGATGACTCTTAGGACATTGACTCAGAAGCCACTAATCATATGATGCATAACAAAAAGTTTTATCCCCTTCTAAATATAGCACGAATGTAGTTAGTTTGCATACTAAAGTTGTTGATGGAACCCTGACCCAATTCTTTAAACCTACAGTCTGTCCTACATGTACCTAATATGATAGTAATTTTGATATCCATTCATCAAATTACTAAGGAACTAAATTATCTTACTATTTTTCCTTCTACTTACTGTGTTCCAGGACATGACTATAATGAGGATGATTTGACTTGCTAGAGAAAGAGATGGACTTTACTATCTTGAAACACAAGGTGACAAGAGACGACATCTTCCTTTATCTCATCTCTCAGAAAATGTGTCTTAAGTAGGAAAAGAAACTCAACTCTAGTATTTTAGATTAGGTCATCCATCCTTTGCTGGTTAAAATAAAATGTTTAGATTGTGGAAAACAAAATTCTAATTTTAAATGTGAAACTTGTGAGTCGCAAAGCACCATCGTGTGCCATTTCCTTTGAATAATTAAAGAGTACCTCTTCATTTTCACTTAAATCATACTGATTTATGAGGTCCCTCTCCAGATAATAAAAAATATGGATCTAAATAGTTTGTCTCTCATTGATGATCACAAAAGGGTGACATGGGTATACCTCCTTAAATAAAAATTCTGATGTGCATGCCTTTATTGTTTTAAATAAAATGGTTTTAACTCATATTTGTGCAACAATCACTCGGTCTATTCAATGCTAGGCATAACGAGTATCAAGAATAAAAAAAAAACTTCTCTTTTTATCCTATCTTATGAATAACTTTAAGGTGTATGAAGTTTCATATTTTATTCTTTAAGGAGAAGTGGGAGGATATAGATTATATTTAACTTATATATGCTAGAAGCATACCTACGTTAGGATAACCCTTCTTTAAAATACTTTGGTAGTGCTCCTGAATTGTAATAAAAATAATGATCAGAGCACATGGAATCATCTCATTTATCTTTCTAAAAATATGGTAGCTAGTTGATATAAATATCAGCTAATGAAAAAGCCCAATGCAAAAAAATGCATGTCAGGTCTTTGAAACAGTTTCAAATCCTAAACTTAGATAATGGTAGAAAGTATTTTAATGAAACACTCTTCATAGCTAGAAGAGAATGGAATTGTTCACCAATCTTTTTGTGCTCACACTCATCAACAAAATGGAGTAGCTTAAAGAAAAACTAGACATTTAATGGAGGTAACCTAAGCACTACTATTCAAAGTGAACATTCCAAAAAAAAAATTCGAGGAACCATTACTAATAGCCACTCATCTTATCAATAGAATCCCTTCTAGAGTTCGTGACTTCAAAACACCGTTAGAAGTATTTTCTGAATTCTTTCCTCATCTTGAAGGATTTAATCGAGCTCCTCTTAAGGTGTTGGGTTGTGTAGATTTTGTCCACATGCATGCCCTAAATAGATCAAAACTTGATCCTAGAGCAATTAAGTGGACCTTTATAGGCTATTTCCCAACTCGAAAAGGGAATATGTAATACCCATGTGGTTTATAAGGGTTATTTTTATAATTCAAACCCTCACTCACACATATGCACTCACTTACACATTAAGCCAACCCAATTTATTTCCCTCACACGTGTTCTCTCTCCTTCATCTTCCCCAAATCTCTCCTTGCTTTTATCTCTAGCTTACCCAAGTAACTCCCCCTCTTTCCTCCATTTTTACAGGAAACATAACCGTTTCCTTAGTATGTAACTCCCATCTAATCTAATGCTCTTTAAATCCCTCTTATTCTCCACTTTCTTCTTCACGAATCCTCCCCTACAACTGCTTTCCTCTCTATTTTATAGTTTTTCTTCCCCATCGAAGCCTCTCTGTTCTTCACCTTCTTCTTTGTTTCAACTTGGGCTGCCCTCTAACATTGATCTTTGGTAAGCAATTTCTTGTTTCCTCTATTTTCTTTCTCTTATTTTCTTTCTCGTTTCCTCTTCTCTCTCTCTCTCTCTAAAATTTTGGTTCTTCATTTCCAGCAATTTACATTCTTTTGGCATCGTCATCGTATCGCCGCCTGCAAGCTTCAATTGGGTAATTTTCATGTTCTCCTTTCTTTTCTCTCTGTTCTATCTCTCTCTCTCCCCTATCTGTTCTGTCTCTCTCTCCTTCGTCTCCCCCTCTCTGTTCTGACTCTCTCTCCTTCGTCTCCCCCTGTTGCGTCTCTCTCTCCCCCTCTTCTTCGTCTCCCTTTTCTGTTTCCCCTTCTCTTGAACCGGTTCACCTAAATCAGACCTGTTCATTCAGACCGGGCCGAACCGGTTCAGTCAGACCAGACCAGGCCGAACTGACTTAGTCAGACCAGACCATACCAAACCAGACCAAAACAGCAGAACCGAACCAATTCAGACCACCTGAACCTTACTGAACCATTTTAAACCATTTGATAATTTACACCTGATGCGGTTTCCACCTGTTCCCAACCTCGCTTAGTTAATTAAATAATTGTAGATATTATATGAATTTCTTGTGATCTGGGATCCTTGGATTTCAGGTCATTAGTTGCTGAATTTAATTTGTAGCGAATCCATGTAAGTGGATTTACATAATAATTCGGTTCATGTGCTATAAGTGTAGAATATATAATGTGAAATTATTTTATTATTTCTTTATGTTCAATTTTATGATCAAGTGTTTTATTTGTTTTTCATTTTATGATGAAATTATTTACCATGTTATGTATGATTATATTTTAAGTTAGACATGTATTAGTTATACTATTTATGTTCATGAATAAGTTATATGTTTACTCATGTATACGTGATAACGTGCAATATGAATATTAATTCAAGAAAAAAAAGTGATAAGTAAACAAGAAGTAGACTTAGTCATGTACCTTGGTTATCAAGTAACCAGATTGTTCACCTCATGTTATCAAGTTATATAGTTGGGTGTCACCAAGTTCATGTTAACGTCCTTGAGGTTCAGATAACCTTAAGTGACATCAACTTTTAGGACACTCAATCTGTCATGTTCACGTTCATGTTACAAGTTCAAGTTCAAATTGTGAAACAGTTCTGGTTAGGTTGATAATCGAGGGCTATGTCTAGTCGGGTTATGATCAAGCAAGTATAAGTATTGGCATGTATAAGTACAAGTTCAAGTTATATGTTAAGCATGAAATCGATGTGTTGTTACAAGTATTTTATGTGACCTGTGAACGTGTGAATTAAATTTGCATGAGTTATATGTTTACATTTATGTCATGTGAAACTCATTAGTATGTGAATTTACTTACTGAGTATTTTTAATACTCACCCCCATAGATGATTGTGTTGCATATGATGGTGAGTAGTAGGAGTGAGGGATTGCCATAGCAAACATAATTATGATTTCTAAGTTTAATTATGACTTCAGTTGACTTCAGTTATTTAAGATATTTATGAATATTCATGTTTAGTCTTCCATGTCATATGGATTTTCGTGCTTCACTTTATTACAGTTTAATGAATCATTTAGTTCAGCCTAATGAGTTAATATTATTTTAAAATAATTTTACGCTTCCGCTATTTAACGTTAAAATTAGGGCAAAATTAGGGTTTTTAATTTGGAGAATTTCTCAAATTAGGGTTTTAATTGAAATGGAAATTTTTAAATTGTGAAATTTCAAGCATGTTTAACCCTCGGGAATCGGGGCATTACAGAATAGATGTTACCACCCTCATTTTGGGAAAACCTTTATGTCTATGGATGTCATCTGCTTTGAAAATTAAATATATTTCTCCTGAAATTATCTTTAGGGGGAGAATTTAGGTAAAGATAAGCAGCTGACCCTAGAATATACCACTTCCATCTTTGGAACCTTTTCCATCCATTTTAGAAGAATCTCATGAGACACATTTTTAGAACAAAGAAGGGAAAATGATCAGAAAAATGCACTGCAAGTGTATTGAAGGAGACCACAGACCATCCAAGCTACTCAACATGACCATGATTCCACCCCTGATTCAGGTAATGTTACTTTGGTTAGTGAGAATAATTCAAACAAAGTCGATTCTAGTTTCTTTTGTGATCTTGATTTATCTACGTGTGTTAGAAATGGTACTAGATATTGCACACAATATCCTTTATCACACATCCGAGTACTAGATCATGATTTATCTGATGTAGATTAGGCCAGGTCTGTAGTTAATATAAGATCAATATCTGGGTATTGCACCATCTTAGAAGGAAATGTTGTCACTTGGAGGAGCAAGAAGTAGTCTGTTGTAGCAAGGACTAGTGTTGAAGTAAAATTCAGTTCTATGGCACATGGAATATGCGAGCTCCTTTGGTTAAATATTATCCTCATAGATTTGAAGATTAATTGAGAATGACCAATGAGAATCCACTATGACAACAAGTAATCAATCACCATTGCACACAATTTGGTGGAACATGATTGCACAAAACATGTTGAAGTTGATAGACATTTCATAAAAAAAGATTGACAATGGTTTGATAGATGTATCCTACATTTCTACTCATAATCAATTGGCTGATGTATCCTATATTCTTACCATCCAACTTGAGGGTAAGTGTTGAAGATTGTGGAGATATGAGGAAATCTAGTTCTATAGCTGGAAAGATGTTCCCTATTTAATTTCTTTGACAACTGTTTACTTCCTTTCTTATGGGTATAGATTTTAGGATTAATATCGAATAATATAGAATTAATTAGATTATTCTTTTTTGTAATCTTCCTCTCTTTTTGACAAACTGGATTCAAACAATGTACATTGCATAATATATATAAAATCAATATGTGGTAACAAATAAGAAATCTAAGAAGATAATTACACATTTTAATGCTCGAGTATTTGTATATAGAGTAAGATTTGTTAAATTGAAAATTTGATAATTGAAATTGTATTATATGTAGCATTTATCTAATATAGAGCATGGTTTTATTTAATGAATTTATCACATTACTAATAAATCATTAATAGGTAATTTTTCTTATAAAAATATATTAATGTATGTTTCTAAATTCTTATGAATTTCATGTTGCTAATGATATAAGTATTAATGATATAATATCAATTTTACAAATTATTAACGAAAGATTTATATTCCTTGTATAAAAATCTCAAAATTCATCTAACAAACATTCATGTTTCTAAATTATATAATATTAAATTTACAAATTATGTATAAAAGTGTATAAGGTAAAAGATTAAAATGAGAAAAGAGGGGGAAAGACTAATACTAAATATCAGTGGTCGCGTGAGCCCCTAAACAAGTTTCAATATTTTAGTTTGTAGGATTTGGATTTTTGAATGCTTTTGGCATTCTTTTGTACTCTCTTTGTTGGTTAGTGTAATTTCTTCTCATATTTTTTATGGACATTAGCAGAGTACTGAACCACGTAAGTTCTTTGTGTTTTACATCTTATCAATTATCTTCAAATTTTTCCTATTTCCCAATTTTTTGTGGCTGTGGTCATAACATGTGATATTAGAGTTGCAATTCTATTTGGATTTTGTTATTATGACAGTAAAATATGAGATTGATAAATTTGATGGGAAGAATAACTTTAGTCTTCAGCGGTTGAAGATGCGAACCTCATTGGCTCGACAAGGTTTGCTTAAGGCGTTAAAAGGCAATGTCACTTTGCTGAAGAAATTGATCAATGAAGAAAACAATAATCCCATGGAGCGTGCACTTGGTGCAATTATGTTGTAACTGTCTAATGAGGCGTTATAGGAAGTATCCAATGAGATGTATCCTAATACTTTGTGGGTCAAGTTAGAGAATTTGTATTTGAAGAATCCCTAATCAATCTACTATACTTGAAGCAACGTTTGTCCACACTTCGTATGATTGAAAATATGAAAATTAAAGATCATATGGATGAATTTAATCGCGTTATTCTAGATTTGAATAATATTGATGTAAAAATGATGATGGGGATACAGCTTTGATTTTGTTATGTTCTTTACATTCTTCATATAAATTTTGTTGTCATTATGTTATATGGGAGAGATAACGTTGCTAAAGAGGATGTGGAATCATCTTTGTAAGCCAAAAGATTAAAGAAAAGAGTGTTAGAGAATCACACCAAGAATGTAAGGAATGGTTTGGTAGCTAGTGGAAGAAGTAAATAAAAATGTTGGAAGAGTAATAGAGGCACGTCTAGGTCAAAGTCGAAGACTAGTAAAGGGAAGTCCAACTACTGTCACTAAGAAGGTCACTAGAAAGTTAAATGCCCAAACTAGTTGATAAAAAGGAGAATACTGAAAAATTCTCCATACCAGTGATGTTGGTAATGTAGTAGAGGAGAGTTTATATGGTAATTCTGATAATACTTTTGTCTTAGCAGTATCCACAAGTTGCTCAAGCAATAATTTGGTTCTTGATTCAGCTTGTATGTAGCATATGTGCTCCAATAGGGATTGTTCTGTTGTTTATGAATAAATTGAACGGGGAGGTTTTGATGGGAAATAACACCCCATGTAAGGTTGTCGGTATTGATGCGATTCAAAGCAAGATTTATTATTCAAACTTTAACTAATGTGCAACATGTACTTGATGTGAGAAAGAACTTTGTTTCTTTGAGTACTTTTGACTTTGAGGGTTACCAAAATTCTGTAAAGGTGTAGTTTTCAAGGTATACAAGGGTGTTCTAGTGGTGATTAAGAAAAAGTTTGCTAATGGCTAATATAAACTATAGCGAACCATAACAACTTGTGTTGTAGCAGGTTAATCCTCGTGTGGTCCATATTCAGAAAATATCTGTCTTTGATATATGTATTTATGGCATATGAATGAGAGATGGATGATAATTTTAAGAAAGCGAGATTATTGAGTGGTTAGAAAAATGGAAAATTGGACTTTTGGGAGCACCGTCTTTAAGGGAAAAATGTAGAGTCAAGTTCACAACAATCCACCTAACTAAGGGCATAATATATTACATCGATTCATATCTTTGAGGTCCTTCTTCTGCTGAGTCTAAAGGTGATGCACATTATTTTCTGACACTTAAAAGTTGTGAATACATCAGTCTTCTACTTAAAGTAAATGAATTATTTCAGAACTGATAATGGTCTGAAATTTTTGCGAGGATTTATTCCCAAAGTGCAGTAATAATGAAGGCTTGTGAGACACCATGCATGTATGGGAACACCACAACAGAGTGACATCACAAAAGCTACGTACGGAACCCTTATGGAGAGATAACGTAGCATACTCTCTAATGCTTATTTGGGTGAGTTTTCGGGCTGAAGCTGCCAATTATACCCATTACTTCGTTAACAAGTCTCCATCAAGTGAATTGAATTGAAGACTCCCATTGAGATATGGTCTAGTTCTCCTGATAATTATTGTGTTTTGAAAATAATTGGTTGTCTTACATATGCTTATGCAAGTGATAGTAAGCTTGGCTGAACATCATAAAAATGCGTATTCCTATGATTTTATTCTATGGTGAAGGGCTATCATTTGTGGTATATTGAATCAACATCACCTAAATTTATAATTAGCAAAGATGTTAAATTTGATGAGAATGCCATGCTATTGGAGAGAAATGCATATGTTACTGTAGGTTAAAATCATGATGTCAGTGAGCAGGTGGAGCTAGTGATTGAAGCTCCTAGTAAAGTGCACGGTAGCACTTAGCCAGTTGAGAACGCCATTTAGTATTGGCATATAGTATTTGTCAAAATCTTGATTGTGGAAAAATTTGTCATTTAACCTAATTATGATATCTAATTATTATTTGTCATATTGTCAACTAACAAAAATAGAAAGTATTTTGGTAGCAAAACAGTACTCATATACTTGAGAATGTGAGACAAAGTGATTGTATTGTGTATATACTTGGAGTTACAAGAATATATATATATATATATATATANTGTCAAAGAGCAAAAGACTTATAACAGATGTAGCTACAACAACTTTGCATTAGATATCAGTTGCCAGTAATGAGCTAACTGTCAACATGGAATTGCCATGGGTGAGATTGTTAGTGCATAGTTTTCATATTAATCATTTAAGTCAATCTAGCTTTAGATATCAGTTTGCTGATAAAAAAAGACTAATGGTTTGAAGCACTTGATAAGCACAAAATATTTATGTAAGCATTTAATTTTAGTAGTGAATATCTTTTTGGTTCAAAAATTATTTTTCCCAAATTACAGGTTTCTTTATTTCAAAATTCAAATAAAATCTTTTCAATATATTTTCCAATAATAATTTTGACCTAACTTGCTCACAAAGTCTTTCTTTTTCTAAATATATATTAGTCTCTTACCAATCTTAAGTTCATAGTAGAAGGGTCCAAGCTAAACCATTGAAAGTATACCATAGTGGTTAAAAATTTAGTGATCCTAAAAATGCATTACTGTGTATAGTTCCTACGCATCTAATGCACCTGAGTCCATTGTACTTGGATGAAAATAAGATCATCAAAAAGTATGTGTTCCATTACTTACAATAATACATGTAAAAAAAGAACATTTCCTATTCTAATAGCCTCCCACATATAAGTTTTAAATGCCTTGAATCCACAAAACCTATGTTTTCTTTGTCTTCAACAATGTATCAACGATGCTTTGGTGTTTAATTATGAAGTCATGTAGGGATGCCATCTCATAATGAGTCAATGGTTTAGATTTTGTTGAAGTAGTAGAGCTATGAATAATCGCCACATTGATTCGATAAGATAATACCAACAATCACTATGAATATATCCACAATGCTAGTAAAGTCAAACTGAGTTAAAAACAGATTAACAGTTGAATATGTTTATAAAGTAGAGTGTAATAATTATTTATTTATATTTTATTATTTCTCAGACATTAGTATTGTTGAATTCCTATGAAAAAATTAAAAATTTTATTTTAAATTAAAGTGTGTTTATAAATTACTCAAGTCCTGGAACTTTCATCAATGAACAAAGAGTGAAGACAGAGACGTCTCCAGATGAACTCTTCTAAGAAAGTTCAGAATGATATTCACAGTCTTAGGATCAACTGGGCAATCGAATTCGATTACGACTGTTAGGTTGAAACAATAGATGCCAGTCTTGGGGCATGAGAGTGGAGACTCAAACAGTTAACCTAGACATGTTATGAACTTGTTTAATAGACCGTTAACAAATTAGTTTAGAGTCTAAAACCGTTTACCAATCTCTAAATCTAATTGTTACACCATAAATGTATTTTCATAATTATTTTAATCTTGAGGTGATTACGTAGGTTGACTTAATTAGTTGTAACTTTTGATATGTCAAGTGAGTGAGTTCGAATTGGCGGGTAATATCTCAGCTGTTGATTGTAATTCAATTAAGTTGGAGGTACGTGATTCACATATATGGAAATATGTGGTTTGATTGCGAAAGCAACAATATCACATTATGCTTTATTGATGGATGTGTGAATAAATTAACCTGGTCAGGTATCCAATGAATTGAGTCATTGATTAAGACTTGCGAATTGTCTGAGACAATTCACTATTATATTTTTCTTATTCACAGTCAATAAAAGAGTTAAAGAAATAATAATAAGAGGGGTAAAATAGTAATTTTATATTCCATTCTTGTTACTGATAGTCACGATAGGTATTGTGTTAAAATATTCCCCAGACTGTGAAAATAAAAAATTTTATTTACACCAACAGAAAATGTAGCGCGCATGAATCAAGAGTTGATTCGGTATCAAACCTATAGTGAGTTGTACGATGTCAGGATTAAATAGGTCAAGAATTTATGGAGATAAATTCACCGGGTATTTAAATCATTAGCTTTTTTCATGTGGATCCATTCGGTCTCTGAAATAGCTCATGAGAAGAGGAATAGGGAAACAAAGTAAATTAGATCAAAATGTGTTTTGGTGCCAATACATATTTCCTACACCTCTATGTGATGGATGATGCCATTTAATTAGTTATATGTGATTATATGTATTGAAATTAATTAATTTACTATTTTTTAATTATTAGATAATTAGTAAATAAAAAATTAATCAATTAATTAATTGATAATGATCAATTAATTTATCAATTGGATTGATAAATCTCGATCCAACTCAAAATCTAGGAAATATTTCAATTTTTGGCAATTATGAATATATAGGGTGAATTTTTGAAAATTTAAAAATATAGGTGTATATTTGTAAATATAAAAAATGACATTTTATCAATATCTAATAGTAATCTGATTGCAAATGGATCTTGGATAAGATACAGTTGCTTGTTAACAAAGCAAAAAGAGAAAAACGTTTTCCTCTCCCTTTCTGTTGCCGCCGAAAAGTATATTGAAGGATAAATTTTTTGATTTTTTTCTTCAATCATTTTGAGAGCCCACACTCAAATTGCTACACAAAATTCTTGTGAGATATATTTCTTAAATTAACGGGTGGTTGTTGGTGGACGAAATTCACAAATCATTCTTGGAGTTCAAGTGTGTGATTCGGATCCTGAAACTTGAAGAGCACGAAGAACGCTCAAAGATATTCCGCCAGTTCAAAATTCTCTGATACAAAGTATAGATTAAAAAATTGTTTCTAACCTTATCTTCTCATTTAATGTCCTATATGCATAACGGACGTTGTTTGGTTTTAAGTAATTTAATTTGATTAAATAAGTTAATTGAAAAGATTTTTGATATTCCGCCCAAAAAGTGGCTCTAGTCTACGATCAGATGAATGAACCGCCGGGAGCTCGTATGAGAGTTGGTTTAACTGCCTTAACTATGGCGGAAATTTCCGAGATGTTAATGAGCAAGACGTGCTTCTATTGGTTCAAACTTATTTTTAATTAATTTTAAAACCAACCGGTCCCTATAATTAGTATCAGAGTAATATGTTCTTGATTATGCATTTTGATATTTGAAACGAACGTATCATGAATTTTGTGGATATTGACATATGATTTTGTATGGTAGATTCAAAATTATTTTGAATGTGTTATGTGATTGGATCTCTAACTATTGGATCAAGGTGTTTTTATTTCAATTTAGAATTGATGTACGCTGGATTTGAGGCATAGGATTTTATGTAATTTATTTTGTTGTAAAAGTTGTAATTTTATAAATTTGATGTAAAATCGTCATCGCCTTGATGCCGTCGCCGGAAATCACCTCAATGCCGTCGTCGGAAATCACCTCAATGCCGTCACCGGAAATCACCACCGAGAAGTCGCCAAACAGCCACCGAGAAGTCATCAGACAGCTACTGAGAAGTCGTCGAAAATGCACTTTTGACGCGGAATTACCGTTCACTTGCGAAATCAGTGTTCACGCTAAAATTACTATTCCGGTGGCCGCAGTACTGTTCTGATGTCCATCGCCGCCGCTGACCGCTCTCGTGCCCGTGTATGGTGACTAGGGTTTGCGAAACTCTAGGCGATAACAATTAGAGTTTAGGAAATCATGTGATGTTTCACGATAACACTTATCCTATTTTTTATCTTTCAAATTTTGAATTTTAAATTTTAAACGAATAAACGATAATTTTGAATTTAAAGATAATTATATATTTTTTCTTTTTATCTTTTAAAATTATAATTCAAAAGATAATTATCAATGTTATCTTTTTATCTTTTCTTTTACTTTTTTTAAAGGGAGGATAATTAATGAGATTATTTAATTAGGAAAATAGTTTTTCTCAATTAAAGGATTTTAATCAAAATTTAAATTTTGAATTTTTGAAATTTGAAGTTTGAATTTAAATTTGATTTTAAAATGAGAATGGACTTTTGTAAAGAGTTAGAAAGTTGTGGGACAACCTGAAAGACAAATAAACAATTATAGATGCCATGGAGATTTATAAATTAATTTATAATTTATTATTCTTTTTGGGTTGTAATTAGAAATGAGCCAATAGGGAGGTTAATTTTAAATGTATGAGTTAATTTTAATCGTGCATCATCATATAACATGCTGTATAGAACTAAGGATATGCCAATATCAAATTACCATGTAACATGTACATGCATAATTGTAGATTAATTATAATGCTTATAATTTAATTACAATGTGAAATTTATAATGGTTATGATTTTAAATTGAGATTTTAAATTAAATAAAGGATTTATAATTTTCATCACGTTTTTCAAATTAATAAAAATTATGTTTCGAAAAACAACAAAAAATTCAAAGTATTTTTTTTTCAAAAACTAAGTGGGAGGATTGTTGAAACGTTCTCAAGGTCTCTCCAACGCGAACTTAATCGTGCCATGACGAATGATTAGAACTACTCATAGCAGTCGTCTCTTCAATGAGAGAAACTTTAGAGTCGTGCGCTTTGAGTCATCGAGTTTCTTGAGAAGCTAAGACTTGTAAAGGAAGTGGTGGGGCAGGGCCGTTCCATAGACGGACTATTAGTTCATAGCAACTTTTATGAGTCGATGCGTTGGTTAAACACTTAGACTGAAGCACATTAGAATCTCCACTTATGGGCTAGTCAATGGGGCTAAGGTGACCAAAATAATTGGGGATTGGTTAACTTAAATTTGGAGACATTTGAGCGTTAACCAAACGAGAAGAGTCTCGATGTGATAGGAGATAGTTTGGATTTCATCTCTCGAAGAGACAAGCTATCATTTTTTATCGTAAAACATCATGGAGGAAATATTTTTTAATTGATTTTTAAATATTTAAATAGTTGCATCATGCATCATACTTTCCTAAATGATTGAACATTTATTTACACCGCTTTATTTATTCTTTTCAATAATCTTGTCAATATCCCCATTCTCAACTATCTTAAACACGAACAATATTAACTGGTGATAATTACAGTGATTGAAAACAAAATCTTGATGTCGTGCTGATGATTAAAAAGTACAAGTTCGTGCTCACCACCCCTCGTTCCTTTAGGCCTTTTAATGAATCGACTTAAGAGAAAAATGATGCTTATACTTCTTGGCTACGTTTTGTTGAGATAGCCAGATATTACATCCTGGCTTCTGTTAGCAATGTGTTGCAACAAAAACATCAGAATTTGGAAACCACCACTGATATGATGTCGAACTTCATAGAAATGCTTACAGATCAGGGTCGTTAAGCCAAACAGGCACTTGTGTGAAACCTTATGAACTGTAAGACAAAACCTGAAACTCTTGTCAGAGGACATATGATGTTGATCATTAGTTATCTGAATGAGATGGATTTCATGGGTGCTGTGGTTGATTGCGAAACTCAGGTGGATATGATCCTAGAGACTCTGCATGATACCTTTGTGAACTTCAAACTTAATTATTTGTTGACTAAGTTGAGGTACTCGTTTCTTGAGATTATGAAGGAGTTTCAAGCCACTGAGACTTTGTTTTTAAAGGGAAAGAGGAAGACTTGAGAGGAAAACCTTACTAAAAGTAAGCCTTCCACCTCTGACGCCAAAAGGAAACACGAGAGGAGGTCTGAATAAGGCTAAGAAGCAGAACTCAAAATTTGTAAATGGTAAGGACACTGCAAGGTGGACATGTTGTGAGACAAGTGTCATTACTGTGGAGTCGATAACCATTGGATACACAAGTGCTTGGATTATCTCTAGTAGATATCTTGGTTGAGTTCATCGTTCGTATTGGGGAATATAGCACAGGTATTGGCTGTATCAGTTGGAACCTGATAATGGTTATCTGTTTTTACGTGATGTTTATTATACCTCAGTATTTTGGGAAAAACCATATTTCAGTAGCTAGTTTAATTGAGCAAGGATTCAATTTGAATTTCATTGATAAACATAATGATATTTTTAGAAATGACTACTTAATCACTACTGCATGTTTGTTTAATAAACTGTTTCACGTAAAACTAATAGTTCCAATGATATATAACACTAAAGTGAATAATGATTCACAAAAGGATAGTAAAATGTTGAATTATGACTCAACCGATCTAACCTATTTATGGCACTTACGTCTTGAGCATATGAGACTGGACACGATTGAAAGACTTATGAAGGATGACCCTTTGCAAACTTTAAGTGTGAGATCAATACCCACATGTGAATCCTGTATTGAAGACAAAATGACAAAGAATCCTTTTTCAGCAAAAGATGAAAGAGCCACTCAATGCCTTGAACTCATAAATTGTGATGTATGTGGGCCATTGAATATCCAAGTAAGAGAGGTTATGAATAATTTGTAACCTCCACTGATGACTACTCATGCTTTGGTCATGTTTATCTAATGCATCAAAAGTCTGAAACCTTTGAAAAGTTCAAAACGTATAAGGCCTTGGTTGAAAAGCAATTAGAAAAATAAATCAAAACACTACGATCCGATCGTGTGGAGAGTACTTACTAGGAGAGTTTGAAGACTTTCTTAAGGAATAATGTATTCTTTCTCAGCTTACAACACCTCGTACGCCACAGCAAAATGGTGTGTCAGAGAGAAGAAACTGAACTTTGATGAATATGGTTAGATCCATGATAAGTTACTCATGAATCAAGTTCCGTCGAAAACGGTGCCTGGTACACCATATGAAAGATGGTATGGACGAAAGTCGTCTATTAACCATTTTAAATTATGGGGGTGTCCAACATATGTTCTAAAACCAAAGACATGCAAGTTGGCCAGTCATTCAGAATTATGCATTTTCATAGGATATTGTAAAGGAATGAATGGGTATATCTTCTACAATATGACTGACCAGAAAACATTTGTTAGCACGAATGCTCATTTTCCTGAAGAAGATTACATTAAAAGTGTATAGCCGAGAAGCACAGTTGTGCTAGAGGAATTATTTTAAGTGGTAAGACACCCGACTCCCCAATCAAAAATTGTTGCTGATTCAATAATGGAAGAACCATAATAGGAGCCAGAGCCTATGAAGCATCGACGTAGTGGGAGGGTTGTGAGACAACCTGAGAGGTATATGTCCTAGGGAAAGCTTTGACATCTGTCTCAGATAAGGACCTTGATAAACCTGTCTCATACTTAGAGGCCATGGCATGTCCTGAAGTAAACTTATGACAAGAAGCCATGAACGTTGAGATACATTTGATTTACTCGAATGAAGTCTGGAAGCTTGTAGATCCTCCTGATGAGATAAAACCTGTAGGATGCAAATGGATCAATAAGAAGAAAAGAGGCCCGGATGGAAATGTAGAGACATTCAAAGCAAGGCTAATAGCCAATGGCTACATCCAAAATAAAGGTATAGACTTTGAGGATACCTTCTCATTGGTAGCCATGCTTAAATCCATCTGAATCCTTTTATCCATTGCTGCTGCCCTTGTTTATGAAATCTGGCAAATGGACGTCAAGACTTCTTTTCTAAATGATAATCTCGACGCATTTATATGGCACAACTAGACAGGTTCATGGAGAAAGACCAAGAGAGCAAAGTTTGCGAACTACAGAAATCCATTTATGGACTTAAGAAAAAATCACAATCATGGAATATTTGATTCGAAGAAACTGTTAAAAACTATGGCTTTAGACAGTTAGTGGATGAGCCTTGTGTGTATAAGCTGATATATGGATGGAATGTGGTTTTTCTAGTCTTGTACGCAGATGATATTATACTCATTGGGAATGACGTAGGAAAATTATCTGATGTCAAGATTTGGCTTGCAACGCAATTTGATATGAAGGATCGTGGAGAAGCTACATTTGTCTTAGGTATTGAGATCTTTCGACCTAGGAAGAACAAACAATTAGCACTGTCTCAAGCATCTTATGCTAGTAAGGTGTTTGATCACTTCAGTATGTAAAACTCCAAGAAATGATTTCTTCCTTTTAGACATGGAGTCAACCTTTCCAAGGAGCAGTATCCCAAGACTCCTTAAGAAGAGGAAAATATGAGAAAGATTCCCTATGCCTCATCCGTAGAAAGTCTCATGTATGCGATGCTTTGCACTAGACCAGACATTTGCTATGTTGTGGGCATGGTCATTTGTTTCCAATTGAATTCTGGAATTGAGCATTGAAATGTCATCAAGCATATCCTTAAGTATCTGAGGAGAACAAGGAACTACATGCTTATGTATTTAGGTACTGACTTGAATATGACGGGGGTATACTGATTTTGATTTCCAATCAGGCAAGATTCTAGGTGGTCTACTTCAGGATCAATGTTCATCTTGAACGGTGGAGCAGTTGTATGTGGAAGTATCAAACAATCTTGCATTGATGATTCTACTACAGAAGCTGAATAAATGGTAGATTGTGAAGCTGCAAAGGAGGCTGTATGGCTTAAGAAGTTTTTAAAGACTTTGGAAGTTGTTTCGAAAGCTGACAAGCTAATGCCACTTTATTGTGATAAGAGTGTGGTTGTTGTGAATTCTAAGGAACCTAGAAGCCATAAGAGATCCAAACACATAAAATGTAAATATCACCTGATTAGAGAAACTGTTCAGCGTGGAGAGGTTTTGGTTATGCATATTTCGACGGTCAACAATCTGACAGATCCATTCACGAAGACTTTAAGCAGTAAAGCTTTTTATGGTCATTTGGAGGGCTTGGGGATAAGAGATTGTACACGCCTAATTTAGTCCAAGTGGGATATTGTTGAAATATGTCCATAAAGTAGTGTATAATAACTATTTATTTGTATTTAGTTATTTCTCAGACATTAGTATTATTGAATTTCTATGAATAAATTGAAAATTTTCTTTTTAATTAAAGTGTGTTTATAAATTACTCAAGAACTGAAACTTTTATCAACGAACGAAGAGTGAAGACAGAGGCGTCTCCAAACGAATTCTTTTGAGAAAGTTCAGAACGATATTCGTAGTCTAAGGATCGTCTGGGCAAACGAATCTGATTACGACTGTTAGGTTGAACGAATGAATGCTAGTCTTGGGACATGAGAGTGAAGACTCAAACAGTTAACCTAGACATATTATGAACATGTTGAATAGAACGGTAACAAATTAATTTAGAGCCCAAAACCGTTTACCAAGCTCTAAATCTAACTGTTACACCTTAAAGATATTATCATAATTACCTTAATCCTGAGGTGAATACGTAACTTGACTTAATTAGTTACAATCTTTGCCATGTAAAATGAGTGAGTTCGAATTGGCGGGCAATAACTTGGCTGTTGGGATTGTAATTAAATTAAGTTGGAGTTAAATGATTCACATATATGAAATTCGTGGTTTGATGCGAAAACAACAATATCAGCTTATGTTTTATTGATGAGTGTGTAAATAAATTAACCTGGCCAGATATTCAATCAATTGAATCATTGATTAAGACTTGTGAATTGTACGAGACAATTCACTATTATGTTTTTCTTATTCACAGTCAATAAAAGAGTTAAGGAAATGATAACAAGAGGGATAAAATGGTAATTTTATATTTCACTCTTGTTATTGATATTCACGATAAGTATTATGTTAAAATATTATGTGGACCGTGAAAATAAAAGGGTTTATTTACAACGACAGAAAATGTAGCGCGCATGAATCGAGAGTTGATTCGGCATCGAACTTATAATGGAGTCGTACGATGTCAGGATTAAATAGGTCAGGAATTTATTGAGATAAATTCGCCGGATATTGAGATCCTTAGTTTTGTTCATGTGGGTTTATCCGGTCTCAGAAATAGCTCATGGGAACAGAAATAGAGAAACAAAGTAAATTAGATCAAAATGTATTTTGGTGCCAAGGCATATTTCCTACATCTATATGTGATGGGTGATGTCACTTAATTAGTTAAGTGTAATTATATGTATTGAAATTAATTAGTTTATTATTTTTTAATTATTGAATAATTAGTAAATAAAAAATTAATTAATTAATAATGGTCAATTAATTTATCAATTGGATTAATGAATCTCGACACAACTCAAACTCTAGGGAATATTGTAATTTTCGGCAATTATGAATACATGGGGTGAATTTTCAGAAATTTTAAAATATATGAGTAAATTTGTAAAAATAAAAAATTACATTTTATTAATATCTAATTGCAATCTGATTGTAGATAGATCTTGTATAATATACAGTTGGATATGATACACTTGCTTTTTGATTTTTTCATCAATTTTTTTGAGAGTACACACTCAAATTCCTACAAAAAATTTATAAATCGTTCTTGGAGTTCAAGTGTGTGATTCAGATCCCGAAGCTTGAAGAACATGAAGAACGGTCGAAAAAATTTCACCAGTTTAGAATTTTTCTGACACAAAGTATAGGTGAAAAAATTGTTTATAACCTTAACTTCTCTTTTAATGTCAGATATGCATAATCGCACGTTGTGTGATTTTAAGTTAATTAATTTGATTAAATTAGTTAATTGGAAAGATTTTTGATAATCTGTCCACGAACCGTTCATGGTTCAAACTTATTTTTAATTAATTTTAAAACTAACCAGTCCATACATTAACATGGTTGCTAATGTTTGATGGAACATGATACAAGAAAATGACAACCACGTCCAATAATTCAGAAAGTAACAACTTAGAATACCTTGAAAATATACATAAGAAAAAAATTGAGATTAGTACCTAAATCATTTTCGGACCCATAGGATTTGGGGTGGTCCTTATACATTGGACTAAATAAGAGCGTCAGAAGATAATTATCCCTCTTATGTTAGAAAGTAGGTGATAGAGAAAAAGTAATATTATTGAACGGGTGGGAAATATTTTGGGTGTGTGATTTTACAGTTTTCACCTCATCGACCTGGACAAATAAGTTGATTGTTAAGGGTGATTTTGGACTACTACTTTGGGTAATCTTTTCATTTTCTCCCAGATTGAATGAAATTCATTGTAGGAACTCAATTATCTCAACCTGATAAGATTGATGTCTTCAAGTGATCGTTTATGGGAATGTTCAAATTTACTCTTGAAGTTTTCAAACCGACTCAAGGGGAAAGCCTAGCATTTTTGATTGCTTTGTGGCTTTCCAATCCTTTCTATATATAGTCTAGTGACCGTTGTGGGAATGTTCATGTTTTGCTATGATTTCTCTTTCATCTTCAACTTTGTCGCTCTTTTGAGCCATCACCTTTCCCTTTGTACACTATTTTTCTATTCAATATTCAAAGATTTCCTCAAATTCTTTCATGTGTCTATCCTGACATCAGGGAGGAATACCTATAATACATAGCAGTTCAATGCGGGGCTTAGGCAATAGCTTCGCCTTCCCATTCCTCTGAGAAGTTGAAGAACAGAAAAAATAGAAAAATAGTTTCAATAAACCATTAGGGATATCAACATTTAGTCTCCGGTTCAGATTTCGTCGACCAATCCTTCCTAATTCATACCTTTGTTGAAAGAATTTCTTTTGTAATTCCGTTGTTTGAAAGAATTTCTTTTGTAATTCCTTTGTTGAAAGAATTTATTTTGTAATTCCTTACATAAGGATTCAGAAAAATACCGGATCTTCGCCTACACAAGAAAATTGTTGATAAAACTCCAAAATTGCATTTTATTTTGATCCAATTTTTTTATCCTTATCATTCAGGAAAGACAAAAAAATTTCAGGGTAGCAAACGTTCTCTAGAATTTCTCTTAGATTCGAACCCATAGCTGATGATAGAACTAGAATAGATATTTCCTATTTCTTACTCATACGAGCCCATAGTCCTAAACTTGACAGCACCATCCTGTCCACTTCAGCCTCTCCCCGTGGACCAATGGCTTTGAGAGCTATCAAACCTTGTCTTCAAGATGGTTCTTGAAGACTTCAAGTGGGGATGAGTTTATGTATTTGGAGAAACCCAGTATGAGTTTCTAGAAAATGCCTGAAGCCATGGAGAAAGTGCTCAACTTGATGAGATTAAGAGTTATTAGATATATAAATGAAATATTTGCACATTTAATGCGCTTATTAAGTAATTAGATTTGATCATTTTATAAAATGCCGGCATACTTTATTATGAGATTTTGGCATAGTTTGTAATGATATTTGACCATTTAATAAAATCTAAGATTGAATGCTTTTGTTGTGACAAACTTATGATTTTTTATATGTAAAACTAACAAGTCTTTAATTGTTAGAAAATAACCTAAAGAAATCTAAACAAAAAACTAACTTAACCATTTAAAAATTTGATTTCAATATTTCTTGAAGTGACTTAAAGTTAGAAACTTTTAGTGAACTCAAAGATGGACTTGAAATAGTAATGAAGATTTAAGTGAGACCTTGGAGTGAGATCGAGGAGTGAGATCTTGAGGTCTCCAAGTAAGGAACTGAAGTGAGATTGTGTGCTGAGAAAGTGAAGGTCTATAAATTAGAAACTTAAGGTTTTCAATGAGAAACTTGAGGTTTTCAAATGAAAAACTTGAAGTCTTCAAAAAGAAAAATGAAGTTTATAAGTGAGAAACATTAATTATCAATGAGGTCTTCAAGAAACTTTAACATGAAGTCAGAAAAAACTAGTACCGAGAATATCTTAAGAGTAAAGAGCCATCCAAGTATGAAATCATCAAAAAGAATCTTGAAAATTGTAAGATAAATTTTGAAGACTTCAAGTGAGAAACTTGAGGTGTTCAATGAGAAACTTGAGGTTTTCAAATGAGAAAATTGAAGTCTCTAAGAAAAAAAATGAAGTCTTCAAGTTAAAAACTTTAATTATCAATGGGGTCCTCAAGAAGCTTTAGCATAGAGTCAGGAAAAACAGAAAACTACAATTTCTTAAGAGTAGAGAGTCATCCGATCGACGTTGCCTTCACACGAATGTCTGCTATCTCTTGAAGAGTGCAATTTTTGGTTGAAGACTTCAAGGAAGTAATGATATAGTTAGAATTTCATAAGCACAAAGAGCTATCAAATCTTGAAGTCTTAAAGTGTAGATGTCTCTATGTACTTGGAGAAAACTCAATATGAAGTAAATTAGTTAGCTTCTCGGTTAGTAGAATTTGTTAGTAGCAGTTGTAGCCAATATTGTAAGCTATTCGTCGAAGTAAGTTCGTCCTATAATGTAATTGTTTTTAAGCTTTTGATTATACAAATTCCATCTTCTCTCTCTCATTATTCTGACTGTATGAAAACACCATATGTATTGATGCTCAGAGGTCATAAACTAAGGCTTGATGTGAACCACATCGTTTTCCCCTTGAGTCGATTTGTAAACTAATAAAAAGAAATCTAATAAACTAGATTGTCGTGTCAAGATGTGGATAACGAGCGTGAGGATGAGTGTGACATATCAACATTTCACTATTTGGCTTTACATATCCTTTGGAAAGTCAGATTAATTTTTGAAATGCCTAACTATTTAATTCAAAATCTACAATATGACACAATTTTTTTAATCTTAAAGATGACACCGTTAAACACTGACTCTTGGCAAGTTTGTTTATTCACTTTTTTGTCAAATAATAGTGCTTGTTGTATATACAATCATAGGTTACCTTAGTATCTGAGTTCAATGACCATGAAGTCTTCGAGTGTAGTCTTGAATTCTTCAGGTGCACATTTTGAGACATCAACTCTTAAATTGAATTATTTCACGTGGAAATTCACTTTCAGTTACACAACTTTTCGAAAGTCGGATTCATTTCCAATATGCCTAAGTACATAATGGAGAATCTACAATATCTTGAAGATGACACTGTTAAACACTGACCCTTGGCAAGTTCTTTTGTTCAATTTCTTTGTCCAATAACATTGGTTATTGTATATATAGCAATACGTTACCTTAGTATCTGAATTCCATGACCTTGAATTCTTCGAGTGTAATCTTGAAGTCTTCAAGTGTACATTTCGAGACATCAACTCTGCAATTGAATTACTTCATGTAGGAATTCACTTTCAGTTACACAACTTTTCAAAATTCAGATTCACTTCCAATATACCTACATAATGGAAAATCTACAATACAACAGAATTGTGTTAATCGTGAAGATGACAGCGTTAAACACTAACTCTTGGAAAGTTTCTTTTGTTATATTTCTTTGTTGAATAAAATTGGTTGTTGTAGATGTAGCTATAGGTTACCTTAGTATCCAAGTTCAATGACCTTGAAGTCTTCGAGTGTAATCTTAAAGCCTTCAGATGCACACTTTGAGACATCAACTCTGAAAATGAATTATTTCACATGTGAATTCATTTCCAGTAACATAAACTTTAAGAGACAAATTCACTTCCAATTAGGAAATCTAATAGTGGATTTATTTGGCTCAGGTTTTCATAAGCCTGCTGATTAAAACAAACCAAACCGGTCAACAACTTTTGTTCTCGTGAAACCATGAATTGTTTAAGCTAAACTGCATAAAGTCATTAAATTTTATGGTATTGGAACAGCCATTATTCTATCAGGTAATACTTAACCTTAGTTTTGGAGGGTGCAATGATATAAAATGGAGATCTTTTAGTTAGCCAGGACATATAATTGAAAATAATTAAATTAATGTGAGGTGAAAAGACTATTTATTATGATGATATGTTAGAAAATATATAAGTTGCCTAAGACCTGGGTTGATTATTCTTCCATCAAAGCAACTTGTTATGTCTAACTAGAACTGGGAAAATATACAATAAGACATCATTTTTAATCTACCAAACAACAACGTAAAACACTCACTCTTGGTTTTTTTCTACACTTTATTTGTTGAATAAAATTGTCTGTTGTCAAACATTTATTTGTTAAATCTAAACTATATGACATTGTAAAAGTTTATGTTGTTGTGGCAGCCAACATTTTATATTTGAACACGTCGAACAATTTTGTATTGATGCTCAACTCAATGACATCACCATTGTTTCGATCAATACTGCTGAACAAAAGCATGTCGAGCTAGTCTATTAAATTGAATGAATCGTAATGTTTAGATTCCGCTTCCATTGATCTCAGTTCTGACACCTTAGACATTAGAAATGAGGAAGATATTGGCATACATATTAATCAATTTGAACAACATTTCAACATAGGGAAAATATCGATGAGTTTTCTGCTGATTTATTAATCCATATAGTAGAATAGTTTCCAAACTCTAGAAGTTCTTAGTCTTGATTTTTGATATGTTGGAGGTAGTTGGGAAGATATTAGTCAAATTAATTAAGGTCTGGTGGAAGTAGAATTAAATGATGCAATTAGAATTCTATGTTACTGAGTGCTATATCAAGCGACGATCCTCTTCTTTTATGTAAATATAAGTTATTAAGTCTTCTTCCAACAACTTATTTGTGAAAAATGACTCAAAGCAGCAAAACTAGAATAAAACGTACAATGAAAGTTCACATCCAGTATACACTTACATCTTATACTTTTCAGTCAAACAAAATGTCAGATACATCCAGTTGCATTATTCAACTCAATCTACTATGAGATGTTGACTTAGGGGAGTACACCACCCAGAAACCTTACATATGTCGTTAAAGAAATTTTATTTTTTTAGTAAATCTCTCTCTCTCTCTCTCTCTTCCTTCCACTCATTCCCTCCTCCTCCCCTCATAGTGGGATGTTCCTCGTTTATGTTCGTAAAAAGGTCAAGTTCCCTGCTTATGGGTGGAAACTTCCTTTATGTTCAAGTTACATTTCATAGGTGTCAGATACCACATTGATGTGCTTTCATTTGGTTAGTTGTATATCTTTTATGTGGAAGATACCATTCTATATGTGAATTTAAGTTGAGTGTATCTCGTTGACATCTTATATATGGTTTACGTTTGAGGTACATTAAACGCGTATAAATGTACCATATAAACGTTTGTAGTCACGTAGATGCGTTGAAAATCAGTGAGAGGTACCCCATTTATGTGGACAATAGCTCAATTATGTGGTCAATACATATTTTCTGTGAGTATATTGTCGTGTGTACCCCATCTATGTTATGTTATCTTGTTTATGGCTATGGTACCTGAATCGTTTGCGCATGTTCTTCAGTTCATGTTTGAGCTACCCCTAATGCGTTGAAAATGGGCAAGATACGTGAGCTTGTGTGGGTGGTGCATCGTTTATGTGGTGGATACATCATTTATGAGTGATGACAAGATTCGTGTATCTAGTTTATGTTATCATACCTATTTTACGTCTCTAATACCTACACTGTGTACATATGTACTCAAGAAAAGATTGTTCCTATGTGTTACTAATGTATGGTGTACCTCATTTCTATGGATGATACGTCATTTATGTGAGATGTACCATGTTTATGATTCCTACCTATTTTACATATCTATTACTTAACTTGTGTACATGTGCACTCCTTAAACGATTGAGGTACTTCTCATTCGTTATAAATGTGTGATTTACCTCAATTTTATGAGTTGTACCTTGTTTATGTAAAAAAGTAGCGTGTTTTTGTCTTTAGTGTGCAGTCTACAACACTGCCTCACAGATACCACAAACTTGTGTTTGTGTACCTTATAAACATTTTTGGTACTTCTTACCTCTTAGAAATGTTCGATGTATCTCTTTTTTGTTCGTGCTACCTCTTAGAAGGTTTAGTTTACCACTTTTATCTTCGAGGAACCTGATTTATACCGCACTTACTTCAAACACGTGTGCTTGTACCCCAACTTTTAGATACCCCACTTGTGTTGAACATTTGCGTATTGCACAATTGATGTGCAATGTACCCGATTTTCATCAAGCCACATGTGTGTAATAAAGTACCCCATCAATGTAGTGTATGTCATTCGACTCAGTTAAATTCTAAGGTCGTCATTCAACAATAACTCCATCAAACTTAGACTTTAAATCCAACAAACGAGTAATTTTATTTGCATTCCAACTTTGTTATGAATCCACGTATTTAGTTAGATGCAGTTGTACTCTTGAAGTTTAAGAATCTTAAATTAAGATGAGAAAAATAACCCAAGATAAGGTAATCCCACGAATCAAACAATAAGAATAATTTATATCCTTTTTTGAGGCATCAATTTAAGATATGAGAAGTGTCAAACCTGCACAATCAATTTGTTTATATAACAGAGCAACCGAACCAGTTAAGATCTTCAAGCAAATTTTTATTCACGTGCAATTGTATATTTATTGGAGCTAGAAACATCAATAATATATTTAAAGTTCGAGCATTTAAATGTAATTTGCATGACCTGAAGAAGGTAAAAAAAGTACCCCTCTTTAGGCATTTAGGAAAAGGAGACGTTGAATGCACATTTGAAAAGAAATTAAAACATCGAATGCGCGTTTGATGTTTGAAGTGTCTTAGCTTATATGACAAAAACGTAACTTCCATACCAAGGTTTTTGAATACCTACATTTTTAACTTTTTCCAAGAAACTGATTGGGAGAGTAATAGTAGCGTTTGAATTGTCCAGATTTGAGGGACGAATCCAACGGTCAAGAATAGTCTCAGTATGATGCCACCCACGGTGCCATAGACTCTCCAATTAAAGCGAAATCATCAGAAATTCTGCAATTAAGAGTAAGACACCTGTCAAAAAAGTGGTACAATGAAACAAAAGTAATCAAATTTATGGGATATCAAACTAAAAAACTATCGTACCAAAAGAATTAAAATAGACGAAATCACATCCAGCAAAATTATAAACAAGGAGTAATGCACATATGCATCTAAGTATATTCATATAAATCATTCTTTCTACTGCATGACTATGACACTACAAAGACATTATCAGCATAAAGAATATGATGTTACGATGGTATGATGTGAGGTTTGGTAAATTTTTGCACTAAAAAATGTTTAGTGACCACCCATTTTCTGTAAAGCATTTAACGTTGCCTTAATGGGACTGTCGGATAATCCAGCAGTCCAAACAATGTTTCTTGACTATAACACATGCCTAAAACTTCATGATTATTAATGGTCCTGATTTTATTGGTACGGACCGTCCTTCGAGAGAATAATATATACATACATACATATAAATATACATATACACACCTACACACACATATATACATATACATATATACATATATACATATATATACACACATACATACATAAAAACACACACACACATATACATATATACTCATGCCTACATACATGCGTACATACATATAAATATGTGTGTGTGAGTGTGTGGATTATATATATATATATATATGTATATACATTTATACGTGTGTATATTGTACCCCAACAACATAGTGTATATATATGTGTACATGTATGTACACATACATATATGTATATTTGACCAATATATATGAAATAAAATATCTGAAATTGTGCAATTTAGACTAAGAAACAAGCCAAAAATGAATAATGAAACAAATAGCAACCGAATTTATAGTTGAATAAAACTAAAATACTTTTACACTGAAAAACTTAGTAGAAGAAATCACATCCAAAAAAATTAAAAACAAGTAAGAGTGAGGCACACAAATAACTTAAAAAATAAAATGTCAAAAGTTGGGTGATTAAATTACATGAACCTTTTTATTTTTGGTTATAATGGATGAACCTTTAACTTAAAAATAGTAAAAACGGAGGGGTGTAGTGGGAAAACTTAATTTTTTTGTCAAATGTAAGATGTGATATTTGATCTGAACACCTCTATTTAAATGATTAAATGTAATTATTATGGGACTATATTACCATTCTATTTAAATATAATTATCATGGGACTATATTACCATTCTCTATGTGACACGCTAAAAAATTAATACATTTCCAGAAAAAGTCACTCCTGAAAGCATAAGAAAATAAAACCTTTGTACATCCGCCCTTGATTTGAAGCATATTTGTTTGTCTCTGAAAGCATTTTATGAAACACTTGAGTATGTATCTTATATAAAGTACTTCAAAATACCAAAATATATCTCAAATGATATTTGTTCAATAAAGGAGTTTTAAAAATTTTTAATGTGCTAAAGTTCTTTGAAACACAACACTCTCAAACTCACCTTTAAAAGTATTTGCCCGACGGTTCAAAGAAACCGTTGAAATCCATTTATATGTTTTTGCTCGGACATCTTATGGTAATAACACTTTCAACTCAACCCCCACAAAGGAAGCAAGAATATGTCGTCAGAAAGGTATCCCAAACCTCTTTTTCTCTCTTTTGGCTTGTCCTAAATCTCCTGATAGTATTGTTACGATGTTTCTTTCGTTAGCAGTCTTAACCACCAACATGTTTTTCTTGTAGTATAGTGTGTCTTTTACCGTTGATCATTTAGATTTGATTAGGGTCCACTATCATTAACAAATACTAACTAGAATTGTAATATATCATAATTATGGAATACTTCTTCTCATGCTGTCTCAGCAGCCATATCACACTCTCTTTCATCATTCTTCACGTGTGGTTAGAGTGAGCTAGCATGGGTACTTACATGGACACCTCAGCATTCAGTTACATAAAATATTCCCTCACGATTGTACATGATTGCTCACTAATCTCCACTCCAACTAATCACCTATTAATCTCATTTAGTTTAAGCATTAGCTCTATAATATTGCTTACTATCTTAGCTAATTTATATACTAGTAGCTTTGTCTTTAAGGTAGTAGTTGTAATATTCATTTTACTGAAATCAAAGAATATTGAGCAGCTAATATTCTTCTTCATCTATTCTCTCTTGGTATCAGAGCTGCAAAGCCAAAAATGGCATCCCCTAAAGCGAGCTCACATATCAAATACTCGGTAGAAAATACACAGATGCAGCCTATTGAGCTAAACCCATTTGCCAACACATCAGATCAACTCTATCAATAAAATTAGACATAAAAAACTATATTCTCTGAAAATCCCAAGTGGTTCCTGCCATTATTAGTCATGGACTCAGTGATTACATAGCGAATGCAGAATGTCGACCAGTTCAGCATCTACACGATGGCAGTCTTGATCTAACATATGTCCAGTGGCTTAGACAAGATAAATTACTACTACGCTGCTTAAATAAACAATGAGTGTTCGTGTATTGGGTCCTGTGCTTCAATACGAAACCTCAAGAAGCCTCTAGTATGCCAAGAGAGGTCATTTACTAACAGATCCATAGCTAATCTTCTTGAACTCAAGAACTCACTGTATAATAGAATAAAAGCAAACATGTCCGTGACTGATTACTTTATGTAATGAGGGGAATAATTTATAATCTATTAGTTGATGGTGATCCTATTAGTGATCATGACCTAATTTTACATATCTTAAATGGAATGTCATCTGATTTTGACCATGTATTAGTTAATATAACCTCAAGGCCTGACAACTTAACCATTAAAGAGGTCCAGTCCATGTTGATGATACATGAGACAAGGCTAGCTAAATTAAACTCATAAAAACAGGCTTCAATGAAAACGAATGCTCACTCAGCTCAAGATTTATGGAATTTTAATCTAGAAACTGAGAAAAGAAATGGTCAATATCAATCACAATAATAAACTTTAGCAGCTTTGGGAGAAGCTCCAATAGCTTTAGAGGAGGAAGAAGAGGAGGTAGAGGAGGAAGGAACTCCTCTAGCAGAGTAACATGCCAAGTGTGCAACAAACGAGGACACATCTATAAGCTACTGGTATAGGATTGATAAAGGATACCAAGTCACTCCTCAAGCTAATCTTATGCATCGAAAAGGGTTTACTGGCTATTATTGTTAGAACTTCAATTTTGCACCTTATCAGAACATGCACCAAGTCCCTTCTTCCCACATGGAAAGGTCAGAAGTTGGATCAGATGGACCCTAGTTTGCTGACAGTGGTGAGCAACTGAGCATAACTCACACTGGTACTAGTAGCTTAAATAAGTGTTTATACCCTTTAAATCTCAAGTCTATTCTTATAGTGCCTGGTATTGCTAAAAATTTAATTAGTGTCATTAAACTTTCCCAAGATATTCTTGTCTTTGTTGAATTTAAATCTTCTTACCATTTTGTGAAGGACAGCAACGAGGATTATCCTCCTCTGAGGGAGGCTTAGAAATGCACTTTATGAGCTTCTTGAACTTGAGGGAACTAAAGCTGCAGCTTTCACCTGTCAATTTCTTCTACACAATGATATCAACCGTAGTCAATCTTCTAAATTTGTCAGTTTTCTACATTCTAGTCCTAGCTAGTTGTCCAAGTTTGCAAATATGTTAGTTTTTCTTTCCAAGAAAGTCTCTAGTTGTACTTCTCAGTATTTTCCAAAGTCTGCTTATGTCACTGAGTCTGTAACAAACCTTAACAGTAAATACAAAAGTCCTTTTAGCACAACTATGTGCTTAATGCTCATTCTGCTAACTCTTGTTATACTTAAACTGATTTTTTGTCTATTTGGCATCACAAACTGGGACACCCATCATTTAAAATCACAAAAGACATTTGAATCAACTAAAGCTAAAACCTACTAATGAAAATGTTGCTGTTTGCAATTCTTACCAACAAGGCAAAAGCCATAGACTAAACCATCCCACCTCTAATACTAGAAGCACTCACACTTATCTCTGGGGCCCTGCACCCATCAGCTCATGGGAAACATGTACTACATCCACTTTGTGGATGATTTATCCACGTTCTCCTGGATTTATCCATTAAGACTTAATATGAGGCTTTTACTACCTTTGTCCATTTCAAAAAGCTTGCTGAAAAATAACTTACACATCCCATTAAATGCTTGAAGTTTGATTGTGGGTGTGGGTGGGGGTGGGTGTGNGTGGGGGTGGGGGGTGTATAGACCATTCACCAAATTCTTGCTTGAACATAAAACAGCCTATAGACATCCTTGCCCTTACACCGATAACCATGGCATTATAGAGAGGAAACACATACACATTGTTAAAACCGGTCTTGCTTTTCTCTCTCATGCCCCTAAGCTACTAGTAGCATGCTTTCGAAGCAACAACATTCCTCATTAACAGAATGCTATCACCCACTCTACACAACTTACCTCCCTTTCATTAACTACTTAAACAGAAACATGACTATCTCTTTCTCAAAGCCTTTGGATGTGCCTGTTACCCACATCTCAGATAATTTAACAGGCATAAAATTGAGTTTAAGTCACACTTATATGTCTTTCTAGGCTACTCCTCTCTATACAAAGACTATCTATGTCTGAATCCCACTGGCAAGATTTTCACTACCATAAATGTTGTCTTTGATGATTTATTATTCCCTTTTAAGCATAGATTCATACAAGGCACTTCTCCAGCATTCCCACCTGCTTACATTTTTCCATCTTGGCCAATTCCATTTCCTCCTCCTTTATCAAGTGTATATGTTGCTCAGTCTCCTAAAATTCTTGCAACTCATGACAACACCAACTTTGAGGCTCCTAACTCTAGTAATTTCTCCTCTCTTGCTCATATTTCTTCACCTAACATTATTACAGGTGATACTCCAACTTACATTGAACCTTTCAACCTACCCTCCCCTCCACCTCAGTAACCCACAACAAACATTCACCCCATGCTCACCAGATCAAAGGCAGGAATCCACAATCCTAAATCCTACATTGTCACCAGTTTACCCATTGCCCATTCTGAACCCAAAACTGTCAAAGCTGCTCTACAACATCCACAGCCTAAGTATCATGCCCTCATGCATAATTAAACTTAGACGTTGGTTCCATATCAACCAACCATGAATGTAATTGGAAATAAATGGGTATTCAGGTTAAAACCAAACCCTGATGGCACTATTCAGAGGTTCAAAGCCAGACTAGTGGCCAAGGGGTTTCACCAAACTCCTGGCCTAGACTATTTAGAAACCTTTAGTCCTGTAGTGAAACCTATAATAGTCAGACTGGTTCTCATTTTGGCTCTTACCAAAAAGTGGCAGTGAGGTAGCTTGATGTGGATAACACCTTTTGATATGGTTCACTCTCTGAAATAGTTTATATGGCTCAACCTGAAGGATTCATTAGCCAAGCATACCCCTCTCATGTTTATAAGCTCAGAAAATCCCTCTATGGCCTGAAACGTGCTCCTAGGGCCTGGTATGGCAAGCTTAAGCTCACTTTACTTCATAAGGGTTTTCAGGTTTCTAAATCAGACCACTCACTATTTATGCTACATCAACCTCATAGAACAATTTTTATTCTGATCTATATTGATGATATCATTCTCATTGGGAGTGACCCTCAATACATGTCTCAACTTATTTCTGAGTTGTACACCACCTTCGCTTTCACCACTTTCTTGGCATATCTGTCACAAAATCTGATTCTGGTCTTCATCTATCTCAAGCCAGGTATATAACTGACTTGCTTCACAAGTCCCATTTGGTTGAAGCCAAAGCCTGTTTTACACCTGCCATATCTTCTAGAAAACTCAGCAAAAACTTGGGTGAACTCCTTATTAATGTCACTCAGTACAAAAGCCTCATAGGTGCTTTGCAATATGTCACCATAACAAGACCTGACATGGCATACATTTGAACAACTTGAACCAGTTTCTACACTCTCCAATCACCCTACATTGGCAGGCCTGCAAAATGCTTCTAAGGTATCTTAAATGTACTTTTCATGAAAGACTTACACTTAAGCCAGCTTCTGAGTTTCAACTTGAAGCTTTCTCTGATGCAGACTAGGCAAATTGTCTGATGACAGAAGGTCCACGTGTGGTTATGTAATTTATCTTGGCCAAAGCTTGGTATCCTAGTCATCCAAAAAGCAAACTGTGGTAGCAAAGTCAAGCATGGAGAGTGAGTACAGAGCTCTAGCTCACACAATTGCAGAATTGCCCTGGATTCGGTCTTCGATGAACGAGATGCACTTTTTCTCTCCAAAACCACTCATTATCTGGTGTGACACTGAATGAGCTGCCTCCATAGCATCAAATCACATATCTCATGAATGAACAAGGCACGTTGGCATAGATCTTCACTTTGTAAGGGATAAGGTTCTTGCTAGAGCTCTTGACATCAGGTATATACCATCAAAAGAACAAGTTGATGACATGTTCACCAAGCCTCTCTCTGGACAACAGTTTCAACTCCACAAATCCAAGCTCAATGTGGTTGAACCCCCCCCCCCCCCCCCCNNNCCCCCCCCCCCCCCCCGAGCTTAAGGGGGCAAATAAAGAATACTTCTTCTCATGTTGTCTCAGCAGCCACATCACCCTCTCTTTCATCATTCTTCACGTGTAGTTAGAGTGAGCTCGCATGGCCACCTCAACATTCGGTTACACAAAATATTCGCTTATGATTGCACATGATTGCTCACTGATTTCCTCTCTCCGACTAATCACCTATTAATCTTGTTTAGCTTAAGCATTAGTAGTGTAATATTGCTTACTGTCTTAGCTAGTTTATATACTAGTAGCTTTGCCTTTAAGGTAGTAGTTGTAATATTCATTTTACTAAAATAAAAGAATATTGAGCAGCCTTCTTTCTTCATCTTTTCTCTGTCTTCCTGTTAAAAAAGGACCTTTTACTCACATGTTTCGTAGCCACGAGATTAAAATGTTTGCATGCATGCCGCATATCATCCACCTGCATGGTAAACACGATCACAGGTCATGTGTTCATTCTCATAGTATTATTTTTCTTTGCAAAAGGTGTACTGGCTATTAGAGGTCACAAAGGGTAGGTCCCAATATGTGGGCTGCCCTTTTCTACCTGTGAAACGATCATTTCTATTTGAATACCAGTGAGAGAAAAAAGAAATAATTTTCTTCAATGGCCTAAGCTTTGCTCCAAAGGGTACTTCTAAATTGACGTAACCTTTTCCTTTTGGTCGCCTTCAGCCGAAAGAAATTTATCGTACTCTTCGAATACCGAGCAAGTGAATTATTCTATGTTACTATAAACAATACCTTCTGTCTTTCTCTTTTTCATGAAATCTCGCAAGTTAGCTCTTTTTTTTCTTTTCTTTTTTGTTTTTTGATGTTATTTCTACACAGGTTTTTGTCCTACATTTCTCTCTCTCTCTAAAAGAATTCATCATTCGGTGCTTGAAATGAGTATTGATTATTGATTTGATTCTATGTCAATGACGCCGTGGATATGGTGGCGGCACGACCACACATCATTCCAGCAACAATCACCACCAGCTACTGTCCAAAACCAGAGAATCCAGCCCGAGATGACTCCGACGCACTTCCTCCGACTAAAAAGTGTAATAGAAAGGTTTATTAGCCGAAGTGTATGTGTCCACGTTAAATGTACATGACTGTTACCTTAACTCCAAATATAATATTCTTCAACATGGTTCACTTCTTTTTTCCCTTATTATCCATGCATGAACGATTACATATCTCCACGACATATCATGATCATAGTTACTTTTCTTAGTTGTTTTTCTAGTGACTTCCTATAAATTGGCGTCATCCTCAAATAGATGCTATAATTTAGAGTTTAAAATATCTATTAGTGATAGTTTGAGAATGTAAAGTGTAATTTTTCTTAATTAAAATAGTATTAAATTATTTTACTCTAAATTTAAATTTATAATATCTATATTTGTACTATATTAAAAAGAGTTTAAAGAGAAATTTTTTTTTCTGCTTTTACCCTTTTGGTCCCATTATAATATAGTGCAAAATATACTTTTCACCCCATTTTTCATTTAATTCAAAAACATATTGAATTTATTGAAGAGTTTTATAACATTTTTTTAATATTATAGAATTAGGAATGCCAATGTCCATATATAGAGATGAAGTTCTAGATCCTTTTTAGTAGATGAATATTTACTTTCCAGTTAATACGAATTTGTTCCTTAATTAGCAATTTTAAACTTGATATCATGTTATTAAAAAAATAAAAAAAATTCATACATATTTAGAGAAAGATGTTAATATATTTTACACTATGTACCTAGAAACGTCAGTGTCCATAAAGATGAATTTGAGATCTTTTTTATATAATGAGTAATTATTTTTCATTTCATATTAAGTTGTTAATTTTCAAGTTTTGATATTGATCCACGAGATCATAGTACAAATGGTCACTATGGGCTTGGGGATTTGCTTCCAGGATTGTGGGGTTCAATTCAATGGTATGCTACTCGTGGCAATCGGCCTGAAGATTTATCACTTAATTTATAATTTTTTGTGCACTTGCGGGAAACTCCTACTCAATAGCATTTGTATATGAGGATTAGTAGGAAAACTACGATCTAAAAATCTGGTACTAATCTAAAAAATAATTTAAATTTGATATTATGTAATATTTATGTTATTAGAAAAAAATTGATACGAGCTTAGAGAAAGCTATTAATTTAGCTTGAATAAGAAAAATCATGTCTTCATAATATAATCGTTTCTTAAAATGTGCAATATTTAATTAAATAAAATCATTTTCTGTATTAGTCAAAGGAGCAATGTTATGTATGGTTTTAATTATAAACCTTTTGATTTAACAAATCTTAATTACTTTATATGCATTATGTTTGATATAAAACTTCCAATTTACAAAATAGCTTAACAATTATATTATTATTTCTTGTTTGTCACTATATAATTAACCATATATGTAATTAACACGGTTAATAGCACGGTTTAGTATTTTTCTACTCTATGCTCAGTAGTTTTCTAATCAATTACAAGCATTCCACACAATCAAAAGAGTTTTTCTAATCGTTTGGATGTATTTTTAATATACTTACTGGGTTTATATTTTAGGTACACCACTACACATTTGAAGTATATCACTGTACAAATAGGGTACATCACTCTTGAAACTCAATTTCTAATTTAAATGAGGTACATCATACACAAATTTAGGTAAATAAGGTACTACACAAACAGAGTACACAACGACATATTTGAGGTAAATCTGACATGAATGATGTACATTACGGTATGTTTCCTTATAGCTTATAGTTCAATTCTTAGGAGTAATTAACATGTATTAGCAGAAATGTTCTCCTCGAACAATTTCTCTGCATTAAAAGTTAAAAAATAAAGTTCATGCACTATGTTTTCATTATTAAAAGTTCAAAAGTTTTATGTACTAATTTTTGTCCATATCTCACTATTTCTTGATCTAATAATTTTTTCAGTAAAAAAGAAAATAAATAATGTTTAAGCGTATTTTTTTTAAATATATGCACAAAAAGATCATATAGTTAGAGGTATTTTGAGAAGAAAACTGTATTATATATATTTATGTCTAATCTACAAAATTTTAGAGAAAATGTCTATATAAATTTTAAAATGTGAGAGAGAGTGTGTGATTAAGACAAAATACATGACGAAATGTTTAAAAGAGTTTTGGAACTTGACTCATTTCAATTATGCAATAGTGAACGAGTTGGATGTCATCCATGAAGTTGACGAATTGGGTGTTGAAAATTCCGTATTAGGGAACCTTTGATAACATGGATACGTATAACAATATAAGATAACACTAATAATATTTTCTGCTTGAGCAATATTTGTACAATTACATAAATACTTGTTTTATGTCTGAGCATTCAATTAATAAAATTTTATTAATGGGGTTAGATTCTCTACATGAGGAGTCGTGTTTGAGCAAATATGTATCTCAGATTCATTTTAATGGCCTCACTTTAATAAGGAAAACTTATAAAACTTTGCCCCTGTGCTTTATCAGTGGCTTTCACCTTAATTTTATTAATTAAATAACTGAAAACCGAAACATTTTTAATGGGAAAAGAAAACTTTGCTAGTATCTATGAAAATAAAATGGTGCCCGTCTATGTAACTTTCTTAATGGAAAGTGTCCCGTCCACTTATTTTGAAATTTTACCTACTGTTTTCGTATACTTGGGGTGCCCTCAGATTTTTCTTGTAATCTGTGGACTCAATCAATATGTTTATTTTAACAAAGACATATTTCAATTTAGTGTCAAAGCTCTAAGTTTGTTCAATTAGATTTATGAACATATAAATTATTGGCAATCAAAACTGTATGTTTAAACAGTGTATTCCCCAACAATCTTAGTAGTTCTCTCTCGGTAAAACTCGAAAAAAAACTATATTCTATGAAAATCTCATATCATTCTTGTCATTATTGGGCACGACTTTGATGACATAGTATTTGGAATAAGAGAAATGTCAAGCAAGAAATTGGTTAATGGTGGATAAAACCCAGAATTCAGGGTGTGGACAAGAAAAAACCAACTGATATTGATCTGCTTAGGTTGAATGATAGAAAATGTATTGGGCACTGTCATTCAATGCAACACCTCAGAAGAGATTTGGAGTTCATTGTCAAGGCACTTTGCAAGTCAATTAAGAGCAAGATTGATGCAATTCGGAAATTCTTTACAGAACTGCAATAATCAGAACCTATCAATAGCAGAATATTGTGACATATGGCACTACAACAATTATGTGTTGTCATAGCACAACACGATCGCGTTTTTCTCTAAAATGCAATAAAAAACTAAAGCGCGAAATGAATTTCATGAAGACCCGCACGGTCTCTCGACTTTACCAAATGAAAACTTCGCTTAACCCGCCCGCGTCTCCCACAATAGCTTTCCCTTTCACAGTAGCTCTTCTTACCAACGACAACTCTTTCGAAGCTCACTCTCAAAGCTCATAGTAGCTAGCCTTTCTCAGAGTATCTCTCTCTTTCACAATAGCTTTGTTCACTAATGAGAGCCCTCTTGAAGCTCACAGTAGCTCGCATATCTCACAGTAGCTTTCATCCCAGGTTTCTCTCCATCATAGCTCTCACTTTCTCAGTCTGTCCTCAACTATCTGCTAGTTCGATTCACAGTCAGAACCAGAGGTAGGTTTTCATTCTCATCGTTGTTTGATTTTAGTATTTTTGGTCTGATTTTATGATTTTTGAGTTTTTCTAAGTTGATTAAGGTCCGTGTTTCTGATTTCTGGGAATGTAGTAAGTTTTGAAATGAAAACCCTCGATTTCTTGTCAATCGACAATTTGTTCAGTTCCTAGGGTTTGAGGAGTAGCCCGTGCTGTCTCTAATCAGGTCGTGGCTTAGAATTTTTGCCATTCTCTATGTGATTTTCATGGGTTAGGGCTTGGACACATTTAAAAGCTTTGGCCCTTTAGTGGAGATCGAATCCAACAACCCGACTGTCATTTCTCCATTATATGTCAAGGATCTTATCCCACATTTTCTTACAAGTGGAGTAGCATATACTGTAAGGGTGCTCCACTTAAGAAATCTAAGCAAGGTTCATTCTTTCTTTTCATCTAATATGGTTTTTATATGTTGTCTTATGTTTTGTAGTTGGAGCTTGAAAAAGCATTACTCACACATATTATGATACTTTGTTAAATTCTAGCACTACAAGAAATATGACATTCTATAAGAGAAGGATATCCCCGTGAAAAGTAATCCACAGGGATCATGTGCCTGTGACAACCTCTCATATTAAAAGTTTGAGTTTTTCACGGGGCGTAACGCCTCCTGTGAAGACCCCTGTGGTATTTCACTTTTTACAAGATGGTTCGACTCCTGTAGAATGTTGTTTAATGAGTTTTTACGACTCATATTACTTTTATTCAACATGTATTTTTAACTCTCGTGAATTAATATTGACATGTATTTTTGTATCCTATTAAATCATATATCATAAGATTTTTTGAATCTCATTCACATAGTTTTTGGTTATAAATTATGCCTCTTAAAAAGAGATTTTCCGGGCATTTTATAAATGCTATTTTTTACAATCAATTTATATGCACATGTTTACGTACCTATTTAAACATTCAAAATCAATATATTACTAGACGAAAAGGCATTCAAACATCATTTCATTTTCACAAAATATTATCCATAAGTATCATCCATAATTATCATATAAAAGTATTAGTATTTAGTCTACTAATACAACGTGCTATTCAAAAAACAAAAAAAATCTAAAAGTTTTACAGATGCTACAAAATAACTTCAAAGTTTCACTGCTTAACTCTTCAAAATTTGATGCCATGCTGAGAACCTTCAAGGGATTGTAAGTCCTGCATTTTAAAGAATAAGATAGTAACTTTAAGATAATTTTACATTGTTCACATCACCATTTTATACTTTAAGCAGGTAAGTTAGCCATATTTCAAGTAAGCAAATTTTCTTACTTTATGTTTTTTATGAAATTCTACAAAACCATATAGTATTTTTTATGGATATTTTGGTCTTTGAATTCAAGTATTGCATACACTTGTGACTTGATGGTTTGGTCTGTTGCATTTAATACTAACTTTTTAAAAATTTTATTATAGTTGTGATTTTGTAGGTTGTAAATAGAGTATGCTGCAGCACTTGCGAATTGTCGTGTTTCAATTCAAAGGGATCACGTATACCATGGGAAGGCATGTGTCTCTAACTTGGCTATAGGCTAGATTAATTTCGTAAAGATTATCTAAATTAATTGACAACTCATTGGCTATAGGTTAGAATGCCATATTTCAAGTAAGCAAATTTTCTTACTTTATGTTTTTATGCAATTCTACAAAACCATATAGTGTACTTAAAAATATGCAGTGTTATTTTCTCCAAACAAGAGCGAGATGTAATTACCCCTCTAGTTATTATTTCTTTAACTCATTTATTGATTGTGAATAAGAAAGACATATTAGTGAAGTGTTTCATACAAATCGTCATGTCTTATTCAATGACTCATGTCATCGAGTACTAGGCTCAGTTCATTTATTCACACACACATCAATAAAGCATAAGGTGATATTGTTGTTATTGCAATCTCGCCACGAATTCCATATCTGTGAATCACGCAACTCCAAAATAGTCGAATCACAATCCCAACAATTGAGATATTATCCGGTAATTCGAACTTACTCTTTTAGCGTATCAAAGATCATAAGTAACTAATTCAAGTTTTGTATTCACCTTAGGATTAAGGTAATTATGAAAATACCCTTAAGTTGTAACAATTAGATTTAGAGCTAAATAAATGATTTTGTTCTAAACTATTCGGTTACTGGCCTATTCAAAATGTTCTATAACATATCTTTGTCAACCGTTAGAGTCTCCACTCTCATGTCCCAAGATAGGCTTCTTTTGGTTCAAACTAACAGTCATATCTGGACTCGATTGCCCAGACAATCCTACGACTGCGAGTAACATTCCGAACTATCTCAGAAGAGTTTATCTGGAAGATCGCTTAGGCTTTACTCTTAATACATTAATAATAGTTTCAGGACTTATGTAAATTACAAACACACTTTAATTAAAGTAAACTTTCATTTATTCATAAAATTCAGTAATACATAAATGTCAATAGCCAACTGTTTACTCATAAAAAGTTATTACACCATACTTTATGGACATGATTCAAACACCACATTCCAAGGGTGTGTCAATACTCATCAGTTTGTGTCCTACAGCCGGTAGGTACTAGGGCATACTACCTCTGTTACCAAATACGGTCCTTCCTAGTTATGTTTGAGGGCCCCTACGTCCATGTTCTTCCTTTTTCGTAGGACCAAGTCGCCTGCCCAAAACCAACAGATCGTCGTCCTAGAGTTGTAGTATCGTGAGGCTGCGAGTTGGGGAGCTTCGTTTTGTAGATTGGCCTGATCCCATAGCTCTTCCAGATCATCCTGGTTATGCCTTAGCTCGATAACATTCTGCTCTGGGTCGTACCGTTAACTTGGTGAGAGGGTTTGTCCGTTTCCATTGGTATAACGACCTACATATGGAAGGTTAGTCTGTAGGGGTTTCTCCTATCGCTGTTTTGCTTGTGGTCCTACCAGCCCATATGACATTTGGGAGCTTTTCAACCCACAATCCTTATTACCTTCCCTCCAGTTTGGCCTTGAGGTTATGATTGATAATCTTGTTGAGTGCCTCTATCTCCCCATTGGAAATTGGGTGGGATGGTGAAGAGGTGAGGTGCCTGCTATCGAGGTGCTCATACGTCTACCTGAATCTAAAGTTATCAAAATCTTTACCATTGTCCCTAATGATGGTGTGGGGGACGCCAAACCTTCATATCACGTTCTCCCATTTGAATTCCATGGTTTTGTGCTCCGCGATGGTGGTTTAGGGCTCTGCCTCTACCCATTTGGTGAAATAGTCGATGGCGACAATGGAAAACTTATTTTGGCCTTTTCCCATTGGCAGGTTCCCGAGTAAATACTCCTCCACTGAGCTAACAACCACGAAATTGGGATGGAGGTGAGGGTTTCCAGTGGTTGGTGTGGAATGTTTGCGGTCCTCTGGCATTTGTCACATTTTCTTACAAAATTCTTGGTATCTGGAATCATCGTTGGCCAATAATACCCCTACCTTTTTAACTTATGGTGCAGTGTGCACGCACCACTGTGGTTCTCGCAAACTCCTTCGTGGACCTCCTTCATGACATATAACGCCTCATCGGGCGTGATGCACCTCAGGTAGGGATAAGAAAAGGCCCTTTTATACAGAGTTTCATCGATAATTATATATTTGACCGACCTGAGGTAGAGCTTTTTGGTGACTTTCCTACCGGGGGTAGAGCTCCTTCTCTTAAATACTCGAATGTGGGGGTGATCCATGATGGGTTTACCGTTGTTCTACTGGTTTCCAACACTTCCTCTCCCTTGATGCTCGGGAAGGGGAAAACCTCAGCTGGTACGGTCCTGCTGATCTCAGTGTCATAGGCGGAGGCCAACTTGGCCAACACATCTGCATTTCAGATCGTGTAGGAATCGTATTTTCTGAGGAGGGCGTGTACTTGGGCCAGATGTATGGTCGACCATATTGTCCACATTTGTTTGATACTACTTATTGATCAAGTTGAAAATTAGTTGGGAGTCACTGTAGAAGGACCAAAGGTCCCCAACAGTCTGCACTTCCTCTTCTTGGCCCATCGTCATGTCAGCGATGAAATCGCTATTACCTACCCCTTAATAGCAGTTCGTAATTGAAGGTCAAATTTGCTAATTTTGATGGCCTACTTAGCTATATGTCCCATGGTCTCTGGATTTTGGAGAACCTGCCTTAGCAGGGAGTTGGTGAGGATTTAAACGGAGTGGGCTTGGAAATAGAGACGTAGTTTCTGTGCCGCAGTAACAAAGGTGAGGGCCACCTTCTCCAGGTCCAGGTAGCATTTCTCTACCCCCACCATGGGCTTGCAAATATAATAGATTGGCTTCTAGATGAGATCCTCCCCGACTCAGACCAGGACAATGGTAACGACCATTTTAGAGACCATCAAATATAAAGATTGCACCTTTCAAGGCACAAGTTTGGAGAGTAATGGTTAGGAACTCATGTAGCTTTTCAGGGCCAAGAAGGCTTCTTGGCATTCCTCGGTCCATTTGAACAATGTGTTCTTCCTCAAGATATTGAAGAAAGGAAGGCATATGTTTGTAGCCCGAGGGGTGAAGCGGTTGAGCGCAGCAATGCACCTCGTGAGACACTGGACCTCTTTGGTATTTATCGGGGGTTCAATGAAACACCCTTTTGTTATCAGGGTTGGCTTTGATCCCTCTATGGTGACCATGAAACCCACAAATTTCCCTGAGCCAACTCCGAAAGTGCATTTTGAGGGGTTTAGCTTCATCTTATATTTCCTCAAGCTGTCGAACATCTAAGGGAGGTCGACAACATGGTTTGCAGACTTATGCCTTCCTTTCTTCAATATCTTGAGGAAGAACACATTGTTCAAAGTAACCCCTGCATTTTTAATCTAAAGGGAATCATAGTGTAACAATAAGTTCCCCGACTGGTGATGAAGGAGGTTTTCTCCTTTTAGGTGGATGCATCAAAATTTGGTTATACCCTGAGTACACGTCCACGAAACTGAGCAAATCGTGTCCTAACGTGGTGTCGACTAGCTGATATATGCGGGGGAGAGGGAAGCTTTCTTTAGGATAGGCCTTGTTTAAATCAGTGAAGCCTATGAAGAACCTCCATTTTCCATTCATTTTTTTTACCAACAAGACATTGGCCAACCATTCTGAGTATTGGACTTCCATGACAAATCCGGTGGAGAGTAGTTTCTCCACTTCCGTAATGGTGACCTTGTCTCTTTTCGCATATACATTCCTCTTTTTCTGTCTGACTGGTACAAACCTCGGGTCCTCCACGTTGAGGTGGTAGGTGATAACACGTCTATCTATGCCAAGCATATCCTCATGGGTCCAAGAAAAGACATCTCTATTATCTCGGAGCAACTCCATGAGTTCCTTTTTCTACTTGTGAGCGAGCAATGACCCAATTTGGACTATCCTATCTGAATGTTCCAGCGAGAAAACAACTAACTCCAACAGTCCATAGGCTTATCCCGAGGTTGTTCTGTAGGTGGTTTGTCGATCATGGTTGTTCCCCTTTTGTTTCTAACCTCGCCATGTTTTTCACTTTAGGCTCGCCCTTCGACGGTGAAAAGTGGGGGATGTCACTAGTTTAGGATCGTCTTTTTAAATTTCAAGGAGGGGCAACTTCGATGCCGTTCCTATTGATGACATAAACTGTTTGTACCAAAATGTTTTAATGATAAGCTTTGTACAATCTCCTTCTTTCGCAGAAACTCTCTCAGCTTGGGATTGTGCAAAACACAAACAAAGAACCCTCAAGACAAAGAGAACCGAGGGTGGTTTCCTCGCCTAAGAGCCTCTGAGCCCTAAGTTAGTATCTCAGAGTAATTTTGGCAGAGTTTTCCTTAGGGGAGAGTTGCTTACCTTGCATTTTTGTTGATTGAGTATTTATACCTGGAGCCTTTGGGGAGGGATGCGTGTCGAGGAAGCATCGATACTGTCACACAAGGAAGCGTGATAAAAATGCCTCAGAGATATGGCGGTTCTATCCTGTCATGGCAAGTTGGGGGTAACATTTAATGCCCTTGTCTCCCGAGCCGACATAAAGGTCAAGATGACTTGAAAGAGACATGATTGACTTAAGAAGTGGTGACTAGACTCCTAAACAAGGAGATGAATAGGGAGACACCACCCCAGTCCCTACTTTAGGTGTGCAAAGATGATGTTGACATTCGGTCACCGTTTAGACATCCAGGTTCTCTGCACGTGCTCTTTCGTTCCTTACGAGCTCTGTCTAGCTCGACCTTTCCTCGTCATAGATTGATGAGGCTAGGTCGGGTAAGATGCCTAGCACATGAATAAGACTTGGTGAGATTCCCATGCTGCGCATCACGGCATTGTCGAGATACATGCTCTCCTTTTATTGGTTTCTAGGAAGCACCCACAACAATGACAAATTATTAAGTGATATAACATTTTATTGTAAATAATCAAGTGTAGTATAGCTGTATCATAAATAATGATGACCAAAAATATACTTCAACTTAGTACATATCATTTGACTAAATGCATCAAGTTAATACTCTCTCTAAATACATACCATACTAAATGCATCAAATAAATACACCCCTAAAAACATACCATATGATTACGCCCCCTAAATATATGTCATATGATTAAAATTTAAAGAATGGAAGTAACCACATTAATCATCATAAAGAAAATTATAAAATTACATGCTTATAGAAACACCAGTCTTTCTCCTTTTGTCATTATAAAAAAATAAGATAACATAAGATACAAAAAAGATAATAGAGATCCGTGACGAGAATTATGCATCACTCGGAGACTGAGGTGGGAAACCCTGAATGGCAACAATTACGGGCAAGTAGTAAGCACGCTATTCTCGACAAATGTCCTCTTGAAATTGTATTTGTTTATTTTGAAGAGCATTAATTTTCTCATAGAGCCATTTAAATATATACATCTCAGCTCCAGATGCGTGAGACAGCTCTCTTGGAAAGGTAAGTGGAGCATTTTCTTGACTAAGCATGTCAGTGAAGGGCAACTGGTCATTTTGAGGATCATCACCAACCAGGTCATCAATGGTGAACTCGATATTTGGAAGATCCATGTTTAAAGGTTCATGTTATTTATTTACAACGTGGTGAGTTTTTACCTAACTCCATTAACCTTCTCTACATAAATCTTTCTTAACGAATTTTGATATTTTTCTTTTTTAGTTTAATAAATTCCTCCTTACTTAGCTAAACTCCAAAATGCTCTAATATTTTCGTGAGCCATATTTCATACGGGGAGAGCGTTTAAGGTTATGAATGACATTTTACATATATTTCAACATCATATAACATATATTAACATTCTCTCTTTTAAACTTTTATAGAGAACATCAAATTGTTAATTTCAGTCTCATGACCACCTCGAGAGAAATGAATAGGTGAGAATGTGGAAAAGGATTTTTGCTTCTATGGAGAGGTGACTGATCAGAGGAAATGTTTTGGAGATGGGTTTATCACAGACACGACGTAACGCATCTAAAGAATCAGCCTTTGTAATTTTTGGTCAACTTGAATTATGATAGAAGGCTAATCCTTGACATGGTATTTCAAAAATTTCACTCAATTTAGCATTGTCCAAGATAATTGTTGTACCTTAATTAACTCTTTATAATAAAGAAATTTTTCTCTATCATCAAATTGGCATAAAATAATCTGACCAACCTAGGATGTATTTTTAATTTTGAGATCTAAAATGTTTTTACACTCCATCCTAGCAAGTAAATAATGAGTTTGGAGCCCACAAAATCAGAATATTTTATCACCCCTCTCTTTTTCGTCATTTGAAAAACAAGCTATTTTGCTCTTAGCTCGCCTTTGACGATGCACATCTTGTCCTTATGAAAAGATAAAAAAGTTTATGGATTCAACAAGGAAAGGAGAAGAATTTTCTGTATTGAAGAGAACCCGGTGGATTTTTGAGATTTGTCGTCGGATTTTAGTGAGAATGGTCACCGTATTGAGTGAGAATTTTATACATCGCTTATTGTAGCAACCGGTGTGCCGGTGTGAAAACCGGTCGGACCGGTTTGTGCAGTAACCAGTCGGACCTCTTTGCACAATAACCTGATATTTTGAAGGATATTTTTTATTTTTGAAAGGTCCTCTAAAACTTTTCTTCTTCTTTATTTTTTATATCCTGAGGACCAAACTCATATTTGCAATTTACTCCCATATCTATATTTTGCTTTTCAATTTTTCCACCTCAAAAGTATCCTTTAATGCACACACACCTATAATTTGGTATTTACTTGTAAATTATCCATTAAATTGTATAAGTGCAAATAAATGCAAATATAAAAATGAACCAATATTCAAAACACCTAATGCAAGTATATTTTTACAAAAGTTTACAACACTCAATGGTTTTGTAAAAGTATATACTAGTTGATTTAATGTATCCACAAATTCAAGTGAAATGTCTCCTTTTTTCACGTGGTCTCGAATAAAATGATGTCTAAGATCAATATGTTTACTGCAATAGTGCAAAACAAGATTTTTTAGAAACATTAACAACACTAGAGTTATCGCACCGAATATGTATATTCTTGAAGTCATGACCAAAATCTCATTAAGTTTGTTTCATCCACAAAATCTGAGCACAATGCTATCGAAATATATTCGACTTCAGTAGTGGACAAGGCTATCGAATTTTTCTTTTTTCTAAATTAAGAGACAAGTGACTGCACTAAGAGTTGATAAGTGTCACTTGTACTCTTTCTATCGATTAAGCTACAGGCAAAATCAGAGTCTGAATACCCAACTAGTTCAAACGATTAATATTTTAGATACCAAAGACCAAATTTGGTAGTCCTATGTAGATATCTAAAAATTATTTTAATAGTTTGAAAGTGTGACTCTTTAGGATAAGTTTGAAAATGTGCGCACGGACAAACACTAAACATGATATCAAGTCTACTTGTAATTAACTAAAGTAATGAGCTAAGCATACCTCAGTATTTTGTAGTGCCAACATTTTTACCTTTGTCATCCTTATCTAGCTTTTTCTGGTGGTACTCATGGGTGCATTGCTAGATTTCATGTTCTTAATAGGGGTGTGCACGGTTTAGTTCAGTCAGTTAGTAAGACACTTTTGTAATTGAACTGAATTCACTGGTTACCTAAGTTACTGAAATGAACTAAACTAGTGTAACTGTAAGAACCGAACCGGATGGAACTGAATTAATCAGTTCAGTTTGATTACTTGTAACCGATTCATTTTCACCTCTAAAACTTCTTAAAATAGCAAGAATAATTAAATTGAAAACCCAATACTCAAATCGAGAATGACCTTAAAAACAACAAGAATAATCATTGATTTCTTGAATATCTTATAGTTCTAATACATGATAGAAGTGAACTAAATCAAGAATGAGCTTCAATTTGGCCTTGATTATACATATCACTCAACATAACTTAAAATAAGTAAATAATATGTCTTAAAATTGGCAAATAAGTCATAAGTTGGCTTGGTATTTTGTTGATGTTACATAAGCTCACTTAAATAGACCCATTTCTAGGCAAAAAGAAGCATCGTCAAGCAGAGGCTAATATTAAACAAGCATTGTTAAGAAGAGGTAGACGAATATGGACAAAGAAGTAGAGGCAGAAAATTTGAAATGAAAGAAGCGTAAGCAGAAGCAGGGCAAACTTTTTTCTAAGTTCTATTTTCAAGCACCGTCAAAGATATTTAAATAGAGAGAGACATAAATTAACATATGACTTAATCAATTTACACTTTGAAACCTTAAATAACCTTCAAAATGACAGAGTGATGGATGAGCTCGAGCTCGACTTGAAAGAGAGGCAGATGGACTGCTTTGACGGAGACAAGGGAAGCTTCGAGCTGGGGAGACTTGATAATGGGAGACGAGGGTTGTCGCAGACTCATGAGGGAAAGAGAGAGAGGAGAGAGAGGCATAAGTCGCAACTGAGTCTTAGGGTTTGACCTTTTTCTCTTTTTGATCATTTATGTATAATGTCTATGATTAATCATATATATATAAAATATTAAAAAATGATTGTAATCCATTTGAACCGATTATAGGTTTATTACAAAAAACAACAAAGGCAAAAATTCAGTTATGTAATTTATCAGAACCGAATTGAATTACTATAGTAAAAGTACTGACCAAACCAATTCGGTTTGGTTCGGTTTGATCAGTTCATATATTTTCTACACACCCCTAGTTCTCTATTCCAAACCTTTTGAGTAGATCTTGGTTTACTTTTCTTGACTTATGAAACTTCTATCATCCATTTGCTTTATTTGGAGTCCAAGAAAGAAATATAATTCTTCTATCATGCTCATCTAAAACTCCTTACTCATTGTGTTATCAAAATTCTTGCACAGATGATCATTCGTGGAACAAAAACTATTATCATCTATATAAATTTGAACAATGAAGACATTTTTTCCTTCTAGTATTTTATGAAAATGGTGTTGTTTACTTTATCGATCCTAAAACCATCGTCAATAAAAAAATCTGCTTAGCCTATCATACCTAGCTCTAGGAGTTGTTTTAAGTCATAGTGAGCCTTTTTATGATTGTACACATGATTTGGAAAATTTAAACTTCGAAAACTAGGAGATTTTTCTACAAACACCTCATCCAAGATGTATCCATTTAAAAAGACACTCTTGACATCCGTTTAATATAAAATAAAATTTTTAAAACATGCAAAGGATAAGAGTATTCAAATTGATTTTAGTCTAGCAATAGGAGCAAATGTTTCATCTAAATCTATTCCTTCTTGTTGGTTATAACGTTGAGCTACTAGTCTAACTTTATTCCTAGTTACGATTCCATTTTTATCTACTTTATTTTTTAACACTCTATTCGAACCTATTACTGAATTATTTAATGGTCTAGGAACAATTTCCCATACATTATTTTGTTCAAATTGATTTAATTCCTCTTACGTGTAAATTATTCAATACTCATCTTTTTCAGTACCTACAAATATTTTAAGTTCTAACTGAGATATGAAAGCAACGTTACTCATACTATGAAGTGATGCTTGAGTGGTTACTTCTTTTGTGATGTCTCCCAAGACAAGCTCCTTTGGGTGATCCTTTACAAATGTTTATTCTTTTAGAAGTTGGTTTTGATTGTCTAGTTGAGCTGCATCTTTGGGAGACTCAATTGATCCTTCATTGATATCTCGCCCTTCTATATTTATAATAGTTTCATCAACTTGATCATAGACAACGTTAGAAGGTCTAGATTCATAAAAAACTATATGCATGGATTCCTCACTACTTGAGTTCTCTTATTATATACCTATAGGCTTTACGAATGGTGGAGGATCCATTCATCAGTCTTTGAATTAAAATTTTCTAGGCTATCTTTATTATTCAAAATAAAACATTTGCATCCAAAAACTAAAAAATAAATGTTTGTGACTTTTTCATTGAAAAGATCATAAGGTGTTAACTTTAATAAAGGTAGAATGTAAACACGATTTATAATGTAGCAAGATGTTTTTACGTCTTCGGTCCAAAAATATATGGCTAAGCCATATTCATTTAACATCGTTCTTGCCATTTCTTATAGGGACCGATTTTTCCTCTGAACAACACCATTTTGTTGAGGGGTTCTTGGAATAGGAAATTCGTACGAAAAGCCATTTTCGTTGCGAAAAATTTCAAATTATTTGTTTTCAAACTTGCCACCATGATCACTTCTAATTTTTAAAATCATAAAATCTTTTTCATTTTGAACATGATTGCTAAATTTTCTAAATTTTTTAAAGGTTCCTCTTTCCTTTTGAGAAACAATACCCAAGTGTATCTTGAAAAATCGTCGACTATGAGAAAAAGCGTACTGTTTACCTCCAAGACTTGCAATTCTAAAAGGACCAAATAAATTCATGTGAAGTAATTACTATGGTCTAGGGGTTGACACTATACGTTTCTATTTAGAAGAACTTTTGACTTGTTTACCCATTTGACATGCATTACAAATTTTGTCTTTTTCAAAATTGATTTTATGAAGACCTTTAACAATAACATTTTGGTAAGTTTTGAACGTAAATTCATAGTAGCATGTCCTAATCTTCTATACCATAGGCAACTATCACTATGATTTTGAAATTATCTCAAGTTTATGCTGCAAATATTTTGGTCCTTTTGTCCAATAGATAAAACTTTGTTGGATGCTTTGTCAATGATTAAGCAAAAAACTTTTTATGACTATAATATTAGTCACAAAGTTGACTAATACTGAGTAAGTTATATTTTAACCCATCTACTAATAAAAAATTATCTATAGCGGGGAAGAGTCATTACTTATAGACCCAATACTGATGATTTTTGCTTTCTTGTCGTCCTTAAAAGAGATGTGTCTTTTCTTTTGACTTATTTTGGTAAGCTCTGTCTCGTCACTGGTCATGTGTCTTGAGCATCCACTATCGAGGTACCCTTTGTCATCCTTCTTAGATGCTACCTAAAACACAGATATTCAAAAAATATTTTTTAGTACCCAAATCTTTTTTGGTGCTTGATGATTAGTGTATTGGGGAGTCCACTCATTTTTCTCAAGATAGATGTCTTTCTTTTTACAAATGCATGAAAAACTCTCATGTCATCTAATCCACAATAGTGACAGATTATAGGAGGGTGGCGTGTGTGAGATTGTTTGAGTTTTACAAAAATATTTTTTTTCTTTATTTTGAAAGGATGTGTACCCTAATTCTCTTTTATTAGGAGCTTATCTTTGAATTCTAAGAAGTTTATTTAAGTTATTACCACCGTTAGTAAACTTTTGGGCTGTTGTATTTAAATCTTTTTCTTTCTTTTTACATCTAACAAAAATCTATTTTTCACATGTAGAGTAGTTTTGATTTTAAACTTTCATTTTTCAAAAACTCATGTTATTCTTAGAGTTTTGTAAAACTATTTTTCATAATTTTATTCTTTAATTATAATTTTTCAAATTCACAAAAAAGTTCTTCAACAACTATTTCAAGATCATCATAACTAGGCTTAGTATCTAGAGTTAGTTTATAAGAACTTACCTTGTCTACCAAAGCCATGAAGCACATATTTGCTACTTCTTCTTCTTTTTCTTCTTCCTCAAAATCGCTTTCATCGGTCACATCCCAAATTTCCTTGAGTGCTCTTGGTTTGAATTTCTTTGGAGTGTTGATTAAATTTAGACAATCGCCCTTGATATGTCCAACTTTCTTGCATTCGTAGCATGTGATTATGCCGCGTGATATTTTCTTGTCGTCCTTTCTCGAAGTACTCTTTCATCTATTTATAAATCTCTTGAATTGTCTTGTGAGGAGAGATATATCATCTTCCTCTACGTAGTCGACATTCTTATTCATATTGCTCTAGAGTTGATTTGAGTGCACTACTCTTTTTCTTTAGTGTCTCTTCTTCTTCATTCTCTTTAAGCCTAATTTGATGTGTTATTAAAGAGCCAATGAGTTCTTCGAGTGACAGAACGTTGAGATTTTTGACTTCTTGATGGCTGTAACTTTGGCTTTGTAAGCACCTAAGAATTTTTCTCACCATTTTAACATTAGAGTAGGATTTTTCAAGAGATTTTAGTCCATTTATAATATCAATAAAGCGAATAAACATATCACGCACATATTCATCATTTTTCATTTTAAACAGTTTGTAACTATCTATGAGTATGCTTATCTTAGACTCTTTGACTTGGCTTATACCCTCATGTGTGACTTCAAGTATATGCCCAATAGACTTAGCGGATTCACAAGTAAATATTTTATTAAACTAATTTGAGCAAGAGCACAATACAACATATTCATAGCTATATCATTCAGTGATATTTTTTTTATCCTCATTATTCCATTCACTTTTAATTTTAATAACATTATTACATTCTACGGTTTTGTATGGAATGTGAGCACCATTTTCTGTAATATCCCACAAATTGTAATCTATAGATTGCATATAAATTTTCATGCGAGCTTTCTAACATCTAAAGTTATTTCCATTAAATAATTGTGGTCTAGTAGTAGATTATTATTCAACAATAGATTCACTTGTGATTGTCATTACACAAGACGGTGAAGTCTTTTAAGGAGTAAGTTCCTAGCTCTGATACAAATTGTAGGATTGGTATGGCAAACAAGGAGAGGGTGAATTGGATGAATGAGTGTAACTTTAAAAATTAAGCACTCAATTAATATAAATATGAACTCTTAAAATAATAAACTAAGGGTGGAAACGTAAATAGTAAGTATAAATGTGTAAAAAATAAAAGTGTGCAAAAAAAATAAAGAAAGTAAAGAGAGATTTAGCACACAGTATTTCATCGTAGATTTTTCCCATCAAGGATCCCCCGGTTAAAGATTTTTCCGAAATGATTTTCTGAAAAGTGAGGACCAAATCTTTTATAATTTGTATTGATTTATGGTACCAATCAGACCTTAACAATGTAGTGTTTCGAGATCTTCGAATCTCTTACAAAAAATTTCAAGAACTCGCTCACAACCTTTTTTTACTCACAACAATGTTTTTCTCACTCAATGAGATTTAACAATTCTAAGCTCAAGAACATGAGACAAGGTTGTGAAAATATCATAATGAAGAGAGAATACATCATTTGAAGTGTGTAGGAGAATGAGAAATGGCTCGCATATTTATACACTTTGAAAATTGACTTAAACCAGTGCAACTAGCTTGGAGAACCGGTTGCATCAGTGCTTGATTGAAGGATGTTTTTCTTTTTAGTCAAACCGGTGCACATGTTTCTCCTATCAATTGGACATGTTTGACAATTAAGGAAAGAATTCCTTAATTACAAATTGGTGCACCGGTTAGAAGCAATCGGTCAGACCGGTCCTAACCGATTTCCTAATATTTTGACTGATTTTGTATCCAAAATGACCCAGTTTGTTGTATTACTTGTCTATATGGATCTCCTAAGGGCATTTATGGACTTTCTAACTTAATGAGGCTATAACATATATTAGGACCGAGAGGGTTGACTATTTTCCAGGTGTTGTGTTTTTACTATATTATTGAGCCTAGAAAAGTTTAATCAACCTAAGTGAGTTCTTATTGCAAAGTACATGGAAATAAAATAAATTAGTCACATCATTTTCTTTTTCTTCAAGTTTTTCATGCATCCATCTTATGGTTATTCATATACACTTGATTTAACTCATTAATAATACTTGAATGATTTGTGATAAAAAATAATTGACTTTAAAAGTAACAGGGTCAACACAATTGATCTAATTGGTTTTTACCTGTCTGACACGTCTTCCACTAGTTTGACCGACTTTTGCCACCAAAGATGTCCTGGTTCAATGTATTTTGTTTCATTTTCTTGTACAATCAGATTCTTTTCTTGCTATTGACCATTTTCTCAGTTGGTTGACTTCTTGTGATGTATTGGATCCATATAACTTCTAAAATTTGATCCTTGTTCATTGTGTAGTATTTTTCTTGAAGCACCAGATTAATTCTCCTGTAATTTCTTGTATTCTATTTTAAATTATACTTGATGATTGTTTCTACACACAAAATAAACTAGTAGTCTGATTATTATTTGTCATCATCATGACTAAGACCAACAATCTGCTTGTCGGTAACCATTTATTGACATCTCCTGACCGCTAGCCATTGAGTGTCGTCTAGTACTCGCTAGTTGTTGACTATTGTATACTTGCCACTAGCCGTTGATTATCATCCACTGACTGCTAGATTTTGATTATCGTCTGCTGGTCACTAGCCATTGATCATCGTCTGCTGACCGCTTGATGTTGATTGTCACCCGTTGACCGCTAGATGTTGATTAACGTCCACTGCATCTATTCTCAACACATGGCCCCATTTTGACCCTCTGTGGTGTTCACCTTTCATCCATGGTTCTTATTTTATTCCTTTATACTTACAATAATAATAACACTTTTTTATGACATAAGAAATCCACTAAATCTTTCTATTAAAAAAACACTTGATTCTGAAAAATGGCTGGTTTATACAAAATCTTGGAGTTTCCCTAACATACAATATGCAAGTGGTACGTGAATTAATATAACTTATTACTTTTTTTTATAAGTAAATGGGTTTTACATTATTTCTTGCTTTTCTTTGGCAAGATAGGTATGGGAATATTCTATAGAATAATTTAAGAATGAAAAACATTTTTGCATTCTGAATAAATACTATTTTTTATTATAAGAAAGTTTCTTTAAAAGCTCAATAAAATTAATGTAGGATTCTTTTGTAGATAAAGAAAAAATTCATGGGTTGATATCTTCCTCGACTTTGACCAAAAAGCCTATGTTTCGATCCATTTCATGAAGTAATCTGTAGCCACTATCAAGAAGCGTTATTGAGCTGACACCATTAGGAGTGGACAAATGATGTCAAGTGCCCCATGTATCAAAGGCCATGGGCTTGTTACTGTTGAGTTCTAGAGCTACTTTGGGGATTGGGGCATTGACATTTATCACATTTCTTTACATATTGCTTGACATCTCGATGCATTCCAGGCCAATAATATCCCTCATTTAAAGCTTTGTGAGCTACCAGTCTTCCCCCAGTGTGGTTTCTGCATATTCATTCATAAATTTCAGCGAGGACGTACGTCACTTCTTTCTCCTTCAAGCAATTAAGTACGGACCTAAAAATGATTTTTTATACAAAAGTACACCTGTCACTTTTCTGTTGTACTTTCCTCGCAAGGAGTTTGTCCTTAGGGAGTACTTCCTTTTCAAGGTAGAAGATCACATCATCTTGCCAGCTGGGTTGCCTTTCGATTTCTACTTCGGTGATGCCGATCAACGAGAGCAAAACACTCAGTTTCTACAAGAATTCCTCGGGCACATTTATTTTATATGGGATTTGTAATGATGATTTCAAATTTACTAGCGCGTCTACATGTCAGTTCTCGGCTCTTGGGATTTGTTGAATTTCATAGTTTTTGAATGAGCTCAGTAGTTCTTTCGCCCGTTGTAAATATTTTATTATTCTTTCATCTTTTGCCATGTATTCTCTTGTGACATGTTTGACAATTAACATGAAATGACAAAATCTTTTCACATCAGTTACCTCATATTTCCACAGTAAAGATACTTCTGCTATTAACGCCTCATACTCGGGTTCATTATTTGTTGCATTGAATCCAAAGAAAGTTGAATGTTGTAATGTTTCTCCAAATAGGGTTTGCATCACTACCCCAGCTCCTGCTCCTTTATTGTTAAAAACAACATCAACGTATAATTTCCAAGATCTGCTCTCAATTTATTTCTATGGTTCTGGGTTGACTTTTTCTCTGGTACAGTTTGAGACAAAATCTGCTAACACTTGCCCCTTGATAGAAGTTCTAGGCTTATAATGGATTTCGTATTGGCCTAGTTCAATCGCCCATTTCACCATATTCCCACTTATCGTTGAAGAGTGTAGAAGACTTTCAATAAGCAATTTTGTTAATGCCTGAATATTGTTCCTCTGAAAATATGGTCTCAGCTTCCTAGTAGCAATCACAATAGCAAGTACTAATTTTTTCATCTTTTTGTATCTTGTTTCTACTACTACTAAGATTTTGCTAATAAAATATATGGGCTTCTGTTTCTTTTCTTCCTCTCTAATGAGTACGACATTTACAGTTGTCTCTGAAGCGACAACATATAAGTGGAGTTGCTCACCAGGTATTGGTTTTGAAGGCTTCCTCACACTCTTCATCCTATTTTTTCATCGAGTCCTTCATCAGCTTATCAGAGAATGACTTACATTTATATGTCGATCTGAAAATAAATCTATTGAATGTCGTGTGTCTGTTAGTCCTTTAATTTCCTTTTTGTTCTTTGGGGACTTCATCTCCATTATAGCTTTCACCTGATCTGGTTGACTTCTATCCCTCGCTGGGTTAATAAGTGTCCAAGGAATTTCCCTCTAGCGAGACTGAATGTGCACTTCTCTAGATTCAGCTTCATTGAGTTCTTTCTTAGAACTGAGAAAGCCTCCTCAAGATCTTATATATGATCTCCTCATTCTTTACTTTTCACCAGCATATCATCACTTATACCTTCATGTTTCTTCCAATCTTATCATGGAATACATTGTTCACCAGTCTTTGGTATGAAGCCTCTACATTTTTCATCTCAAAGGGCATTACTTTATAACAATAGATGTCATATTATGTAATAAAAGAAGTTTTTTCTTGGTCAGATTGGAACAATTTTACATGGTTATATCCAGAATAGGCATCCATAAAGCTGAGGAGCTCATGTCCATATGTGACATCTACCATTTGATCAATCCTATGCAGTGGATAGTCATCCTTTGGACAAGATTTATTCAGGTCGGTGAAATCCATGCTGATACTCCATTTACCGTTCTTTTTTCGCACCATCACCATATGGGCCAACCACTTCGGATACTCAAATTCTCTAATGAATCGAGCGTTTAAGAGCTTGTTAACTTCCTCCTTTACAGCTCTATTCTGTTCTGGTGTAAAACTCATATTCTTCTGTTTTACTGGTATTGTTGTTGGATCTGTGTTCATCTTGTGGCATATGATCTCTTCCGAAATTCCTGGAATTTCTTGCACGGTAGTAGCAAAAACATCTTTGTTCCTTCGCAGAAAGTCTGTCAACTTGTCTTTCTCTACTTGCTCGACGTAGGTGCAGATGTTTGTCATTTTTTGTGTTCCTTTTTCCAGGCACACTAATTCTGTTTGTTCTCCCGCCTCATATCTCAGGCCACCTGACTCGTCCTCTTGTGGTTGTTATTGAGTCACTTCCTCGGGCTACTTGGCGTCTATTTTTTTGTAAGTCTTTTCTTTGCAGACTCCAATATAGTCGTAGAACAGATGCAGGCAGTGGCCTGATCTCCTTTAATGGTCTTGATTCCTTTCGGTGAGGGGTACTTCAGCACTTGATAGAAATTTGATGGTACAACCTTCATCTTATGTGGCCATGTTCTTCCCAGAATAGCATTGTATAGAGACGAAGTATCAAAAATCATAAATTTAGTCATATAAATAAAGCGTTCAGCAGTTACATTGAGAATTAGAGTCCCTTCTAAGTAGCTGATAGCTCCATTAAAGCCTATCAACGGTTGTGATTTTCCTTATAGCTTATGTTTTTCCATTGACATCTTTTCTAATATGGTTCCATATAGTATGTTTTACTGTGCTCCCATCATCCACCAGAACTCTTATTAAAAGGCAATTTTTGACTTGTATTAAAAGAACAAGGTCATCATTGTGGTGTCTGTCATGTTTCAGATCTAGATCATAAACAAATAGTGATAGATTCCCATTATTAGGTGAGTGACTTCTCATGCATTACTCTAACATTGGTTTCTTGTAGTACTGTTTCCTTTCCTTTCGTATTGTCCCTTCATGTTCTGTAAGTGCAATGATGGCATTGACAATGCATATGTGTTGTTTTCTATTGTGACGCTTTTCATCATCGCGATCTTCCTTTTCTACTTCCTGATTTTTCTATTCTCTTTACACAAATCAGAATAGGTATCCTTAGTGTAGTCCTTGATCTAGAATCAATCCCTAGTGTAATCCTCACTACTCCTGTGAAAAGAACAATATTAATCATTATCCTTGATATTTGGCTCTTTTGTGAGTGGAGTTGGCCTTTTCAGCCATGGCTTATTCTTGATCTGTTTAAGAATCTGATTTATTGGGAGGATCAACGGCGTGTAGACTTTGTCCCTTAGATGTACTCATCCAAGTCCCGTCTTTGATATTCTATTCTCTCACATTTTCTTTTCCTTTCGTCTTTCTTATCCGTTCTGTAGATTCTCTTTCTGGAATTTCATTTTCTCTTCTATGACTCTTCCTTTTTTTGTTTGGTTATTTTCAAAAGACTATTCTTTTCTTCCACCAACGTGATGTAAGTCTGAGCTCGTTTGAAAGTTTCTGCCGTAGAAAAAGATTTCATTTTAGACAAGTCCTCGAACAAGGAGGAGTTTGGACTTATTCCCCACCTAAAAGACAGTCTGGCCATCCGATCATCATAGTTTTCAACCTTTGCCATCTCATCTTTAAATCCGTGGGTGAACTCTTGTAGAGACTCTCCGTATTTGATAGTAATCGTCAGAAGGTACTATGTGTCTTCCATTACTGCTAGGTATGTTGAGTACTGTTCTACAAAGACAAAAGTCATAACAACAAAATTAGTAATTAAATGGACAGGGAATGAATGATACCATTTTAAGGTTGTTCCATCCAGACTGGTTGGGAACATTCAGCACATTAGTTCATCCTCATGCTGATACAGTGCCATTATCTGTCTGAACTGATAGAGGTGATCTACCGGGTGTATTTTCCCTTCATAGCATTTGAATTTCGAGGCCATAAATTTCTTGGGTATAGGAGCTGCCCGAATTTCTAGGCTCAATGGAATACAGATGAGAGACTCCAAACTGCTTTTGCCAGTACTCCCCAAGTTCCTCATCTCCAGCATTTTTTATTCTAGTAACTCCTCTATCGCTTCCTTTGTTATGACTCTAGGCTGACGAACCTCCCCCATAGCTTCTATTTCTTGATTCTGAGATTGAATTTCTCCTTCTTCACATTGCACAATCTTACTATTCTCGTGGTTTTCCTACTTCGACTCTCATCCGTTGTTCTCTTAACAGATTTATCGTTCTTCATTATATACCCTTTGACTGACTTCAACACGTTTTCAAGCCATCTCTTATTGAATAACATGGATTTGGTCTCACATAGCTTTCCATACATCACGATGCGCTTCAATGTTCCATTCTTCCATCACTCGCATTTCGGTCAGGTTTGTCTGGAGTATTTTCGGTGGTGGGGTTGGTTGGTCTACTTGGTCATTACTATTTCTGGCTCAATTGCCTTCATTCTGGTCTACGTCAGATCTCGTTCTAGGCATGTTTAGTGTTTTTGGGTGGGTTTCTCGAGCTTTTTCTCTCAACTCCCAATGAAAGCACCAAATATGTAAATAATTTTTTTTCCTTCCCACTAGAAAAATAATGAGAACATAGAGAAAAGGTATGAAAGTTAGTAATTTTCCCTGGTTTATATTCGATCCTTGAATTTACAATTTGACATGTATTTATAGGCTTGTAGTACAACTAAACTCCTGAAATACACAAAGAATAAATGGAATATTCTTCCAGATTGAGTGTATCTTCTGAGATTTACTTCATTCGTTAGGTTAATGGCTGAGTCCTACTTATCAAAATACACAACTATTTAAATTTGGACCGCTGAATTTAGTGTGATGAATCTAACAGTTGTAATGCTCGTTGCCTGCTTTGCCATAGTGGCAAATTTTCCTCCTGCTTTGATTGGTCACTCCGGCTTATGTGGCTTCCTAGATGGCTTTAATTATCTTTCTTTTTTGCTGACGTGGCTAAATACTGAAATTATTCATGTTCATGGAGTATTTTTTGGTTTCTTCCATTTTAGTTCTCAATACTAGTATAAATCCATAGACACAGTACAACTTGAAGTACTTGGATAAGAAGTGAATCGTGAGGAGGGGGTGAGTCACAGAGGTTGGTGAGATGGGGGGTTAGTCGTGGGGATGGGGTGTAGGGAAGGGGAAGGGGAAATTTTGGGTTTTGAGTATTTTTTGGTTTTTTCAGTTTTTAGTGTAAATTATTTTATTTTTTCAGTTATTAATAATTTTAATTTGAGTTTTACTTTAATTAAAATAATTCTGTTGATATACTTCAATGTAAACTCTAAACTAGAGCTTCTCTTTCTAAACCTCTTGGGGTTTGCCTCAAAACCTGTGTTTTCATGATGATTTTGATTGGTTTTGGGACCTGAGTTGGGAGGAGTTGCTAAATAGAGTAAGCATTAGGGTTTAAAGATGAAAGCTAAGGGAAAATGTGGCACTTTTCATTTCGTTGGAGACTGTGCGAAAATTGGGAAACATGACGAAACCAAAATTGATTTGTTACTGGTGGGTCCGCCACGTAGAGGACCTAGTTGTCCTCAAAAGATGAATGAGAATAACCTTAATGAGGTAAGAGAATTTTATGTTTTTTTTAAAAAAGACAGCCATAAAAGCATGTATGGATCTTCTTGTGCAAGCATTAGTGACCCATTTAGTACTGTAAACCCTAGCTTTGAGGGTAATATGGAGAATTATGAGGAATTTCCTTTGTTACCCTCGTCTTCCAAGACTGTTAAAACACCTGAAAAGGTTATTATGGAAAATACACTATACCAGAGTTTAATAACTGGAAGAAAAGACGTGAAACTTTTAATTTGCAGAGGGAAAATGATGACCTAAGGAATAAGGAACCTAAAGGAAAGTGGGTGGATAGAGTAAAGTAGAATAATATGCAATTTAACGTCCAAGACTCTATATCCACACCTATTATTGACACTTCTAGTGGTACATACAAGATAATGAGCGAAATTATCTAGGAGGGTGTGAAGTTCTGGGATAATACGCTGGTTGGCCATTTTTTGGCAAAGAAACCTGCCTTCAACTTTGCTAAACAGGCAGCGTTCTGACTTTGGGAGAGTAAATGTATGAAGGAGGTTGCTGAAAACAATCACAGATTCTTTTTCTTCAAGTTTGATTCATTGAAGAATAGAGATATTGTTTTCAAGGGAGGACCCTAGTGTTTTTATAGGGAGACTCATTATTCTTAAGGAATGGCTACTAAGTATGAAGGTGACCAAGGAAGAGATGTCTAAGATCCCTGTGTGGGTAAAGATATGGAATGTTCCTCAAGTTCTATGGACACAGAAGGGTATATTCTCCATTAGTAGTATCTTAGGTACTCCTTTGTATGCAGATATTTGCCAAGGTCTGTATAGAAATTGATGCTACTTCCGTATTACCTAAGTCTATCGACATTGACTTAGAGGATATAAGGATTGAAGAACTGAAGCTAAATATTGAATATATGGGTGTCCCGAACGTTTGCACACTTTGTAAAGTGTTTGGCCATGATTGTAAAATGAAGGCTCAAGCAAAAGATCAAATACCAGTGGTGAATTAGTCTTCAAAGAAAGAATGGGTCAAAGTTACAAGGTAGAATAATGTGCAGAATAATGATAAGATTGATATTGCTCCTCCTAAGTTGATAAAGAGGCAGTAGCTTCAAAAGAACTTGATGTTGTGCTTCCTGAAAACCTGGATGAATATGTCCAAGCTGAATCTTTTGATGTTGATATAGTGATTGAAGCTTGTCCTGCTCCCTGTATTAATGTGCAAACTGATTTAAAGATTAGCCCTAAGAGGAAGTTGGTTACATAGGTAAGGAGTTCAGAGTGTGCTTCCTCAACCAGTTCCAAACTTTCTGCAAGACAAAAGCAAAGACTAAGGAAAGATGTTTCCAAGCTTAAGGCTAATAATGATGACCAAGTGAACTCTTCACCTATTCACAAACCTGTTTAATGATTGATCGCAAACCATGCAGCATGGAATAATAAGGAATTTAATATGTCCCTTAAAAATCCTGAGATTAAGAAGCTATAGCAAAGTTTAGTATGAAATTTTGTGCTTTGTTGGAGATAAGGGTGAAAGAAAAATATTTTTCTAGAATTGTTTCCTAATTGTTTCCCAACTTGAATGTTTTTCATAATTATTCTAAACACCATCTAGGGAGGATATGGTGGCATATGATACATCTATGTTTGATATCTCTGTATTATCAATATCTGATCAATTCATCCAGTGTGAGGTGCGTAGTAGACTTTTAAATGAAATTGCAAGAAAATAACTTTGGGAGGATTTGGTTAGTATTCATGCAGATTCCATGGCCATGTCTTGGATTATTCTTGGAGATTTATTGAAGTCTTACACCTGGAGAAAAATAAGGGGGTTCTCCTTCTTGGGATGAGTTATGAAGGATTTTTCAAGGTGTCTTAACACCATTGAAGTGAGTGATCTGCCCTATACAAGTGCTACTTTTACCTAGTGGAACCATCAAGCAAGGGGTGCTAGTATTCATTCAAAAACTGATAAAGCTATTGTTAATGCTACTTGGAGGGACTGTTTTACTAGATCAATGGCTTATTTTACAAGTCCAAGTAGCTCTGATCATTATCCTATAATTATCTTAAGGCTTATAGAGGTAAAAACAACTTCAAATATTCTAATTTTTGGGCTGATGTTGAGGGTTTTGCATAAACTGTACAAAAATCATAGAATATAAATCTTTATGACACTGATATGTATATGCTGGCTAGAAAGTTGAGTTCCGTCAAAATGGCTCTTAGAAGCTTCAATGCTTCACATTGTAATAACATTTCTTGAAGGGTTAATGAAGCTAGATCAATTCTGGAATGTGTATATCAGAAGCTGGATTCTAATCTATCTTGTTTGGCTACTCAAGTTGATGCTCAAAATGCTTTCAAGGAATTTCGTGACTGGAGAATTGCAGAAGAGAGCTTTTACATGTAAAAGACAAGAGTTAACTGGTTGAATTCGGGGATAACAATACCTCATTCTTATTTGATGTTGTTAAGGCACATAGAAGAAAGTCCTCACTGATTTTCCTTATTAATAAGTAGGGGGATGTGATTATTGAAGTTACTGCATTTAGAAGTTGGTGGTGGATTTTTATCAAGATCTTTTAGGTAAGAAACTTCTTGTCCCAAACATTGATTGGGATGTACTTCATTCTTTCATTCCTCATAAGGTCAGCCCTACAGATTGTGCTGCTTTGATGCTTCCTTTCACAGCTGAAGAGGTCAGGGAAGTTTTCTTTTCCTTTAGTGATAAAAAAGCTCCAGGTCTTGATGGCTTTAGTGCTAATTTATTTAAGAGAAATTGGCAAACCATAGGGGGAGATGTTACAATAACTATTCTTGAATTTTTCCAATCTGATGAATTTTTGAAGTTGTTTAATAATACTGCCATTACACTTGTTCCAAAGGTTCCTAACCCTAGTCGAGTCACTGAATGTAGACCCATTTCATACTGTAATGTAGTTAACAAATGTATTACATCTTTGTTAACTAAAAGGCTTAGGTCAGTGTTACCTAACATGATTAGCATTAACCAAACAACATTTGTGCCTAAGAGGTCCATATCTGATAATATTCTACTTTCTCAAGAGCTTCTAAGGAGTTATCACATAAACTCATTTTCCCCTAGATGTGCTTTAAAGGTTGATCTCTTATAGAGTGTATTACTACTCCTACTAATTCTATTAACATAAATGGAAGCTTACAGGGTCACTTTAATGGAGGTAGAGGGCTTAGGCAAGGAGATCCAATATCTCCTTACCTGTTTGTTCTTATGATGGAAGTCTTTATAGGTATTATGCAACAATACTCTACAAAACCTAGGTTTTAGTATCATTGGAGATGCAAGAAGAATAGAGTGGTAAATCTTTACTTTGCTGATGATTTGCTAATTTTTTGCAAAGGTTGTTCTCATTCTATTAAGGTGGTGATGGAAGGCATTGAATTATTTGGTGTCTTGTCTGGTTTGAATCCTAATGTAGGGAAAAATAGCATTTTCTTTTCTATTTTTTTTAGGATGAACAAATTAGTATCTTACATATTTCTGGCTTCATTAAAGGTGATTTACCTGTTAGATACTTTGGTATTCCTCTTATTTCTACTAAGATGAATAAAGCTCATATTGAGGTTCTAGTAGACAAAATCATATCTAGCCTAAGCATGGTAAAATAGACACTTGACTTTTGCAGGGAGGCTTTAACTTATCCAGTCTATTTTGATAGCTCTACAAAGTTATTGGAGGTAGCTTGCTTATTCTTCGCAAGAAAGTTAAAAAGCTAGTTAATGTAGCTTTGAGAAACTTTTTATAGACTGACAGAATAGACATTTGCAAGGGTTACAAAGTTGTTTGGCAAACCATTTGTTCTCCTTATAATGCAGGTGGTTTGAACTTGAGGAACACTACTATATGGAACCAAGTTACTGTTTCTAGGCATTTTTGGAAGTTGGCTAGAAAGGATAGAAGTTCCTTGTGGGTTGCTTGGTGTTTACAAAACCTGCTTAAGGGACACTCTATTTTTATAGTGAGAATTCATTTTGACCCATCATGGTCTTAGAGGAAATTGATTAAACTGAGGGACAAAATTGCTCACCTATGCAGTGTTAAAGTGGGAGATGGTAGATCGATTTGTCTATTCACTGATCTGTGGCTCCCAGGAGGCTCTCTACTTCAACAGTTTGGTCCTGATATTATTGTTCATTCTGGTCAGAAGGCTAATTGCCCCCTTCCTGTAATTGTTAGAGAAAAACAATGGTTCTGGCCTAACACTATTTTTTAGAGGTTATTGTCTTCTAGGAATCTTAATTCTCTTTTGCCTTTGCATGGAGAGGATAAATGGCTCTGGGATGGTGGTGACTTCTCTACTAAACATACTTACAACAAGCTAGTAGGTGATCTTCCTCAGATTGATTTGTGGAAAACTATTTGGTTTTCAGGCCATATTCCAAAATGTGCATTTATCCTTTGGTTAGCTCTTCAAACAAGCTTAGTACCAAAGATAGTCTCTCATTGGAGCCATGGTATTACCCGTGAGTGTGTCTTTTGTATATATGGATGTGAATCAGTAGTTTATCTATTTTTTGTGTGTGACTTCACTAGATTTCTCCTTCATCCTCTTATGAGGAAAGGGAGAGATGATATATTCTTATATGACCGACATACTTTTCTCTTATGGATTTCTTCTCTATACAGTAGCAAAAATTATATGAATCTGAGTTCTAGGCGTATATTCTCTGTTTTTGTTTATTGTTTGTGGCTAGAAAGGAATATGAGAATATTTGTTGGTAAATGTTTGAAAACTTATTTGATTACTAGAAATATGTCTTCCTTGATAAAAGTAGAGGTTTGAACTTTGGTGATTATATTTCTAAAATTTGGATGTAAATTAGGTTCTTATTTTTGAGTTTGTAGTTTTTGGGGACGCTCATTGTACTAGTATAATTCTTTTTTGAGCAATACAACTTTTTTTGCCTTTGACAAAAAAAAATTATGTTAGTTTTTAGCAAAAGTTAGTAAGAAGGGGTACAAATGGCTAATCCACATAGTTTAGGGGTGTTTAATATTAAAAAAATAGTTTAGGGGTGTAAATTAGATTTATCTCTTATTTTTATATTATATATTAATTTTACTAGATTAATTAACAAACAAATATTCTAAGAATAGTTAAACAACATTTTTTTAATCTCATTAATTATGTGGACTTTTATCTACGGATAGAAGGTTATATTCGTGGATAAATATATATAACTATCATCTGCATAAATACATAAATTAATATATATATTAGCAGAGAAAGAAATATTATGAGCTGTAATTTCTAGTATTATCGAATATTAAACACTAGATATTGATTCTAATATGTTGTATATATAATATATTCAACACCAAATATAATAATCCATTATAATAGACATCATAATGAGAGAAAGAAAGCAAGTAAATCTTGACAATAATGAAACCACAAAATGTAATTAAATGATACAAAACGGATAATGGATAGCGATCATTGATTTACGAAAGATATGATTATATGTACTTTTCCCTAAGTAAATACGACTAAGAAAGAAAATGATGATTAGGATGGCTAACAACTTTTCTTTTTCTTTCTCTCAACTCTTTTCACAAAAAAAGTTATCCCATTTGGTAGAAAATGACAGTGGTATTATAATGCTCGATCTTTCAAATATTATCTATTAAGAATAAAGTGAGACCATATCAATTGGAAATTATAAAGGGTTTTTGTTCAAATTAGACCTCTAAAAAATTCATTTTGCTAAAATAGACCATATGTCTAATTTTCGCTGAACTGAATCATTGACCTATCTTTTCTTTAATTTTTATTTCATTCTTCCCCTTATACACTTCTTAAACCCATTTAATTAAATATCAAATTATTGTTCACTAACTTACTTCACCTACTCTCCCTCTCCTATTTATCTTAAATAAAAATAACGAACTTCCATGATAACTATCTCTTCATTCTTTTTCTTCAACCTCTCTATCTTTTTCACTTCCTAAAAAAATTCAATGATAAAAAATGAGTATTTAGGTGCAAAATAGATATTTCGTTGAAATGCTTGAAAAATATTTCGATGGGGAAAATGGGTATTTAAGGAAAAAAATAGGTATTTTGTTGGAGGACATAAAAAAATTTCCCATGATAAAAATGGGTATTTAGGTGAAAATAGATATTTCGTTGGAAGGCTTGGACAAAATTCCAGTGAGAAAATAGGTATTTAAGGAGAAAAAATTGATATTTTGTTGGAGGACTTAAAAAAATTCAATAAGAATAAATGGGTATTAAAGAAGAAAAATGGGTATTTCGTTGGAGGATTTGAAAATTTTTTCAAGCCAACCATTCTTGTAATCTACGTGATGGTTGCAAGGCACCTGTGTAATCATCTTGTAATGTACATGACGGCCAGGCTATGATCGTGAACCCTTCTTGTAGTCTAAATGATGGTTATAAGATGTCTCTGTAATCATCTTGTACTCTACATTATGGTTACATAATGTTCATGTAATCGTCTTGTAGTCTACATGACGTGTACATAATGGTCGTGAACCCATCTTGTAGTCTACATGATGATTATAAGATGTCTATGTAATCATCTTATAGTCTACATGATGGTTACAATATGTCCCTATAATAATTTTATAGTCTACATGATGGTTACAACATGTCCGTATAATCATCTTATAATTTACTTGACAAGTACATGATGATCGTGAATCCTTCTATTAGTCTACATGATGATTTTAATGATAAAAAATGGATATTTAATTGAAAAATAGATATTTCGTTGGAATGCTTGAAAAAAAATTGGATGAAAAAAATCGGTATTTTAAGGAGAAAAATGGGTATTTTATTAGAGAACTTGAAAAAAATTTCAAGCGAACCTTTCTTGTAGTCTACATAATGATTACAAGATGTTCGTGTAATCATCTTGTAGTCTACATGATGAGTAGGCTATGATCGTGAACCCTTATTGTAGCTACATGATGGTTATAAGATGTCCATGTAATCGTCTTGTAGTCTCAATGACGGGTATATAATGATCGTGAACCCATCTTGTAGTCTTCATGATGATTACAACTGCAATCATCTTATAGTCTATATGATGGTTACAAGATATCCATATAATTATCTTGTAGTTTATATGATGGTTACAAGATGTCTGTGTAATCATCTTACAGTCTACATGACTGGTACATGATGATTGTGAACCCTTCTTATAGTCTACATGATGATTACAAGATGTCCATGTAATCATCTTTTAGTATACATGATGGTTACAATATGTCCTTGTAATCGTCTTGTAACCATCATCATGTACCTGTCATGTAAACTGTAAGACGATTACAGGGACATCTTGTAACTAGCATGTAAATTACAAGACGATTACATGGATATCTTGTAACCATGATGTACACTATAAGAAGGATTTACAATCATGGGCTACCTGTCATGTGGACTACAAGATAATTACATGGACATCTTGTAATCATCATGTAGACTATAAGAAAGGTTCGCTTGAAAAAAATTCAAGTCCTCCAATGAAATACCCATTTTTTCTCCTTAAATACCCATTTTTTCTCATCGACATTGTTTTCCAACCTTCCAACGAAATACTCACTTTTATCATTGAAATTTTTTTCAAGTCCTCCAACAAAATACTCATTTTTTCTCATCGAAATATTTTTCAAGTCTTCCAATAAAATATCTATTTTTTTACTAAATATCCATTTGTTATCATTGAAAATTTTTTATCAGAGGAACTGAAAAAGTTAGAGAAGGTGAAGAAAGAGAATAAAGATGGAGTTAAAGAGGTAGTCATTGATGGAGGTTCGTTGTATTTATTTGAGATAAAGATGAGAGATAGTACGTGAAGAATGAGAGTGAAGAAGTGTTGCATAATGATTTGACATTTGAGTTGTTGGGTGTAAGAATAGTATAAGGGGAAGAAGGAAAGAAAAATTAAGGAAAATGTGGGTCAGAGGTCCGGTTTAGCAAAAATTAAGCTTGGAGTCTATTTTAGTAAAACAAGTTTTTCAGGAGTCCAGTTTAGACAAAAACTCAACTATAAAATATACACATCTGTTACGTTCTATCATTAAAACTGACAGAAAATTAGACGTGATAATAACATGTATGATTCATTATCAAGTAGGGAATATTACGGCCACCCGTCAACGCTACGTTGTCAACTGATTATTTATTATATATAGAAATATGGGTTATCAATGAATATCTTCAAAAAAAAATATGTTGAGCTTCAGAAGGGGCTTTTGGTGCATAGGGGATGGGACTGCTGCACAAGGGCTGTATAGTGGTGGAAAGTGGAGAACGGAGATGAAAGAGGAGAACGGAGGTGAAAGAGGAGAACGGAGGTGAAAATGGAGGTCTTCTCGCCTATTTGCGTGAGAATAAGGGTTCAAAGCGGAGTTAAATTTCTTTCATTTTCATAAAAAATTGTGACAGAATGATATGTTTTGAAGTTTTAGAAATATGAAAATATAAAAAAGTGTAGAATATAATTTGTATTTTAGAAAAACTGTAAATATATATGTTATGGTTTAGTCTTACTATAAATATAACTTTCTCATGCCAATCAATAAATTTAAACTTGTACGAACTTGTTTTGTCGAAAATAAAGTGTAGCTACCCTTTAAATTATTGGAACCGAATTAACAGTTTGAGACCTAAATTGATCTAAAGAAAAATGTTTAGGGTCTACTCATAATTCATTGACCAAATGCGTAGTTAAGTGAAAATTATAATAGAAATAAATACATTAAAACACAATTCATTTGAAATCTCTTCGAACAATGAGAAATAATTTGACATAATTTAGATAATAAGTCTCACACGTGCACTACCATCACTTGTCCTAAAATTTGTAATTAACTTTTTAAGAAATTGAAATCTCTGAGCACGTAACTCCACCAAACCTCAACCTTTTAGGATCCTTTATCACTTGCTAAGAAAGTAAGCACTTCCGGATTTGTCTATAAAACTTATCACATATAAAAAGAATGTCTCTTTTTCTTTTTCTTACAGAACTAGATTGGTTTTAGATTTCTATTTGATATGGTAACTAATTATAGGTCAATTGGTGCAACTTGGTACCGAGATATCTTGGTCGTTGAGCCATTATTATAACCACACCTTTCACACATTAAATTATATGGTAGCTGTTCTCTTTGTGCATTTTAAGAAATATATTTTAAATTTTCTCAAAAGAAAAAAAATATTTTCATATGATTCACATTTCCAATTCTCATAAACAAACAAAATGATGCAAACAAGCCAAAGGCTGGTGAATATATTTATATCTAAAATACAAAATACCCCAAACTTTGATTGCTTTGTAAAATCAAACCCTATTTTTTTGTTTTTGCGCTAGTCTAGTACATGTGGAGATGTCAAATTGAGCAGCCCATTGAATTCTAATTACACATGCATCGCACATGTATAGTGACTGATTAACTTAAAAATAATATTTTCATATATGTTTTTATTTCAAAAAATATCATGGTTCGACACTCCTACTAATGGTCTTTCATACTTACTAGCTATTCAAATAGAAAATAGTAATTTTTAGGTAATTAGCATAATTATAGTAACTAATTAGATTTTTATTAAGCTTGTGAAAATATTAGATTTTTTGTCAAGTTTGTTTAGATTTTCATTTTTTTTAATTTATATACCATTGAAAGAGTTCTTGAACCTTGGTATTGCTTCTGTAATAGTGTTTACTGTCTAAGCTTTCATTACAATTTAAGGGCTAAAGCAAGAAATAATCTGAAAGTAACTGCTCAACCATTTGTGGTTTTGAGCTAAGATTGCTGTTAGAATATACTGACTTCTCTAACTTCCCTTAACTGTTACTAACACTGTTAGTAGTGATTTATGAGTTGGTTACTCTTACTCATTCATCCTTCTCATTTACATTTACCCATCAAGTGAAAGAGAGAGAGCATAACTTTCAACTTGGACTTTAGGTATAAGAAACCTGGAGTAGACACTACTTTAGTATGAATATCAATAATCTGATCACAGGCGGGAACAAATCTGATATGCAATGCTCTTTTTAGTACTTTGTCTCTAAGGAATGTCCAACTTAATGTGCTTTATTCTAGCATGTTGGACTAGATTTGATGCTAGAGTAAGAACACTCACATTATCACACCACATTATATGATACCAGCTAATTTCTACTGTTGCATTAGCCATGGCCTGTATTCACTTTTAATACTAAACCTGACAACTACATTCTACTTTTTGTATCCTATGACAGTAGATTATCTCCAAGATAGATTAGACATGCACTAGTGGACCTTCTATCATCAACATTCCTAGCCCAGTCAACATCTGAATAAGATTGAAGAGTGACATAGTCAAATTTCCTTAGTGTAAGCCCTTCTTTTACAGTGCCATTGAGATACCTCAATACCCTTTTGCAACACTGCCAGTGAACCATCATAGGACTATACAAAAATTGATTTAATTTATTGACAATAAAGCTTATGTCTGGTCTAATAATGGACAAATACTACTGGGCCCCAAATGTACTAATGAAAAGAGAAATATCCTTCATAGAGTCACCTCAATTTACTGAAAAACAACAGAAGAGCTAGCAAGTGAGGTAAAAGGTTTAGCTCCTTCCATTTTTATCTTTTTCAAAAGATCTGTGATGTATTTGGACTGTGTTAGGTGAGTGACATTATGTTATCTAGATACTTCAATACCTAAGAAGTAGTCCAAAGATCCAAGGCCCTTTAATGCAAAGGAGTTCAAGTTTTATATGACCCTCTATATCAACTTCATGTTGTTGTCAGTAATAAGTATCTCATCTACATACACTAGAAAGAACATTATATCTGAATTACAATAAAACAAAAATATATCAGACTTGGTATTTATGAATACCCAACTTAACAATACATCTTTTAGCTTTTCATACCAGGCTTTTGGGGTCTCATTCAGACCATATAAGGCTTTTCTCAGCTTTCAAGCATGACTAGGCTTAGAATAGTCTATAAACCCCCTGGTTGCACCATAAAAATAGTTTCAATGAGCATACCATTTAGAAAGGCATTGTTGACATCAAATTGCTTATATCTCAGTCAAAATGTACTACAATATGTATAATAGTCCTAACAGTTATAGGATTAATAATTGGAGTAAAGGTTTCAGTGAGCTCTATCCCTGGTGTTTGGTGGAACCCTTTTGCCACCAACATTGCCTTATGCTTTTGGATGCTCCCAACAAGATGCAGTTTCAACCTAAACACCCACTTGTTACCTACAACATTCATACCAGCTAATGGAGGCACTAAATCTCAAGTATGGTTTTTCACAAGAGCCAAAATCTCATCATTCATAACATGTTGCCAGTTAGGATCAATTAGTGCTTGCTTTACTAATATTGGTTCAGGTGGAAGACGAGTAGTGGAAATATGATGTTTTTTAGTGGTAGGATTTTGGTTTGGTTATTCCACTTTAAGATTTGGATGTCATAGAGCAAAGTCAGGTGGTTTCAGGTCTGGCTTCAGGTTGAGATGGGTTGTTTCATATAGGTACAAGTGATAAATGAGGTAATTCAATAGTGAGTTAGTCCGATATAAATGGGAAGTCAGGTGAGTTATAAGTATATGATAGAAAAATAGGATTATCAATAGTAGTAATTAAATTACTGTGATCTGAATGTCAAATAGACTCAGAAAGGGTATCATTACCTGAGATACTTGCAGAAGGTGTACCATTGACTTGATCCAGGTGAATAGCTAGATTGTGAGGTAGTTTTAGAGGTGAAAGATAGTACTAACAATTTGAGGCATATTTGACATATGTATAGACTAACTTTTATTTGAAGTGTCAAAGAAGGCCATATAAGGAAACAAGCACTCATTAAAGACAACATTTCTGTAGATATAAAGTTTACCAGAAGGATGTAAGAATTTATATCATTTGTGAATGGAAGATTATACTGAAAATAGACACAAATCAGAATGAAAGTTAACTTTATGCTTACTATATGGCCTTAGATAAGGAGGCCTTAGATAAGAATGTCTTAGATAAGGAAAACAAGCACATCCAAAGGGTTTTAAGAAGGAATAATCTGGTAAATCTTTTCAAAGTGAGTTAGGTTGTCAATAGTGAAAGAGGGCAATCTGTTTATGAGGTATGCTAAAGTTTGGACAGTTTCCCACCAAAATTTCAATGGCATTTGAGCTTGAGCAAGTAGGGTTAAAGTTGTTTCAATTATGTGCTTGTGTTCTCTCTCTATTTTCCCATTCTGTTGGTGGGAATAAGGGAAAATATGTCTAAATATGATTCCATTAGACTGTAGAACATTTTCAATGGGTCTAAATTCACCCCCAATCAAACTGGACACATTTTATTTGGGCTTCCAGTTATTTTTCAACCATTTTGTGGAATATTAGGAAGGTTTGCAACGATTCATATTTTGTTTGTAAAGGATATACCCGAGGGAATATGCTAAAGTCATCCAAGAAGCCATTGTGATATCTATACAGATTACTTGACACTATTGGGGAGGGTCCTCATAAGTCAGTGTGTATAAGCTCAAGAGGCTAACTAGTAAATGATGTTTCCCTCTTTTACATGTTATGCAGAAATCTAGATTAGTTACTGAAGGAGAGATTTTTAAGATTTAGCTAATGATTTTAATTTTTGGATGTCCTAGCCTTTAATGCCATAGGTTAGCATTATTGATATTATTATTTAGAAAAGTAGTAACTTTCATTCCTTCATTGCAATTTATTTTAGAATTTCTAGAATCAATGCATAGAGAAGAAGTAGAATTCAGAGAAAAATATGCACTTTTATTGATCAAAGTATATGGTTTTTCACTTACATCGGAGTTGTTATAAAGTCTCAGTATTTGTGCATATATAAGAATTTAATGCACTCAATTCGCTAGTTAACATCCTTGAGAGGTTTATAACTAATATCATACTTGAAGTACATCAGAAGGCAGGTTTCCATTCTTGTTTGACTTAACTAAAGACTTACCAATAGAAGGAACAACAGTGATACCACAATGAACGCCTTTGGTTTGTCCACTCCAAGAAATGTCTAGAGGTACAACTCATCTTTAAGTATCCCTTGCAGTAGAATTGTCTCTTTTTCCTTGTCCTTCACAAAACATTTATCATAATGAAACTCAGCAAATATGTTGTTACCCTGCTTAATCTTAGATACACTTATCAGGTTCTTTTTTATTTAGGGAACTCTAAGTAGACAATTGACTTTTAAAGGATCAGTGTTTTATGGTAAAGATGCACAACGAACATGAGTAATAACACACATTCCTTATGACTTTTTACCAAGTTTAGGTTTGACAGGTCTAAATTTACATGATTAGTTGAAGCAGAGTCTGCATACCAAGAAAAATAAGGAATACCCTCAGATGATGTAAAGAATTCTGATGGAGAAGCTTCAAAATTTCCCCCTGAGTTGGATTGGCCCCCATTAGCATAACATGCACTTCCTGAGTGACCTGAGTTGCTTTTCTCATATCTGCAAAAGAAAATGGTTGTTGAGTGCCCTAGTTTACTCCATACTTGATATATTATCTTGTTATTTCTACCATTATATCTATCTCCTCCTCTTTTATTATGAAATTGACCTCTTCTTCTTAGTTACCAATGATTTTGTGAAGTTTTTTCATTGAATCTTAGCATGAACCTTTGCTGTAAGCTTTTCTTTGTTATAGTTACTCATGACCATATTTGTATTTAACTTCATGCTTAGTTCTCTTTCTGTAGTCGTTCTTTCAATCGGACTTTCATGATACATTAGTAGGGATTGAACCTCTTCAACTAGCAATTCTTCACCTCTTGATGTCAAATTGACTACTATAAGATCAAATTCTGAATCTAGTCCATTTAGAATGTACATTACCAAGTCTTGATCACTTAGTAGTTATCATAATATTCTGTAACTGAAATATCATCTTTTGTATAATTTTGAATTGCATTTTTGAGTTGCATTAATCCTGCCCTTGATTGACCGGTAAAATATCTCTTCAGAGATCTCCAAACTTCATGTGCATTGTTATATTGTGTGACAGTGCCAAGAATGCTCTCACTCATTGATAATCTGAGCCAACTCAACAAGAGTTTGTCTTTTCTGATCTAAGAAAGATATTCTGGATTAGCTTGGCCTAATTCAGTGTTTCTTGTTGGTTTAGTTGAAATGTTAACCCCTACATCATCTAATCCATGACCCATCAAGGCTGGATGAACTTGTGATTTTCATAAGATGTAGTTGTTTCTCTTGACCTCACAGTCAGTGAGCTACTTAGTGTGTTTGAGAACATATTGCTTAGATCGGAGGTGATACTGCTACCTCCATTACTTTTGTCACCTTATGAGGGTTAAAAATACTTGTTAAACATATTTGATAGGGGTTAAAACCCTATTAAACAACATTCTACATGAGTTGAAAAACCTTGTAAAAATGAAAAACTACAGCGTTCATCTTAGGGGGCAAAGCGCCCTACAAAAAATCACGCACTTTATACGAGATCAGCTATCACAGGTTTCATGAGAACCCTGTGAATTACTTCTCACAAGGTTTTTTGAGTCCTATAGAATGTCATATTTGTTGTAGTGTTAGAAGCATCATTCTAAAAATTGCTTTCATTTCCTTTGTATATATATCTGGATTGGGACAAATTCTTGGATTTTTTAGAGTGAGATTAGAGAGAAGGTATGTATTTAGAGATATATCATTAACTATGTTAAGGATAGACTGTGGAACCACCCTCTCATCCCTGATTCTCTTGTCAATAGATGGCTTTTTGGCCAGGTGGAAGCTCCCTCCCACTTGCTTAAGAATCCCTCTTGAGATAGTTTTGCTTTGATGGTTTTGTTGGCTTTGCCTGGGTCTTGTCCTTGGCTCTATCTTGTTTGTAATTTTCTTTGTTTTAATATATTTGGCTTGTTATAAAAAACTAGTTCAAACCATAAAATATAGAAATAAAAGTAGATAATACTTTAGATATAGTAAAAAAAGGAAATCTATGATATTCAAAACGTATGAACACATAAAAATAGTAAGAAAAATTAAAAAAAATTGTAAAATAAAGAAGAAAAATAATATATGTAATAAATAGGAACAAATGTCCATATATAATAAATAGTATTAAGTATAGTTACCTTACATATAATTATTTCCGTATCTAATATATAATATTAAGTATAGTTACCTTACATATATAGTTGAAGAATAATTATATAAAAATTAACTAAATGAAAACATAAAAAATGGATCAATTAATTCTTTTGAAATTTGATTTCAAAATAAATAAATGCTTTCATTTTATAAGAAAAATACTAATATAAAACGGAAAAAAATAAAACAATTGATTGATTATAGGGGTAAATATGTCTACTAAAAATTGCTATAACTTTTAAAAATATAAAATTGGCATAAATCTGAAGAATGAAAAATGTTGAAAAAAATCTAAATGGGTGTGTAAACACTGTTATCTGATATAATTTCTGTAGAAAATATATGCAAGAAAATCCCATGAATTTCCAAAACATTGGAAATAGGAGTTTTTAGTCTATATGTAATTTGGAAACTTTATTTTGTTAAATAACTGAAAATAGTAATGTTAGGAGAATCACAATTTTTACAAAAAGTCAACAAAATTCGAAAATAGATCTACCGTAATACGGATGAGTTTCATTTATGGTTGGTTTTATCCATATTAATAACTATATTAAATAAATTTTAAAATTTAAATATTGGAAAAGATTTGTCCATTTTAGATTACTTAAAAACTAAAAGAATTGACTTATTATATTTAATTATAAATAATAAACATTTCAATTATTTTGTATCTACAATATTAATATTCATATATACCTATTATATTTAGTTATAAACAATCAATATATACTCTTCTAAAATGCAATACATTAACAAATTCATATAAATAGTTAATGCTATGATGATATATTTTGATACTCCTAAATATTTTTGTTAATAGTCCTTATAGTCTTTTTTAATGAAATTTATGTAAATAATTACTATTACAAGTTTACTAAAGTAATTATTATATACTAATAAATAATTATAAAAATAATGTAAATAATTACTGAAATCTAAATAAATATTTGTGATACGTAGTTTTCAAATTTTTACTCTGTAATAACCATTAATAGTCTATAATNTTTGTAAATTTATTGTAAATATAATAAATGTGTAAAAGGTGTAAAGGAATTGCGGAAAGGCAAAAAATGATAATTTTTTCATAAATGGATATTTGTTTTTCATTTTAGACCCATAAAATATCTGCCTACTGAATATCTAAAAGCACAGTTTTCTTCTAAAATAAAGGACGGTTCGATCTTTAATAAAATCTATAAAAGTTATGACAGATTTAAAAAATAATAGGATACTTGAAAAAATCACTGCAATCCATGAAAAGTTTGAACAATAAATGATTTTGAAAATTAATTGGATAGAAATATTTGTTTCCTAAAAAAAGAACATTGCAACAATTGGTGTTAAATAGAAAAAATATTTTTAGCAATTAGGTATATAAATTGCTCAAAATATAAAAATTCATTCATTATTTATCAATTAATATTATTATCTTAGAAACGGTATAAATAGAAAATAAAATTATGGTCAAAGCAAAATAATAATAATGTTTAAAAACTTCTTAGAAAGGTTAAATGCCATAAAATCTATTGAAAATAGACATATACACATCACTATTAAAAGATTTCAACAAACTATTATCTAATTTACCATTATAACATGAAAGAATTTACAAGCCATATTCCCACTTCCTTTTACAAGGAAATTGAAAAAGCCATTTGCTGCAAAACCGAAGCTCGCGCGAATTTTGAAAAATCTTCCCTCAGTTGAGTCAGTTCTGTTATTTTTTGGTATATAATTAATATTTTGATTAATTCATTTTGCTCTCATTTTTTAAAATTTTTTGAAAGTCTCTCACTCCTTACATTCAAAACGTTCAAATAAAGTTCGATCTCATCTCACTCAATTATTTTGAAAACCAGTGTATTTTAATTTGGATTCATGCGCGTGCACACACATATGAAGAGGAGTTCCGCACACCAATGGTCATAACAAATATCTTGTCCATAAAATTCATCTTATCCAATGGCTAAGAGTCTTAATTTTTTATCTTCAAAATTCATTTTTAATTACTAGCCAAACACTTACAAACAATAAAAGCCAAGTTCTCGCCCATTACTTTTAGAGGTTGTAGTTTCCTTTGTTTGCGTGTTTTGTCTATAATTTAATTGTTTTTTACAGGGATCCCTTAGGGTCCGGGTTTTATTTGCCATTAGCAAGCCTCTAATTTCGGGAGTGTGGGTTAAGAGGAAAAGCGAACGCCCAGTTTGGATAGAATTTAAATTTGAAAGGCTGCACTAGTTTTGTTTCAAGTGTGGAATTATCTCTCATGATTTTAGAGGTTGTAATAAGAGGAAGAATTTGAAGAAAGATGAAGAGTTGATGTTTGAGGAATGGCTGAGAACTGAGACAAATATCAAAACAACTATGAATATTAGAATTTATTTTTTTGCTAAGGAGAGAAGTGGATGCTCAGGTAGTGTGGATACTAATCAGTTTCAAGAGGCGCCAGAGTCTTCAAATTTTGCACAAGGCCACTAGTCACCGGGTCAGTTTCAGGGAAGAAAAATAGAGGGTCAACAGAGCAGGTTTCTGGTAAGTCTTTAATGTTTCCTAGGGAGGATGAGAACTCTGGAATATTCCTCTCAACATATTATTAATAGCCAAAGGAGTAAATATATGGTCCTTCACAAGGCAACTCAGGATAATATGTTTGCTTCTAGTAATGATGACTGTAAATGAGACAGATGATTTGATCCAAGAATTGAGTTTTAATGCGATACTTAATTATTATTCCATAATTCATAGTAAGGAGGTTGAAGATGGGGTTGTGATGGCTTATCCAATTAAGCAATCAGAACTCCAATGAGTATACTGGTATGGAACTATCAGGAGCTGTGTAAGAACATGACAGTTCTTGATTTAAAGGACGATCTTATCCAATATAAGCACAATATTTTCTATCTAACTGAAACCAAAACTAGGCTGTTCAAGGCAGAAAAGTTGATTAAAAAATGGAATTATGATCTTTATCATGTGATAGAAACTGTTAGGTTGTCTAGGGGTATGATTGTTTGCTAGAATCATGTTATCGATGTCAAAAGTTTTTTAATACCAATAATTTATTGATTCAGTCATTATAGCTATCTTTTTATTTTAGTAGCTGAAAGTCTCTCCAAATGTATTGATTGTGCTGTAAGAGAGGGCAAAATTAATCCTATAGCTCTCAGAAGATGCAGCTCTCCCTATTTCCCATCTATTTTTTGTTGATGTCAATGTTTTAGTTACTGGTGTGATTCTATTTCTTGTAATAATCTGAACATGTGCATTTTAAAACACTGTAATGTCTCTAAAATGACAATAAAGATAAGTACCTAGGTTTACCTATTGATTGGGGAAAGTCAAAATCAGCCATCTAGCTAAGTTATTACAAAGAATAGAAAATAGAACTTCTCTTTCGAAAGCTGGTCTTCTATCTCTGGAGGTAAATAAGGTATTTTGAAATATGTCGCTCAGGCTTTACCTAGCCATATGATTACTTTTAAGCCCACAAAAGAGTTTACCTTAATCTACAGGTTGCCATTATGAGGTTCTGGACCTCTGGTGCTCTAAAGGTAAAGATGGTATGGGTATTAGTTGGGCTTCTAGCTCTAAAATGACTTCTAGTAAATGGTGTGGGGAGTTTGGGTTTTAGAGATTTAGAGGATTTTAATCTAGCTTCACTAGCAACACACGCATGGATTAATCTAAATAACCCTAATACTTTGTGTGCTTGGCTGTTAAAGAGCTTATAATTGTCATTTTCTTGAGGCTAAAGCTGGGAAAACCTCTTCTTGGGCTTGGAAAAGCCTATGGCAAGGGAAGGAAGTCATTAGGAAGCACTCAGTTTAGAGGATTGGCAATGGATTATTTGTTAATGTATGGAATGAGGATTAAGTTCCTGATTTTCCAAATTTATCTGAGTGTAAGACTCGATATGTAAATTTAGTTGCTGACCTATTACCCAATTTCCTAGGATGAAATAGTGATCTTGTCTATTTAATCTTTCTTATTTAGATTTCTATAAGAATTCTTCTATCCTTATTTCAATCTTCTTAAAACCTGAATTTTTGGTCTGGCCTAGCAAAAATGGGATTTTTCACAATCAAAGCATGCTACAACTACTTACACACTTTAAAATTGCAAGAGATTGATAAAGGATCAACATCTAAAATAGTCAATCCCTAAACACATGATTATCTACCTACTAAACATATACTATTCAAGAAACATATTTGCCAAAACCCATTACGTCCAGTATGCTTTCAAGAGGAAGGGAGTGTGTTTCATACCTTAGTATCTTGTCAGTAGAGTAGACTATGCTGGTTATTCTCTGTTTGGAGACATTTTTTTTCTCTGAGTCCTCCTTTACTGTCTCGATACAAAAAAAATTGAAGAAATTAATAGTCATCCAAACAATGCCCCAAATTCCATTTCACATATTCTTTTTCTTGGTCGGGGAATTTGGAAAGGGAGGAATATATATATATGGTGTGCCTATATATGTATTTATCTTAAATTATATGTATAATCACCTTTGGTGCCCCCTCTTCCTTTAAATCTACCTTAAATAGTCAATCCCTAAACACTAATAAACCTAGCCTTTCTATTTCTCTCTCTTACTCACTTTTTGTATCCTAGCTCTCTCTCTAACACCATCTCAATTCATCTTACATTCCGATTCATTTTTTAATTTCTCTCTATTCTTTAATTTCTATTTCAATGGTTGCATTCTTCACCAATATTTCTCTTGACTTGCATCTGATTCGGCAAGTGTCTCAATATTTATTTATTTTACGTGTCTGATTTTCATTAATATATTATACTATTACTTTTTTATCAATTATATTCATAAAATAAAGAAAAAACATTGAAAAATACACGCAAAAGTCGTCAAAGTAAGAAATCTATGTTTTAATTATTATTCTGGTTAATGTTTTTCTTACTTTATTTCTTATTGTACTTCACTTTGTGAGGATAAATAAAATAATAAAACTAGTTTTTGCTATTATAATCTAAAACAAAGATGGAAAGATATTTTACATGTAAATTGACACTAGAATTGTCTTCACCGACAGAGAAACAAAAGCTATCAGTTTAGAAAAAAATATTATGAAGAAATCAATTAAGTAGAACTTCTAGCAGAACCAGGTATTCTAAGAATTTTAGATTATAATCTCAATGTCTGAAATGGAGTTAGAAGAACATATCTACAAAAAGGTCCTTGTGAGCTTTAGAATCATGATTTTTCTTTAAAAAAATTTGGGCTAAAGTCCAGCTTGGTTCATTAAATTCCCAAATTGGTGAGAGTACACCATATCTAAAGATATTGCATTTTGTTTATGTTGTTACCTATTCAAGCCCGAAGTTAGAGAACAACTAGAAGGTGACTCTTTTGTTGGTTAACGATTTTCAAATTGGAAGAAGAAAAGAAATTGTAATTTCATGTTGGAGGTCCTAATAGTGCTCATAACCAAGCTTGGACCGAATATGAAAGTCTATTAAACTAAAAGGAGCATATTGAGACAAGTTTTAATAAAATTTAGACCATGCTCGAAGTGAATACTAAAGTAGATTATGCGCATCCATTGATTGTATCTAGTTCGTTTTACGACAAAGAATTCTATTGCGTGGAGATTACGAATCTGAATATTTAAAGAACTAGAGAAATTTTCTTTTAACTCTTTCGATCATAATAATATTGATATAATAGTTAATTTTCTTGAAAAATATCTCAAAAAATCTCAAATTGATAACACATGACCTTCAAAACGATATTGTGAACTATATTTCGACTTCGATTATAAGTACTTTACCAAAAGTATTGGTGGCAAGCTATTTCTTTTCTCATTGGTGAATTTTGTTACACATCTTCCAAGGTGTAGGTGAACATTGTATTATGTCATGTGGGTAATGGTCATGTAATTGAGAGTTTTGTAGGTATTATTCATGTCACTAATACCAATGCTCTCTCACTTAAGAAAACTATTGATGAGTTCTTTTTTTTGAAATGGATTAAGCATTTCTAATTTACGGGGCCAAGGTTATGATGGGGAAAGTAATATACAAGGTTAGTCTTGTAATTTATATTGATTGATTTCCCCATTAACTAGTTAGCTCTTGTAGTTGTTTCAAAAAATCATGTTTACCTTGGACACTAAGGTGGTGAACATTGTTGGAGGTTCAGCTAAACATCTTGACCTCTTTCATGAAAGACACTGTTGCAGTATTTGAAGATATAAATAGCAGCGAGATTTCTAGTGGACAAGGACTAAATCAAGAAACTAGTCTTAAATGAGCTTGTGATATACGTTGGGGCTCATATTATAGTACGATCAGCTTAATTACCATTTCTCATCTGTAATAGGTGTACTTAAGATCATTTTGGAAGAAGGACACTGTCATGATTAGAAATATGAAGCAAAAGTTCTATTAAGTACAATTCAATCATATTGATTTTGTATTGAACCTACACTTGATAAAAAGCATATTGAGGATTAAAAGTTAATTGTCTAAGCATTATAAAGAAGAGATCAAGATATCGTGAATGTAGTTGGACTATGCAAAGAACGGTTGCAAATACTGAGAGATATACGATGTGATTCTCTAGTCAATCAAGTTTATTCATTTCGTGATAAACATGCACTGAAGATCCTAGCATGGATGACATGTTTTAACCACATGAAGAAAAAGACAACGCTCACAAGATCACAAACCAACATCACAATTGAGTTGAAATATTTTTATGTTGTCATTGATATGCAACTTCAAGAGTTAAACAACCATTTTAATGAGGCAAATACAGAGTTACGTCTTTGTGTTGCGTGTCTAAAACTAAGTGATGGTTTTTTTTTATTTTGATAAAAAAATTTATTCGTGTTACTAAGTTATATCTAAAAGAATTTTTTCTAATGGCAGTCGTAACACTTGAAGATAAACTTGAGAATACACTGTGGATTTGTAGTCTAACGTCGATATCTCAATATTAAAAGGGATTGATGAACTTGCATAAAAGATGATTGAATCGTTGAGACAAGAAAAGGCAAATTTTTTACTCATATACTTGTTGTTGACGTTGTCGCTAATCCTACATGTTATAACTGCTGCCATATAGAGGGACTTTCTGCTATGAATATTATCAAAAATCAATCAGCTAATTGTATGAATGATCAATGGATGAATGATAACTTGATTGCATATATTGAGAGAGATATATTTGATAGTATTGACAATGAGACAAATATATGACAATTTTAAAATATGAAAACATCATGGAGGATAGTTATGTTGACCCCAGTCAAGGTGTTAATTTGATGATGATAAATAGTTATTAGACTAATGTTTTATTTAATGTGTAGAAAAATCATCAAGTGTCAATTGAATTATAAAACAAGAATTATGAAGAAATAATCTGGTACTTCAAGAAAAATACTACACATCGAATAAAGATCAAATTTGAGAAGTAATACAGACCCAATATATCATAAGAAGCCAACCAAGAGTCAAGACTAAGAATAGAGGTGTGATGTAGAGATGTAGATGTTAGATTCCATCCATCTCTTAACTTATTCTGTAAGTCTGAGTTCATGTCTTCAAATATGTCAATTTTACTCTTAGTAGAAAGGTTGTAATCTTGATTAGCATTAAGCATTCCAATGTGACAATGTATGAGGTCGTGCCTTAAGGATCGATGCTCTATGGTTCATATTTATATGTGTTACTCCGAGTAGCCATAATGAATGATTCCCTATGGTTTGAACTGATGACTAGGTGGCTTGCATTGGATTGAGCAATCATCATGATTGAATCTTTACACTAGGTCTGGACACACCATGAGGAGTTGTGGTTAGGACTAGATCTCTTACGGTTCAATCTAGGTAGTAAAAAGACTAGTCCATCAGGATTGTCTTACAGTGAGGTTGACTTGATGCAATTCTAATTCAGATGAGGTCATGTCTTATGATAGAGTTTCATTGGGAATAATAACATTTCTTGATGTGTATCCCGAGAATTTCGTGAAGCATGTATGACCCTCCTATGTGTTGTAGGAACTATATGGTCATCCTTAACGTGATTAGGGATGAACATTAGGCCTTTCTGTATCACAATCTTGTATCAGTTCATGTTTGATCATGCAAGTAGGTCTCTGTCTCATGGTAGATAATAGAGTCATTTGGTTCAATGGGGTGTATCCTGAGGGTTCTTTTCGTTTGCGATCACAATCTCAAAAAACTAAATTGCGTCTGAAAACTAAAGGCTTAGATTCTCTGGTTGTTGACTCTAACTTGTTACTTTATATTCGAGGTTCAATCAGACGAGTCATCTTTTGATTCGGCTGGTTAAGTCATCCAGATTGCTTCCCATTTAAATTTTGTTGAAACGTTTCCTCATGGGTCGTCCGTGCATTTCATATAGCTTATTTCTTATTATCCCATTGCTTTTCTTGGAACATGTATTGACTCCATAATTTTGTTTGGCATAGTGTAGGTCTTTGGACTGGCCCTGATGATAAGACTTTTAAGGACTTTAGAGGTGTGCCCCCATCCTCATATTATTGGCTTCGGAAAACTTCATCTGTTTGGTCGATTACGAGCCGAGAGTCATTGTACGCCTCTTGCTTCTGTTCCCCAAAGGGAATGGGCAAGTGTGTATCCTCACAAGTTTTGCCTCATACTTGACAATTTTGTTTGACGTTTTCCATTTGAAACACAATATTTTTTCTTTCTCTCTCGTCATTGCTTCCTTTTGTGATAATGCTCATAAGTCATCAACAAGCTTGTTTCCTCATGGGAGGTCTGAAGTTGAGTATACCATTGCCTGGTCTGATATGAAATTGTATCTCAAAAATTAGTTTTTCTATAGCAACTTTTTTTAATCTGCTGCTTTATGTTTGATGGTACTTCTTCTCCCCCTAAAATTTGAAGCGAATGAATATTTTCATTGGCCTGGTTTGCATGGAGCCTTTTATAAGTTAATATATTGTTATTACGCTATTCTTAGTTTGTGCTTCATCGAGCTGACTGGAATTTTTAGTGTCTTATCAATATTTGAACTTTGATTTAGACATGGGATTCTCAAGTCTCCTTTCATTTGTGTGATGAAATGTGTTTGATGGTTCCTTGATATCGAAGTCTTTTAGAGCATACAACTCATAGAGTACTGAGGTCCTTTAAGTTTGATAGATCTTATCATGCAATCTGATCGAATTATGTTAGATCAAGTCTCGATGATGAGATTTTATCTGACTTTTGGTGGCCATACATCAGTGTGACTTTGGGTGCCATAGCCATAATCGTGACTTCAGGTACCATGGTCATAATTGTAACTTCAAGTACCATAGTCATCTGTCTAACTTCGGGTTCTATAGTCATATGTGTAACTTTGAGTACATACTCATAGTACCGACCATGGTTCCAATGTAGGGTTTTTCTCCTAGCCATATATGTAACTTCAGGTGCTATAGTCAAAGGTGGATAAAAGTTCCCATAGCTTTAGGAAAATGGTTTCATGAGCATTTGGTGGTCTAGGGTGCCTCGAATGACTACCGTAGTCCTTTTGCCTTATGTAGGGTCTTTCTACTAGTCATTTGTGGTAAATAAGAGGCTTGGAGGCCGTGGCGTTAGACGAGATCTTTCGTCCATGCATCTTGTGAACTCGAGTGCCATGAAAGGCTACCATGCTTCTTTGCCCTATGCAAGGTCTTTCACCTAGTCATCTCAAGTGAGTAGGAAGCCTCGATGGCCGTGGCCTTAGACAAGGTATTTAATCTAAGCATATTGTTAACTTAAGTGTCATGAAACACTATCGTGGTCATTTTCCTATGCAAGGTCTTTCTCCATGTCATGTTATGTGAGTAGGAAGACTCTTGCCGTGACTTTAGGCAAGGTCTTTCATCTGAGCATCCTATGAACTCGAGTGCCATGAAAGACTATCGTGGTCTTTTTCCCCCTTTGCATGATTTTTCTCAAAGTCATCTTAGGTGAGTAGGAGGCCTAAACAATCATTGTCTTAGGGAATGTCTTTCATCCAGGCATCTTGTGAGTTCGGGTGCCACAAGAAACTATTGTGGTCCATTTATCCTATGTAGGATCTTTCTCCTAGTTATCTTAGGTGATTAGGAAAGGCAAGGTCTTTAATAACCTAATCATCTTGTGAACCCATGTGCAAGGAAAGAATACCGTGGTCTTTTTACTTTATGCATAGTCTTTCTTCTACTCATCTTAGGTGAGTAAGAGGTTTCAACGGCATGGGCCTTAAGTGAGGACTTGACTATTAGATCGTGTGGAGCGTGTCTAAAAAATAATTGAGGTAATCTATACCCCTGGCCACCTTGTGGTGTCTCAGGTACCTGAATGCTACTATGGTCCTTTTATCCAAACATCTTGTATGTGGCGTCTCGACCCTTGACAATTATGTTTGCTCTCCCATGGGAGCATTTTTTCACATTGTTTGTTTGTGTGTGTGTGTGTGTCCATATATAATATTAATTAATTTATATTTATTTCAGGGAGATTTGCACTATGGTCTTTTTATTCTCATTTTATGTCCCCTCCTAAGAGGTCTAGGCTTCCAACCTATAGGCATCATGTTGATAGAATCCAGTGATCTTGAGCCTTTTGTATTGATTTTAAGTATGTCATTGGTTCACTCTGCTTATAGTTGGCTGACATAATGTTGTATCAAATTAAGGTGCTCTCGAAATATCTTTTTCAAGAATAATGGTATGAGTGCAAACAATAAACATTATGTACCCTGGAGGCTTTGAAGAGTTATAACGTGATCTTTGATATTGAGAGAACTTAGACTAATGCAGGTCTGAGCTGTGTGGCATGTGTCTGAACCATGAAATGTTGATCTTATCTAACATGTTGTACAATACTAAATAAAATAATAGCCTCATCTTCCTAACATATGGAGCATAAAACACAGTATAAATTAACCAAATAATGATGTAAAATAAATAAAGATAAGCAATAAATAACGTAAAGTATATGAAGTGACAAGTTCCCCGAAATGTTGCTTTGATTTTTGTGTCTTCGCTACGCCATCTTAATTTTTCTCAAGGCCATTATGCTTGAGCACATTGATGTTGAGACAGCTCGTCATCTCCAATAAATTGGTGAAAATAGAAACCATCTGGAATGAATCAGACGGGTCACATATCATGGGAGCGACAATTGTCCCATGAGCGTGATAGTAAATGCTAGAAAATATGTGCAAATGTAGAAGCTGAAAAATAGGCGAGGACACATGCTAAAAAATATGCAGGGCACAAATGCTGGAAAGTAGGTGTGGACCTAGGCATTGAAAAATAGGCACACATACTTTGGCGCTGCATGTGCAGACATTGGATGAGGGTACATGGCATGTCGATATGAGAGGGGAACCTCGTGCACAAATGTAGGGCGTGTTGAGCATACACTTTTGGGCATGTCATTGGCCTTGAACTTGGGTTGCTGATGCAAAACCATTGAGCCAAGAGCTGGGCCACATGAGATCTGAACCACTTAGGCCGATGCCAAGAAGTTTTTAGGTGTATGGGTCACTTCTCCAGCATGGGTCGTAGATATGGAGGCATGGCTTGCGAGTCTGTTGGGAAGCTCCTAGATGATGGACTGCCTCTAAATGTGGGTTTGAGACCTCGTGTAGATGAGGACTTCGAATCGTGCATGGGCCATGGGCACGACACTTGCTTTGGGTTATGACGGTCACGAGTCTTTTTAGTCACGATGTCGTATGGTAATAGAGGTCAGCATCTATCTCCGTTATTATTCTTCAACAAGCTTGATGGTCATTTCAAAGTTGCGGTGACACTCGTGACATTGAATAATTGTGTGATCAATTTTGAAAGATAGGATATCTACGTTCTCATAGATAGTGCCAAACTATAGATGCAAAAATTCTAGTTTCATCTACTATCAAAATGGTCTTCATGCGTCACCCGGTTATTCATCCAAAGATCTGTAAAATGAAGGGCGCTCGTGAAAGTAATAGGCGTGTCACCAGGGTAGTGCCACACCCATTAGAATCCATCGATTAAGTCGGTGGAGTATTTTATTATAATAATAGTAAAGAGAAATTACATACCGTATACGAGTTGAGGATACCATCTATTTATAGAGATTCCAAGTGATTCTGAGTTCAATGTATCTCATCTCCTTATTATAATACAAATGAGGTGTATTGATGGAAAATTTCAATGATTAGAGGGATTGCCTTCTTTGGCTCAATCTCCTTAAAAGGTACTCAAGGCTTCCCTTAGCTGGTGTTGTCATGTATAAAAGGTTACCATATATGGCTAGGTCGATGGATGGAGATGAGCATCGGCCATCGCAGTAGTCTCAGCCATAGAGGTGATGAATCTCAACCATCAACTCCATGGATGAGGCTACCATGATGGCCGAAGTCCATCACCTCTATGATTGTGGTGATGGACATCTACCATCATGGTAGCTTCGTCAATGTGGCTTCAGTCATGGAGATGATGGACCACGGCCATCATGGTAGCTTTGGACTTCGACCATTATGGTAGCCTCGGCCATAGATGTGATAGACTCTTGCCATCATAATAGCCTTGGCCATTGAGGTGATGGACCTCAACAAGCATGGTAGCCTCAACCATCAATGTAACCTCAGTCATGGAGGTAATGGATATGGGTCATCATGGTGGCATCGACCATAAATGTGATGGACCTCAACAATCATGATAGTTTCTGTCATAAAGATGATGTACTTAAGTCATCATGGTGGCCTCGTTTATAGAGGTGATAGACCTTGACCATCATGGTGTGCCCTCATCCATAGATGTGGCCTAGGACATAGTAGGAGCATGATTTTCAAACCCCGTTGCCTAGGATTGGATCCCTTGTGTAATAGTTTTGTTTACAATGACGTCGGATGAGTAGTGGACGTCTCAGCCTCGGATAGTGGTTCAACCTATAGTGTAGGGGACATCTCATCCTTAGACCATGGCTCAATTCATGGCCTAGGTGACGCCTCAGCCTTAGATCATGGTTCATCCTATAAATTTCATGTAAGTGTCTCTTTGTGGGTCATTCACTCAACATTACTGGGATCTTTGTAGGCATGGTCGTAGCAGTAGGCATGGATCTTGTGCTACGGCGCAAGTAACTTTTCATCCTCCATAGTAACTAAATTAGCCAAAAAAAAAAATGTAGCCCTCAGTAATAAGTACTATACCTTTAGATCTAAACTCCTTAAGATAGTCTTGGCAATTTCATTTCAAATGGCTAGTGGTTCCACAATGATGACACTTGTCTTTCGACTTGTCCACTTTTGTAGTGCCCTTACCTTTAACAGCTTTCGAGTTCTACTTCTTAGCCTTCTTTGGACCTCCCATGTGTTTCATTTTTGCGCCATAGGGGGAAGGCTTGCTTTTAGAAAAGTTTACCTCTCCAGTCTTCCTCTTGCCTTTCAGAAACAGGGTCTCAACAGCTTACAGTTCCTTCATCATCATCATCTTCTTCTTCTTCTTCATCTTCTTCATCTTCTTCTTCATCTTCTTCTTCATCTTCTTCTTCTTCTTCTTCATCATCTTCTTCTTCTTCTTCTTCTTCTTCTTCTTCTTCTTCTTCTTCTTCTTCTTCTTCTTCTTCTTTCTTCTTCAAGTTATATTTTATTAGCATTATAGGATAGCGTGATTCGATAATTACGTAAAATAACAAATGAATTCATAAAGTGATGACAGGGAAACAATATAAGGATAAACAATAATAGATGACTAGTAAAAGAATTTAGGTTCGTTTGTTTCACGCTATCTTCTTTTATAATCTTTTTATAATTGAATTACAATATTTGTTTAGAATAATCCTTAAATAAGGCTGTAATATTAATTTGCATGCAATCCTAATTTATAATCTTTTCAGATAATTGAATTACAGAATAAAAAGTAAGCAATCATCTATAAATTCTCGACATATTTAATCATGACATTGTACGACTGCACTATAGGGTCAATGCGGAATCAACTCTCGATTCATGCGCGCTACATTTTTTGTTGGTGTAAATAAACTCTTTTTATTTTCACGCTCTACAGAATATTTTAACATAATACCCATCGTGAATATCAGTAACAAGAGCGGAATATAAAATTACCATTTTACGCCTCTTGTTATTATTTCTTTAACTCATTTATTGACTGTGAATAAGAAAGATATAATAGTGAATTGTCTCGTACAATTTACAAATCTTAATCAATGACTCAATTCATTGAATATCGGACCAAGTTAATTTATTCACACACCCATCAATAAAGCATAATGTGATATTGTTGATTTCATAATCCAACCATAAATTTCCATATCTGTGAATAACGTAACTCTAACTTAATTGAATTACAATCCAAATAGCTGAGGTATTGCTCTCCAATTCAAACTCACTCATTTAAAACATCAAAAATTACAACTAACTAAGTCAAGCTACATATTCAACTCAGGATTAAGATAATTATGAAAATCTTTAAGGTGTAATAATTAGATTTAGTGCTAGGTAAAAAGTTTTGGGCTCTAAACTAATTTGTTACTGGTCTAGGTTAACCGTTTGAGTCTCCTCTTACACGCCCCATGACTGACAACCATTGGTTCAACCTAACAGTCGTAATTGGATTCGATTTCCTAGTCGATCCTAAGACTGCAAATATTGTTCTGAACTTTCTTAGAAGAGTTCGTCTGGAGACGCCTGTGTCTTCACTCTTTGTTCGTGGATAAAAGTTTCAGGACTTGAGTAATTTACAAACACATAAACACACTTTAATTTAAAATAAAAATTTCAATTTATTCTTAAAAATAATACTAATGTCTGAAAAATAACTAAGTACAAATAAGTAGTTATTACACGCTACTTTATGGAAATATTCCAACAATATACCACTTGGACTAAAGTAGGTGTGTATAATCTCTTATCCCCAAGCCCTCCAGGTGACTATTAAAAACTTTACTGCTTAAAGTTTATGTGAATGGATCTGCCAGGTTGTTGACCGTCAAAGTATGCATAACCACAACGTCTCCACGCTGAACAATTTCTCTAATAAGGTGATATTTATGTTCTCTGTGTTTCGATCTCTTATGGCTTCTAGGTACCTTAGAGTTCGCTACAGCCCCACTATTATCACCATAAAGTGGCATGGACTTGTAAGTGTCTGGAACAACTTCCTGAGTCTTCAAGAACTTCCTAAGTCATACAGTCTCCTTTGTAGCTTCACAAGCTGTCACATATTCAGCTTCCATGGTAGAATCAGCAATGTGAGATTGCTTGATACTTCTCTATACAACTTCAATGAACACCAATCCTGAAGTGGACCTCCTGGAATCCTTATCAGCGTGGAAATCAAAATCAGTATACCCCGTCATATTCCAGTCATTACCTGAATGCACAAGCATGTAATTTCTTGTTCTCCTAAGATACTTAAGGATATGTTTGACGGTATTCCAATGCTCAATTATAGGATTAGATTAAAAATGACTCACCACGCCCACGGTATAGTAGATGTCTGGCCTAGTGCAAAGCATCGCATGCATGAGACTTCCTACGGCTGAAGCATAAGGAATCTTTCTCATGTTTTCCTCTTCTTGAAGAGTCTTGGGAGACTGCTCTTTGGAGAGGATGACTCCATGTATAAAAGAAATAAATCATTTCTTGGAGTTTTGCATAATTAAGCGATCCAATATCTTATCAATATAAGATGTTTGAGACATTGCCAATTGTCTGTTCTTCCTATCTCGAAATATCTGAATACCTAAGACAAATGCAGCTTCTCCAAGATACTTCATATCAAATTATTTTCCAAGCCAAATCATGACATCAAATAATTTTCCTACATTGTTCCCGATGAGTAAAATATCATCTACGTACAAGACCAGAAAAACATCTTCCCTTCATGTATCAGCTTATACACACATGGCTCATCCACTAGCTATTCAAAACCATAGTTCTTAATAGTTTCGTCGAATCTAATATTCCATGACCGTGACGCTTGCTTAAGTCCATAAATGGATTTCTACAGTTCATAAACTTTTACCTCTTTTCTTTTCTCCATAAACTCATCTGGTTGAACCATATAAATACTCCCATCAAGATTGCCATTCAGAAAAGTAGTCTTGACATCCATTTGCTAGATTTCATAATCAATGGCAGCAGAAATGAACAAAAGAATTCAAATAGATTTAAGCATGGCCACCAGCGAGAAAGTAATTTCTTACTCTATTCCTTCCTTTTGGGTGTAACCCTTGGCTACTAACCTAGCTTGGAATGTCTCTACATTCTCATCCGAACCTCTTTTCTTCTTATAGATCCATTTGAATCATAGAGATTTTATCCTTTCAGGAGGATATATAAGCTTTCAGACTCTATTCGAGTACATCAAATGTATCTCAACATTCATAGCTTCTTGTCATAAGTTTGCTTCAGTACCAGCCATGGCCTTTGAGTATGAGACAAGTTCATCAAGGTCCTTATTTGAGACAGCTGTCAAAGCTTCTCCATAGTACATATATCTCTCAGGTTATCATATAACCCTCCCAATACATCAAGGCTCCATAGGCTCCGGCTCCTATCGTGACTCTTCCATTATTGAATCAGAAACAATTTTTGATTAGGGAGTCAGTGTCCTCCCACTCAATAATTTCTCTAGCACAACTGTGCTTCTCGGCTGCATACTTTTAAATAATTTTATTCAAGAAAACGAGCATCCGTGCTAACAAATATTTTCTGGTCAGTCATACTGTAGAAGATGTACCCCTTTACTCCTTTAGGATATCTTACGAACATGTATAATTCTGAACGACTGGTCAACTTGCCTGTCGTCGATTTTAGAACATATGTTGGGCACTCCCATATTTTAAAATGCTTAATAGACGAGTTTTGTTCATATCATCTTTCATATGGTGTACCAGGCACCGTCTTTGATGAAACTTTGTTCAGAATATATGTCGTTGTTTCCAAGGAATATTCCAGAAGGAATCTGGGATGGATGACTAACTCATCGTGGATCTAACCATATCCATTAGAGTTTGATTCTTTCTCTCTAACATACCATTCTGTTGTGGTGTACCAGGTGTTGTAAGCTAAGAAAGAACATCTTCTTCCTTAAGAAAGTCTTTGAACTCTCCTAGCAAGTACTCTCCCCCACGATCGGATCGTAGTGTTTTGATTTGTTTTTCTAATTCCTTTTCAACCAATGCCTTATACTCTTTGAACTTTTCAAAGGTTTCACACTTTTGATGCATTAAGTAAATATGACCAAAACGTGAGTAGCCGTTAGTGAAAGTTATAAAGTATTCACAACCTCCTCTTGCTTGGATATTCAACGGCATACATGCCCAAGATGTAAGTGCCATAAATAGGTTAGATCGATTGAATCATACTTCAACCTTTTACTATCCATTTAATCTTGTCCAAACTAATATACCCAAAACGTAAGTTCCACAAATAGGTTAGATCGGTTGAGTCTTACTTCAACCTTTTACTATTGTTTTGTGAATCATTATTATTCACTTCAGTGTCACATATCATTAGAATTATCAGTTTTACGTGAAACAGTTTATTTAACAAACGTGTAGTAGTAATTAAGCAGTCATTTCTAAAGATACCAATATCTTTATCAATGAAATTCAAATTGAATCCTTACAAAATTAAACTAG